>CM041780.1:263868110-263905779 GCA_023374045.1 Limonium bicolor
CAAAACTTTAAAAAGTTATTTTAGAGCTTGTTTAAATTACCTAAAATTTAAACTTAATTCCTAACCTTATATTATATCATAATTTCACCAAACACCCCTTTAGCTCTCGGCTTTCACAATATATACACTAAATTTTGTAAAAATTACATTTAAGCCACTTAACTTAATTAATTAGCCATTTAAGCACTAATAAAATATTTTTAACTCACCAAACTTCATAGTATAAGTTTATATACATAAGTAGCTCATTAAAAATCTATTTAACACTTAGGACATTCGGCCATATTTTAATAGTGACCATATAGTATATAAAAGTGGATTTATATGTCATAATAAATATACATAAATTCATATGAGTCATATAAATTATGTAAAAATTATTGTAATGTCTTATATTGATTCTTAGCTGAAAAATAAGCATTTTTTCCCTTGAAGTTTCGGCTTGAATTAATATGTATCATAACTAAATTTTATGACACAAAAATGTGTCTTAAGGTAAATATTTTCTATATAAGTTATAGGTTGTATTTTTGGCATCTAATACCATATAGTTTCGGTTTTAATAAACCTAGGAGATGTACATAATTTTTGTATAATTTTTATAAGCTTAACAAATCTTATAACATAAAGATTTACTTAGTAACTTACTTCTTAACAAAGGTGGTTAAGTGCTTGTACTCTTCTTGAATCTCCAAGCTTTCTCCAAGGAAATATTGATGCTCCACTTCGGTTATATGCAAGTGGTGAAGGAGTTTTAGGAGTTAGATCTTCAACAAAGATCTTAAGTAGATTTGTAAGTATTTTTACAAGAGTTTACCTTAGACTTTTCTCCTTATGAATTCGGCTCACCAAAGGTAGATGAAGAACAAGTTTTCCTTCATGAAAATGAAGAAGAAAAGGGTCTTAGAAGAGGAACAACTTGGTTACACATAAAAATGTGCTTTAAGGATTTACAAGCATTAAAACTACCTTAAGATAACCTTGAGATGCTCCTTGGTTTAATGTTGGTTTGGACAACCTCCTTGGAGAACTAATTGATGCCGAACACTCCTTATTATACTAGGAAGAGTTTTGCTTCAAGACTTGCCAAGAAATGCTAGGAAATTACCTTAAAGATGAAGATAGAAGTTAAGTCTCCATTAATGGACTTAAGAGCTTCAAAGGAAGAAGATGAAGCAAGAAGAGAGAGCTAGGGAGCTTACCAAATTCAGAGGTGTGAAGTGCAAGGAGGAAAGAGAGACCTAGCTCACGTAAATGCAAGAAAAGCATGACTTGAATTGATTTTTGTTTTCTTAATTCTTAATGTCAAATGACTATACTTTTCCTTAGTTTATTACAAGATTGGCTCAATAAATGACCTCCTTTCCAGCATGAAAACCAGCCATGTGGTATGACTAAGCAAGAGTTGGAAAGAAAATAATGTTGGCTAGAAGACAAGGTAAGAAAAGGTAAGGATATTCCTTTGATTTTTCAATGTTAAATGACTTGTCTTCTTCTTCATGTAGGTGCACAATTTGGAGGTCTGAATGGGGCTTAACAACCGGCCATGAATAGCTTGGAAGAAACATGGAAGGTTACTTAGTTTTTAAGAAAGCAAAAAAAGGAATCTAGATCTACTTTTTGCTTTTAAGCATTTTGTTTGTATCTAGCTCACATGGCCTTATTCCTAAGCATTATTTCGACAGCTTGCTGGTCATATGAGACCTAAATACTTTGACATTAAGTAATATAACACATGGGAAGGTGAGTCACCATGTATTAAGCCTTTTATAAACTTTAAAGGCAAATTTTATACTAGTTTTTGCTCTAAATTTCGGCCCCTATAGAGAGCCTTGTTGACTAGTCACACCAACTGATTTAGAAGGTCATTTAACCCTATTTAATATTACCAATTCGTGGTATGTCAAAAACTACAAGGCAATTGCGTAAAACGCGTTTTCGTGACACCCGAAGGTGTGTTTTTGTGCTCTACGGAAAGTTTGGGAAACAAATTGTTTTTATGAGTTCCAAGTGTTTTTAAACACTTATTATAGTAAATAAACATATATTAAGATGTTACATTGGGTTATATGAGGTTATATCAACCCATGACATAATTTACGGGCCATCGGGACACACCCGGGCAAAAAGGAGCGCTAAGAAATCCTCCTGTTGTTTTTGCTGAATTTTGAGAAACCACTTCGTGGGTTCTCTTTATAATGGTTAATAATGATGTTAGGAACTCAAGGAATTAATTTTATAGGAGTTCGTGCCACCTCGGCACTCCTCCGGACTTTTCGTGCTTTAAGGAGCGGCGTGAGCACTCCCGAGCATTTTGCGTATTTGACTGAATATAGTCTAAGGAATATATTTATATATTCATATAATGAGTGTATGACCATTTGGTTTATGTTTTAGAATGTCATACAAGGTCATGCTTGATCACATGTTTCTAAGGCGTTTTAGCGTTTATGGAGAAACGACTGTTTTTACGTAACGTTCTCATGCATGGGTTTGCATGCGTACGTGAAATGATTTATAATAGGATTATTTTCCATTAAATAATGGTTTAATAATATTAATTAGATTTGGGGTATTTCACCTGTGGTCCTTTCTTTGTGATTGTATGAATGGCCACAGATGGAGGAAATGAAGAAGCTTCTCCTTAGTTGTGGAGACATTCGAGAGTGTGGGCTTTTAGGGCTAGAAGACCACCATTTTATTCTCTCTTGGTTTCTAGACTAATGTATTAGGTTGTTCTATAACCTATGTAATACAAAGTTAGTTTGGTTGTAAGTTAACCATAAGCATTCACATGGTTGTGAGTGTGGCGGTAACATCCTATAAGACTTATGCTTCCGCTTTATTAATCTGAGCAAGTTTATTATCATATTATGGTTAGTAATTTAGGGGCTTTACACCATGACACGATTGTAACATTCAAATACCAAGAACTAAATCGTTACTACAGAGCATACATGAATTAAAGGCAAAGGGTGAGCCAGAAAGAACAATTCGGATGCTCAAAACCGCACTAAAGGCATGAACTTCCGACCTCTAGAGTAAATGGATAGACAAGCTACAACCCACCGAGACTGTGTATATATTTAAAATACCCCATGTTAGTCAAGAGACTTTTACTCCCATACAATTAAGCCATGCACTGCCTTGAAAGGCATAGTGAGGGAAACCTAAACCTGAACGAAATCAGAGTCTCACAACAAAAGCTGGTGGGTTGTATCTCCCACTTTCCAGTTGACAGATCGGTATGGATACTGATAAAAATCCTTGAGACATAAACTAAGCCATTAACATAGTCAAGACATTTGATAGGATTATAAGGTGAGCTACATTGCATAGGAACAAGAAAGCCCCATGAGACTTAAACATCTCGAACCAAGGTTCAAGAATGATATAATCAGGATTACGTGGGCGTAATCCATTTTTAAGAGGGGTAGGCGCGTTGCGGTTTTCTTGTTGTTGCTAGTGTGTGGTGTTGTTTTGGATGCTATGTGTGTGAACTGTGTGTGTATTGTATTGGATGTACACTGTGCGATGAATGAATGTTGTAGGTTGGTTGTTTATGGTCTGATATGTTGATTGTTGCATTGGTGTGCTTTAAACACTTGAGATGTATTTGGTGATGTATACGTGAACCATTGTGTATGTATGTCCCTTGGGACTTGTGATATATGCATGTATGTGTGATTGGTTTGGATTGGAAAACTAGTGGTAGAATGGAAGGTTGGGAAAATGTTGGAACTTTAGAATTTATAGGATTGAATGGATTAGAACCTTGAGATTCGTTGGGTGGTTAGGTACATATTCGATTGAGACAACTTCGGGACGAAGTTTTTTTAAGGGGGGTAGACTGAAATACCCCGAGTAATTACCACTTTAAGTTAGTGAAGTTTAAATTAAATTATGTGCAATAACTTCCAATGAAACATTAAGGTATTTAAAATATAGATCCAAACGGATACTTATACCGGATGTATATATCGGTGCGTAAAAGAAATACCACTAGTGCGCCCAATAAATTGTATGAACATCCTATATAACCTAGACAAATTATAAACGTAAACGTAAACTCATATATATGAATGCGCACTTCTAAACCGAAAACGTTAATATAGTCAAGCATATATACGTACATATATATATATATATACAATCGGTGTTACATACATAAATGACAACGTGACATATTAATACAGTCGCATACCCATATAAATATATATACGTATATGTATAAACATATACACAACGTTACAATATCACAACGTTATATATATAAGCAACAACGGGGCATAATAAAATAGTCGTATATATATAGCTAACCACGTGACAAATAAAATAGTCGTGTATATAGCAAATAACGTGACATGATAATATAGTCGCACTTTTATATATATATATACAAAAAATGGCATGTATATATACTTATACAAAAAGAAGCCAAATGTGCTCCTGTCAGGATTCGAACCCAGTACCTTCAGTACCCTTCCTGAATGTCTTTACCGGTTGAGCTATGCTCAAATTCAGTAACAAATACCAACCTAATTAAACTAGTATTGAGACCACTAAAGTAATTGCAAATAAAAAAAAATCCCTGTGTTGATTGCTTCTCAGGCGTGCAATCATCAAGCCACAAACCACCAGAGATTGTTCTCCTCTAATAGTACTTTCACGAACTCTTAGGCGTTGTTCCCCCCACATGCTAATGCATGTCTCGAAGACCCTTACACCCAGCATTCTCTAACAGTCCCTGCATTAAAAAAAACCCGCACTCATTCCTTCTCTGGTGTGACGAAACTCCCAGGGAGACAGCTCCTTCTCAGTTGGAAAACCAACTCAAGCATGCAATGCCACTAAGTAGTGTATCGCAGCCCTGGGAGAACTACTGCGCTTACGCACCAGATTGAGCAAGGAGTTCAAAACCAGCTCTGCTAGAACCGGGAAAAATGCCCCAACTACCTTCCTTTTCTCTACAGAGTTCCTTGTAGTCTCCACGTTTGATCGAGGGGCCTGAGACTACTGAGTTCAGTTTTCACCGGACCCCATTCTCCTTACCCTGCATGTGCATGTTGTTGCATGATTCAAAACTATCCTTAGTCCTCTACCATAAGCTCATGCCAGTTCTTGAAACTCTGGAACAAACGAATTTAGAAGACGTCCCAAGCTTGACTAGAAATGATCACATTGTGAGATCTTAAAACCGGTTCTGTCATCTTCTGGTTGTTCTTCTGTTTTCTCATCTCATTCTTGTGCACCATATGGAGATGGGCTTAAAACAACTGCACTTTCTTCATTCCCTAGTGTGTCTAAACTCCTGCTGTGACAAGTCATTGAATGGCTACACCTCGTACAATAGGCTGGAGCAAGGGCTGAAAGTTTTTTTACTCTGTAACCGGTAATATACTTGAACATATCGCTTCTCTGTTGTTATATTAACAGGAGCTCCTGGCTTCTCTGCTGCATTAGTGAAGTAAAAAGAAAGTCACTATACGCAGCAAGGTTGTTCTGCTGTTGTAGAATCCAAAACATAAAAATCATATATATAAAAACCTGATTAAGTAACAAAAGTACCAACTGTTTATGAGATTGATAACAGGTTCTTTGGTCAGGAGAAAAGCTAAGTGAATCATCTAGAGAAGCTAGTGCAGAAGTGAGCCTTGGTTTTGCAACTTTTCACTTCTACACAAACAAGCTCCAGAAACGATTTGAAGTTGTATTGGCTCAGCAAACAGACTTAAGAACTTTCTAACACACCTAGCTAAGTTATAAACACGTAGGGGTAAACTAAGAAATAGGTTAAATCACCGAAACAAAACAACAAAGAAGAGCTTGCATCAGTGCATGTCAGTAGCTTCAGGTTTTCAAGTTCTGTGTAAATGACTTTAAGAAGAGTAGTCCCTATTGCCTTGGGTTGTTTTAAAATTAAAAACTGTATTTAGAAAACAGAAAACTAAATGCATCAGTTTTTATCTTCAACATCTGTTGCAATTTCAGTAGCCAAACTATATTGTTCTGGGTCTGTTTTAGAGTTAAGATTGTCTTAGATCTTAACTAAAAAGCTAAACCATGTGAGGGAAGTAGGAATCTAGGGCCATTAATGAAACCGAAAGACAAAAAAAAGGATGGAAAATAAACCGGAGCATGTTTCAGTTGGTATTTTCAATTTTACTGATTTTGTGCAAGGAAGTTTTCAGAATTGTCAACTAGGCTATTTTGGGGTTGTTCTTGAATTCTAAAACATTAGAACACACTTAAGCACGTGAGTCAATAAAGTGGGAGATTCTAGAAATCAAATCAGAAAACAATAGAAAAGACTTTACAGAGAGCATGGTTTCGGTTTCAGATTTTAGTTTTCTGGATAAAGGACTTTCAGGGTTGATTAACCATGTTAATTTGAGTCTGTGTCAAACTCATAGGCCTGATAACACACTTGACCAAGTGGGTAAGCCATTCTTACAAAACTAGCAATCGGATTAACGAACAGAAGGGAGGAAAAAATAGAAGGAAAACACCAATTTGAGTTTCAGTTTTTTAGTTTTCTTTCCAGTTAGTCTTAGGAGGTTCCTGTAACATTAGCTCGGTCATTTTGGTATTGTTTGGAATTTTGAATCTCGACTAAACACTTTAGCAGGTAGAGGGATGCTTTGGGACTGATTAAAAGACAGACTAATGACTTAAAAGACAAGTTAAAGAAGAGGTATAGAAATTAGTTCCTCATGTTCCTGAACATATCATTTCTGGTATAATTAACAGCTAGAGGAGAAAAATGATTCTATTGGGCTATTGATGAATCTAGTACAGTACTATTATGCTTAGCTAGCTTACAAACTCCTTGAGGAAAACAGTAAACAGGCTGAGAAACAGAAGAGGGAGAAGTAGAAGAGAAGGTAACAGATTCTAATGTTTGAGTTTTTCAGGTTTTAAGTTTCAGTTTCACCATTACTTGTTTCAGTTTAGGCAAGCTTCAGGAGGATTAACCGTGTCATGTTGAGTCTGTTTTTTGAGTTAAAAAAAACTGAATAAACTACTTACCTAAACGAGTAACAGGTGGGGGGAACAGGAAACAGATTTGGGAGTAGAAAGCAAACAATTATAGAAAATGTACATCAATCCAGATTTCAGTTCTGCAATGTTAACGTTTTTGTACATTAACCTTCCTGAGGTAGTTTAAAAAGGTTATGTTGCTTGATGACTGATCTAAAAGCTTGCTGAATCATGAGGATGAGTATAAACAAATTGGGAGGTGAAAAAGGAAACAGCTAGCAACTTAAAAGACTATAAAAGAACATGCATTAAACATAATTTCAGTTCCAGTTTTCACTTCTTTTGTTTCAGTTGCTGTATCACTGAATTATGGAGGTATTGAGAATGCACAGTGGGTTAAGAATTTATCCAAGGCATGCTAAAATACTGAACTAGGTTGTTATATACATTCGTAAGATTAGTAGCCAGTGAGTAAGTTAAAAAAAAACTGGAGTTAAATGAATTGAAGTGCAGCATTGGGTGTCTCAGCTTTTCTACAAATTTGGGTTCTGTAAAAAACGAGTACATATGGGATCTGAGTGTTGTACTGGTTTAAAAATGCATCTAAGACATTCCTAAAACTCTTAATTAGGGCTGTGGACACTTGGGAAAGAAAGGTACCCAACTTAATGCATGAAAAGAGAAGCTGAAATGGAGAAGCATGCTGAGGATCATGATCTCGGTTCCTGTTATGATTCGGTTTTGTCTTGTTTGTAACGTCAGTAAAACAAAAACAAAATTCAGAATGAGTAAGAATTAGGCTAAGAGACTAGGGGAATATAATGTCATCAAACTGTTACAATAGATAGCTAGTAAAAACTAGATTAAAGAACAAGAAGGGAAACTGAAGATGAAAATACACAGTTTCTAGTTTTCTGATTCTCAGGTTTCTTGCTTCTGTATAATGAATCTTTGGAGTTGTTTATAGGGTTGCCTTGGGCTGGGTTTTTGGGTTGAGACTTGCTTAATACACTTAACTAACTGAGTAAGCAATTTTGGAAGCATTGGAAGTCAGATTAGAGAAGGAACAAAAAGATAGAAGAGAAGATACTAGGTTCTAGGTTGCAGTTTTCTTTTCGGTTCACCAGTTCTGTATAACAGGTTACAGATATGTTAAGAGGGTAGTAGTGGTCTAACAATGAACTAAAGACATCACTAAAAGAGGGAACTAAGCTAATATATACATTTACAAGTTAGTAGTCAGTTTAAGCTATAAAAAAGAGCAAGAAGTTATGCATAGATTTATGCCTTCAGTTTTCTGAATTTTGGGCGCGTCTGTATAGCAGTGATACAGGTGGTTATGAGTATTGTGCTGGCCTGATAATGAACATAAAACCAAGCTAATGCACGTAATTTGGTCTGGAGATACTTGAGCAAGATAGGAAATCAATGTAATACAGTGCAAGGGGAAACTGAGTGGCAGTATGCTTAGAGTTGGTGTTTCAGTTTTCTCTGATTTGTGTTTCAGTATAACTGAATTTTAGAAGAGTTAAGAGTGTGATGATGGTTTAAAAATAAACCCAAGCCATAGCTAATGACTTCAGCTAGGTTAGCAAAGTGTTTTGATAAGGCTAAACATCAGTTGAGCTAACTAAAAATAAGAATCAAGAAGCGGTATGTAGAATGTGGTTTCAGTTTCCGGTAGATTATAGTTTCCGTGTAACTGATTTACAGAGGTTATAGGAATGTTGTAGTGGGTTAAGAACTTACCCAGGACATGGGTTAAGGGGTGAACTAAGTAGTTATACACATTTGAGAGAGAAGAGGTCAGGATAATTAACTACAAGCAAGAAACAAACAGAAATGTACCGATTATGTTCAATTATTTTTTTATAAATCTTGCCTCTGTATAAATGACTTACAGATGGAGTATAAATGTTGTATTGGGTAGTTAATGAACCTAAACACACCTAATATGTGTGAGTAAAACTACAAGCACTTTGGGAATGATTTAGGTGTCAGATGATCTATAGAAACTGTGATGAAAAAGAGTGCACAGCTGAAGGTTGTAGTTTCTTTTCCTGGAACTTGTGCATCTGTATAACTAGGTTACATGAGTTCTATGAGTGTTGTGGTGGTCTAAAAGTGAACCCAAGATATTGCTAAAAGAGTGAGGTAAGTTGGTGCACTCAGTTGGAAGGTTGCAAGTCACTGAACTACCAACTAAAGGGAGGAATAAGTAAGAAACACACAGATTATGTTTCAGGTTCTTCTACAACAGTGTTGCTTCAGTGTAACCGGAATACAGTCGGTGTAGAAGTAGGGAATAGGTCTGGAAACAATCTTGGAACCTGGATAACATATCTAACTAAGGGTATAAATACTTGGGGAAAAGTTATAAAACAAATTGATGCAGTAACAAGAGAACCGAATGGAAATGTGCTTAGGATTGGGATTTCAGTTTTCGGAATCTGGTTTCAGTATGGTTAACTTCTCGAAGTGCTAGGTGTGTGGCGTGGGTTTAATAATGAGCCCAAAACAGTACTAAAACATCTAGTTAAGTTGAGGAAGCACTCTGGGAAGGATAAACATCAGTTGATGCAATAATAGAGAAGTTAAGTGAGATTCAACACCGAAACCATGTTGCAGTTTTATAAACTTTGGGACTTCTGTATAAATGGGTTTAAGGGGTATTTTCAAGACTATATTCTTATGATAATAGGGTTGAAACATTGCTAACCTATTTAGCTAAGGAGGGAATACATCTTAGGCAATTTAAAATCAGTTTTAGATAAACTTGTCACGTGTTGGTGTTTAAAATACCCTAGAACATTGTCTCGGGGAAAGACTTAGTCAATGTGTAAGTCGATCATGTAAATGTCCTAGGAGATCGATAAAGTCTAAGAACGATACTTGGAGCATTTCTAAAGACTAGTATAGGTTAATCTTTCCGAATACGCCTAGAAAACAACACCCGATAAAATAAGATAAGCTAGGAAAGTGTTACTACTATCGTTGCATAAAATCATAAAACTGACAAGTTGTTTTAACTAACGTTAGGGCCGCGACGAACGCCAACCGGGACCTTGTGTGTGGGATAACTCTTCCGTCTGAATAAGGTATGGATATGTGTGGTCCGTATGTTGCCGTGTTACATGGCTTGTGTGTTGTGTGCCTTGTTTGACAATGACCATAAGATTAATGCATGAAATTGGATTGCTGGTTGTGGCTTGCTTATATGCTTGTTATATCATCGTTGCTTATTACTTGCGCGCACAGTAGTATAGTCCCTTCTCGTTGATGAAACCTTGAGATGAAGCACAACGAACTACGTAAACAATACAAAGGAACTATATAAAGGGAACACTCCTCTTAAACTATAGAGGACTTCTAATACACCCACTATGGTGTCGAACATATAATGATAATGAAAAGTAAAATACCAGTTGGTGGAACACATCCTGGTGTCTAGAGATAACCCCGCTTCCTCGACGCATGGCGCCGAGAATGGAGGATTAACTATGGAGAAGACGTTCTTCAACTTGTGGTGATAAGAGAATTCACAATTAACCTTTAAAGAATCAAGGAAAGATTGACACCTACATGACATGGTCACAAGATCTAAACTATATCCCCAGACTGGGTGCAAAGAAAGAGAAAGAAAATACACATTATGGGAACAAGGGAAAAGAAATGAAAACACACAACGCCCGAATGATCTCATAGTCAGGATCATTGGTATAACGTACCTACGCACACGTTTTATTATTTATAGGATTGTTGTTGCTATGCTAGCAGCTTGTCGTGCTTGGTTGCATGTTTGATGTTGCTATGATGCCAGCATGTTGTGCTTGGTTGTTTGTTGCTAATGCTTTGCTACCTTTAAGTGTGTATGATATCATGATGTATTGTGGTCTGCCTTACTGCTTAATTATAGCATGTAATTGGACTTAATAATATTCAACCAAGTAGTCGTGTAGCCCGGCAACATACGGGCTACACATATTAATACTCAGCATAGTTTTGGTGAGTCCTTTATTTTTACAAGTGATAAACTTGAACGTGACGGAGTGTAGGTGAAGGACTATCATGGGGGTAGTCCATCTGGGTAAGACTTATGTGTTGTAATGTCTAACTTATGAGTTGTACCCTATAGAATTAAACTCAAGATGTAATATTTTAGTTGTGTTGTGTCACCTAGTAACTATGTTGTATACACTCAGTATTTGGAATTGTATTTCATGTTGTATATGAGTTTTGGTTGAGGGTTGTTTCCAGTCATGCAGACCGTAACTTGGTGACGGTAATGTGGTCTGTCAACCATGTGGGTGTTTGGCATCTATAGCCCCCGGATGAAGTTGAGAATCCGCTGCATAGTTATCTTGTATTATGGCTTGGAGCTTTGTTCGTACTATTGGATGTCTATTCGGTGGTGTTATAATAATATAAGATAATTAAGACATGATTAATGATGTTTAAAGGTCATTAAGGCTATAAACAAGCTTAGAAAATAATTTTAAGTAAGTAACCTAAGTACATGTATTTGAATAACAAATGAATTAGTAAGTACAAACTAGGAAATGTTAGGAAAGTAAATGGTAAGGTTAGATATGTGATAGGACTTGAATTGTGAACACCGAAGGAACGTCGGTTACAAGTACAACGGTGAACGGTATAAACTTCTCATGCCCCGTATGCTACCTTGGCTACTCTGATTTGTGTGCTTGTGTGCTAATTGATCACCTAACAAGATAAATGCACGAATCGAAACTATTATGCTTACTTGTGAATATTTGATATTGTTCCCTGTTGAATATTGTCTTTAAATCATAGTTTGTATAATTCATGAAATGCATGGATGATAATGAGTGTGTGTATGTTTGTTGTACATTGTAGTGACCGAATGATATTGTGATGGACTTCTAACTTATTCCTAACAAGCTAACCAATCTAACTTAATAAATTGGTAAATTGGAATGAGTAGAGGTCCGATATAGTTTTGGCCAAGCATGAGGAGGCGAGTCACAAGAGGTTGGCTCCAATTCCTGGCTCTTAAACTTTTCCACGGCCCAAACCCCTTAAATGGGTAGCATCCTGGATTGGTGAGCCAAGTAAAACCTAGTGGTGGGATGGTGTAGTCCCTGCCCGGAGGTTATACCGACTTAACATAAGTAAAAGTAAGTAAGTAAGAATGAGTAAACAAGTATTTAAAAGTAAGTAAGTAAAGCAAGAGTAAGTTTATGTAAGTAAGGCGTAATGAGTACACAAGTAATAAGCATCCGATTAACCCGTATGCATAATTTGGCTAACCCTTGTGAAGGTAAGTATTGTGTATGCTATTGTATTGCTGTTTGGATGGTGTATTATATTGTGTGTGATTGTATGATGTATGTAAAGCATGTATGTATGATAATAATGAATCGCATGTACAGTCGACCTTAAATAGTCGGCGTACCCTATTTAGCACGCGCTATTTTGCAGACTGTATATTGTGAGTGGTTGGAACTGGTGTAATTAAAACAAAAGAAAAGAAATTAAAACTCAAAATAACCGTCGGGCTGCAAACAAATCCCGGTCATAGTAGTATAGTAAAGTGTAAGCGACCGGATGTCGAACCGTGGGACTAAGGGGAATTATTAAGTACCTAAGCTCTGTCACAAAGAGGGGGATTAATTGACTTGTTTTTACAAAAAAAAAGGAAAGATAAAATAAACTAAGTAAATAGGTAAATTAAATGGGACTCTGGGTCAGGTTAATATAATCTGCTCTTTCATGCTATGTCTACTGGTTTAATTATAATTGTTTGGCAAAATTCCTCTTATTATCTTAAGGACTAAATCTGTAACACCCCTACCGCTAATACCGTCATTACCGTCCAATCTCCTTATACATTCGTACTCACGCGGCGGATACATTCATACTCAACGGTGGGTGGTACAATGCCGTTAGTCACCCACGTGACTAACAAGGCTACTAATACATACAGCATCAGTCTGATGGACCGGAATATCCGAGTACTACTCAATACAATACATACTCTCATTACATACTGGATACTACAGTACTCCATTCGATACAATACTCCATTCAATACAATACTCCATTCAATACCATACTCCATTCAATACAATACTCCACAATTCCATACAAGACAATACACTACACATACCAGTTTACTAGGTTCCAAAATCAATACAGTACTTCTCCCAAATTCATACCTACTCACTAGGAGTCAATCTGCTACCCCTTCCTCACAAACTAGTTACTTCTAATTACAAGGCGCACCACTGGTCTCTTACCTTGACCGTATTCGCTCCGGGTACCTGCACACTAAAAACGTTCCCCCGAGGGGGTCAGCTTTTGCTGAATATGATAACCGCATACCCCGCGTACTAGCGAGGGTACGCCGACCATTTGGTCGAATACATGTAATTCATTTTGCAATACATACATTCATACATACATACATACATACATGCTTTCATTCACAATACTACAATACTACACAAGATATACATACATACGTACAGCACCATACATGCTTGGAAGACAATACAAGTCAACCAATACTTACTTACCATCTTCCAGAATGCACATACACAATACATACCCATTACATATCCAATACGCGATACGGAGATACACTTCTCCAATACATACAAAGGTCCAGTTAGCTTCATTACACACCCGGGTTAATCGGGTGTTCGATACTCTCTTACTTCCGGTCAATGACTTACAATAGTCAAGACCGATACACATACAATACTTACTTCTTACATACTTTACTTCCAGTTAAGTCGGTATGACCTCCGGGCAGGGATTACTACATCCCACCACCGGGCTTTAGGGTGGCCCACTAATCCAGGATGCTACCCATTCAAGGGATTTGGTCCATGGAAAAGATTATAGCCAGGATTCGGATCCAACCTCTTGTGTTTCCCTATCCTCACGTGTGGCCGAAACTATATCGGGCTTCTACTCATTCCATTTTACTCATTACTCATTTAGGAGTTAGATTGTTCGTAATTATAGAAGTCCATACTTACTTCCCATACATACCATACAATACACATATTCATACTTACACATACACTTCATTTCCATTCATACATTTCATGAATTATACAAACTAAATGTTCAAGAGCATAAAACAAGAACATATAGTTCAAACACATTTAGTGCCTTATAAATCCTTCGTGCATTTTATCTTATTGGTGATCACATAAGCACACAAATCGGGTACCAGTTAGGATACAGGCATGAAAAATCATACCGTTCACCGTTGTATCCGTACTACCCACCACTCCTTCGAGGATCAACTACTTGATTCCTATACATACTGAGGTAGTATGATCATGATCTATTATTGATCTAACTTACTCCTTCATTGATATTCTCAATGTTTACTTACTCTCTCCTTTACATTCATACTTGGTTAAAACCATTCTTGTTCCTTATTACTTCTTAACTTGCTCCCTTGCTCATTTACTTACTTTCTTACCATTACTACTTCATTAGTGGTGTAATTACTACATACATATGCATATGTTGTGTATAGGCATATATACATGTGTATGATACTTTAACATATAATTAAAACATTTTTTTTTCTTTTTTTTTTGACCGACCGGACTTGCGACCGACCTTGCAAGTCCGGTCCATTCCAGTAGGCTACATCGTGTAAAAATTCCAGGGCCGACCGACCTTGCAAGTCAGTCCCAAGTCGTCCATTCCAGTAAGTTCGTATTTGAAATTTTAGCCCGACCGACCTTGCAAGTCCGGCCGCAAGTCGGTCCATTCCGTAGCTTGCATTACGAGAATTTTTCTGGCCGACCGAACTTGCAAGTCCGTCGCAAGTTCGGTCCATTCCAGAAGGTTTCAGACGGAGAATTTTCTGTCCGACCGAACTTGCATGTCCGTCGCAGTCCGGTCGATTTCAGAAGGTTTCCCGTCTTTGTAATCTGGGCTCGACCGAACTTGCAAGTCCGGTCGCAAGTCCGTCCCGGCCCAGTACTGCATTTTAAATCTGTTTTGGTGTTTTCTTTACCCATTGTTTTCCCCCATCTTTTACCAATGCTTCCCTACGTGTTTACCACTCATTTAGATACTCTAAACCATCTTAATTCATCTTCCAAACCCCTACTCAATTCCTACTCAACTTACACAATATTCTTCTTCACTTATTCCAACACTTGTATCAGTTTTCTTCATTCTCCCCTTGCTACAGATTTTATTCCTTTCTTCTACTTCTGCCAATTTTTCACTCAACACTTATCCTCCAATACTTCCTCATCCATGCCACTCTTAGCATCTTAAATTCATTAACTCATACCCAATTCCATCCCATTTACAACTCATATTCCATCTGTTACAAGCTACTAAACACTCTATTTCATTTCCAAATCTATTTCAAACTACAAAACACTCCTTTTTACTCTCCAAATACTTTCTCTTCTTAAACAACTTACGTCCTCTCATTCCTTCACAAAATTTGACATAGTCTCCCCTATATTTTAACATTCTCCACACATTATTTCAGCTCACAATTTCACATTCTCACAACCTGTTTACACAATACACTATACTCACATATTATCACTACTACAAACAACAACAAATTCCTGCACACTTACACATTCATTACCCCATGTTTTCCCAAGTTTTAACATCATTTAAAACTTCAAAACTGTTACATTTCTTCTCCAATACATTACTACATTACTACTACTCATACTACATACATTCCTCATTGTTAGATACTTAAAATCTGTTACAATGAATACACAAACTAACCAGGTAAGAGCATTACCTTGACTTGCTAGTTTTTTTTCCTTCTTTCCTTTCCTTTCTTCTTTTCCTCTTTCCTTCTTCCCTTGTTCTCGGTTTTTTGTTCAAGAATGGCAATGCTACAGCATGCCATACTTACCCATACTAGTTTAGCACCTTAACTTAAACTAACCCTAGAATTTAGATGTTTTAGGGTTTAGAAAAAGAGTATTACCTTTCTACCAATGTGTGGAGTCCTTGTCTAGCAAATGAACAAGTTTCCTAGCCCAAATGAGTAGCCAAAATCGGCTGGAATGCAAGGAGTAAAACAAGTCTCACTTAAATTTTCATTTTGCATATAAGGGCTAAAAAAGTAGGTTTTCAAATATTTTTACCTCAAAATGACAAGGAGGTGAAGGTGCTTCTAAGGGTGGTACTCAAGCTTCAAATGGAGAATACCTATAAAAACGAAAATGGAGTTTTTGGGCTTTTGAAAGGATGAAAATGTTCTCCTTGGCAAGGGGATTACAATGGTGTAATTTTTATTGGATTTGGAGAAGGTTTGGGTACTCAAAGAGAGAGAGAAGAGTTTTGTGTGGGGCTTCATTCCTCCATGGTTGTCGAGGAGAGGAGGAAAGAAATTAGAAGAAGACGAAGGTGGGCACGGTGAGAGGAGGGAGTGGAGGAGAGAGAGGGCCCCTACCTCTTTTTCTACTTTTACTTATTTCTTTGTCTTTTAGCTAATAAGAAAACATTAAGAGAGTGAGTAAGGGGGGGGGGGGGGCTGGCCGGTCCACATGTGCACACACACACAGATTTTTAATTATTTTTTTTCTAAAGTGGACACACTAAGTTTGCTTATTTGCATTCTTACCCCATAACTTCCCGTTGTTACAATTCTTACTAACCGGTACCGTTTTCCGGAATTTCTCGTTTAATTAATTTTATTGGTTCCAAACTCCACTAATATTATTGGTGACTATTTAGTTTACCAAAATTATTACGAGTCTATTTGACCCGCTTAAAGTCACGTTTTCCCGGTTTCCTTGAAAACGCGCTTTAAGGTTCGTTTATGCTTTTAACCCATTTTAAAGGTCTGTTTCCTTCGGGATTTGTTCCCTCATATTATTTAGGCATTATTAAGCCTTACGAATCCATATAATACTCTAACCAAGGTCTCATACCTCCTATGGTTATTTAACGCTTGTTTAGCGTTTCCCGCTTTTTAAGCGTTCTTTTTTCTTTTGGATTTATTTTCCTTACTAGTATTAATTAGGTACCATTAGGTCCTTAAATACGTATTAGATTAATTTTAATCCCTATATTTAAGTTCAGGGTATTTCAATCTACCCCCCTTAAGAACTTTGTCCTCAAAGTTGTTCGAGGTTATAGGTTTACAATGCTTACTCATTCTTACGTGTCTAATACCAAAGCCATACGTTCTTCCTCCTTACTAATCCCAAATCCGTCACTCAAGGTTCCTACCTATTATACCATACCATGCCATACTAATGCAACATAATTTCTCCAATCCATATTACTATCAACCATCCGGTTCCTCATTACAAATTTATACATACATACAATGCAAAGCTATTCCCAAGGCAATGCAATACACATACAATCCCGCAGACACTCAGGTCATCTAGACACGGGACTCCTCTATGTCCCGCTGCCCTTGGAATAATACGACGTAATATACTACTATCTTCTCCGGTATAAGTTTCTAACAAATCCTTATTCTCATGTCTAAGACAATCTTTTCAATACTACTACTTAGAAATTTTCCAAAGCATACAACTCCAAATTCCAGTTTGTATTTATTGCTTCTACCCTATGCGTGATTCTTGTGACCACTTGAGGGGAGCTTCAAGAATCATTCGACCCTGATGTGATCAGCATCAGTGTTTGAAATACCCCAAACCTTAAAAGGTTGTTTAAATATTAAATTATAATTTATTAAGACTAAAAAGAGTCTTAGAAATATTAGTAAACAATTTAATAAATAGTAAATACAATTATTTGCCCTAAAAAGCAACAAAGGGCGAATTATGCTCTAAGCTTGGAATAACCTTGGTTAGACTTAATAAATTTACTAAGACCTTATATATATTAATAAATTTAATTAATCAGTTACCAAAGAAAACTGAGCTTGAAAACAAGTTAAAACGCAAAATGTGCTTGACGAGCCTTAAAAGCACGTTTTGAGTAACTGGTGTATAAATGAGTTTTGAATGGCTAAATGACCATTAATACTCTTTTATTAATATGTGTACTATTTAGTATCACATTTAGAAGTTTAAAATAATAAGAAATTAATATTTCACTTTTACGTGTTTTGTTATTAGTAATAGTAACTAAAATAAGCTAGTTTGTAACATATATTAACATATGTAATTTAATTGAGCTATAAAGACCAAATAACCCCTTATATGTTAATTTGAGTCGGTTTGCATGTGCTGTGTCGACAGCCTTGCTTACTGATTGAACAATAAGTGAGCAATCAGAGAATGTGGAAAAAGGCACTATTTGCTTATTGTATTTAATTCCTTCAAAAGCAACTACAATCACCCACTCTCTCATTTCCTTACTATCTCACGTACTACTTCTCTTCTGTTCTCTCTTTCACGATTGAAAACACCAGCAACATATTCCAACTTCAGATTCATACAACTTCTAGCTCACTTATCCAAATCTAAAACCGAGACCACCGATCTCTTAGTTTAATCAAGCTCTTCGACTTAGTACCTTCAAATCTTCAAGAGCTCCACTTTGGTGCCAAGAGGAATCTCCATGGGAAGAGCTTGAGGCCATCTTCTTACGTATAATTTTTCTCCTTTGCTTCAAGGTATGGAAACTCAAAGAAAATGGTGTTTCCTGTATGTTTTATGCTAACCAAAGGTAGAACTTACGTTGTCTACTGAAACTACCTAAAGAGCCAATGGTTATGACTTAGAAAAATGTTCTCAAAAGACTAGTAAAAAACATACGAACTGCTGTTTGTATTCGCAGGTGAGAGGCAAATATATTGTGGGAAATTCAGTGTTTAAGATTTATGCAATTTAAATTGTGCACTACGTTGTTATGTGGTGTATTTTTGGGTGAAATTTTGTGTAAAAGGGTGTACTGGGAAGTTTATATAACAGATAGGGGAAGAGAACTCGCGAAACAGAGCAGGAATAAATTCCAGTACGTCGTTCTGTATGTTGGGTCCGGGACCTAAATCATGGGTCATGTCCCGGACCAGTATTGCAAAATAGGCCGTGAGTTGTGAATATATATAGGTCCGGGACTTGGGTCTTAAGCAAGGACCCGGACCAAAACACGTAACATTTCCGAGAAATTTTTGCCTAGACTGGTCCGGGACTTAGGACCAGTATAAAGTCCCGGACCACCCATTGAAAGAAACCGAGAGATAAGTTAAGTATAGGTCCGGGACCTATGTTGGGGAGCAAGTCCCGGACCACTAATAAATTTGGTTCGTAGGTATTTAAATGATGACAAACCATAGGGAAAAGTTAGTAATAAAATTGTGAGGTTATATAGGACATGTTAGGAGAGTTATAATGACATTTTAAAAGGTGGGAAGTTAAAATAAAATGTGGAAATGAAATAACTAGAAATATGAAGTAGTTAATGTTAACAGTGAACTAGTACGTTAATTGACCGACGTTACTAAATGTGTATAGGATTCTCTCAAGGTGGGAACGAGTCGAGGCAAGGACCAAGGTATGGTTTTCTTGCAGTCTGTTGCCTACCGGTTTACACCGGCTTGTGTGTTGTTTGTTTTCTGTGTGTTTATGACCTTGTAAGACTTAAGTCATGAAATGAGTTTACCGTTGTTCATATTATTATGTTGTTGAGATGCGACTCATTTCCCTTGTGTGTCTAACCAGACTTAAACACTTGATTGTGTTCTGTGTATTGTATTACAATGTTGTACTACTAACAAGTGCTAACGGGGAAGTGAGGAGACCGGTAGTTCCGGCCACGCGTGTGAGTATGGGAGTCGATGTCATTTACCGGTTCGATTCTCTTTGTATGTTTAGGTTGTTTTCCAATTTGGTTTCGACCTTCCCTTTAGCTTATCCAAAGCTATTTTACTGACTCACGTCGGGCCACAGGGGCATACTATGTTTATTCGGTGTGCTTGGGATAACTATATCCGACACACCTGGTGTTTAAGTTATCCGTTCAATTTAAAGTAACGGTGACAAGTTATGTAACGAGCTTGGTATGAGGATGGCAACATCCTCTAGGCTCTCAATGAGTTCTAACTATGTTGATTTGTTTCCTAAAAGGATTCATTCTTGTGTGATATGTGTGATGTTATCTGCTATGCAATATTATTGCTATGCTATTGTGTATATGTTATTGTTGTATAAAATGAATGCCATGTCATCATGACAAATGGTTGCGCGTATCCCGGTAGCCGATGGGCTGCGCGTTAACCATACCAGCAAAGGTGCTGACCCCCTCGGGGGCTCCATATTTATTTTTACTGCAGGATGAGGATCGAAGAAGCTGAGTGGCTCTAGATCTAGGCTAAGAAGTACTTGGCCAAATTTTGAATATCGGCCCGGGTTGCGCCTGTGCTCCCGAGGCAATATATGTTTTTCAGTTATAGACAGTATACTATGGAAGTTTGTATTAACAGTGTACACTATGGTTGTTGACTAGATACTCGGTGATATGAATGTGTATAATTATGGTTTAGTTCTATGCTCGGGAGTCTGATCATCAGACCGATACAGTATTTATTCAGCCTTGTTAGCCACGTGGGTGGTTGACGGCGTTGTAGCACCAGTCGTTTAGTTATTGTTTAGTTGTTTAAATTCCGCTGCGATTTCAGTTATTAATAAGTGAGTAGTAGGGGTGTTACAAAAAGTGGTATCAGAGCGAAGTGTCGCTCTGATGACAAGAATACCGAGCTTAGGTATATACCGAGTTAGGAAATCTAGCAATAGTCACTAAGGTGAATAGTTATGGATAGGTTAAGGCACTACTTAGTGTGAAAGTACCTTAAGTCGGGAAAGCGTTCCAACCGTTGGACCGATAAGTGTGTAAGCAAATTGCTAATAAATGTTCGTGTGAATTCAGATGGCAGGTAGACCACGTGGTAGAGGCCGCGGACGCGGTACTGATGAAACTGGGGACCTGGGAGAAAACCCTACGGCACAAGTTATGGCCGATGCTGTTGCGGCCGCCGTTACCCAGATGGTCCCACAGTTAGTAGCTGCAGTGCAGCAGGGGCAACAGCCCGGAGTTCAACCACCACCACCGCCAAGAGAGACCAACTGGGTCAAGGCGTTGGCTGATCTGAGACCACCGTCATTCAATGGGGAGACCGACCCTAGTAAGCTGGAGGCGTACATCTCTGAGATGGAGACCGCCTACGAGACCTTGAATGTGCCTGAGGAGGTCAAGGTTCGTCTTGCCGCTTACTACCTGAAGGGTTCGGCGCAGACTTGGTGGAAGCTGGTAAGGGAGGGAAGAGTTGCTGATCCGACCTTCCAGTGGAGGGAGTACACGGCTCTTCTGCGAGCGAAGTACTACCCAATACATGTGCAAGAGGCTAAGCGCCTGGAGTTAGACAATCTGAGGCAAGGGGATAAGATGACGGTAGATGAGTACTACTCAGCCTTCATTGGACTTATCCACCTGCTACCGGATTTGGGTTACTCAGACCGAATCCTAGTGAACCGTTTCTACAACGGGTTGAGCTACCGCCTACGTTTGGCATGGGGCCTACTGGATATACTACTTTGCAGGAGTGCTATCATGCCGCTGCAATAGTTGAGATTACCGTCCGTCTGAGGGACGAGGAGAATGCGCTTAAGCGCAAGGCCACGAGCGAGGGTCAAAGCACGCAAGGGTTTGGGGGTGGAAAGAAGAAGAAGCCATACCCTCAGCCCCAGAAAGGACAGCAACAGGGTGGCAAGGGCCAGGCCCAGACCACCACTGCTGAGGAGCCATTGCAGCTCACTACTTATGCCTATGCGGCTAAGCCCCTGCGCTCTCAGCCTTTTAAGGGTAACCAATTAATTCTGAATGATGAGTTTGAGTGTGTGATAATATGATGTGAAATGTGTACTGAGTGTGTGATGTGTTAGCAGCTAGCACGGGCTCTGCACCGGAGCGCCACTATTACTGTAAGTGGTGCAACGGTGACCACCCCGGCAAGGACTGCAAGGGAAATGATGTGCAGTGCAGATTCTGCAAGAAGATGGGGCATCGTGACTACGAGTGCTTCCAGAACCCGAATGGCAGAAACTACAAGCCCAGGGGGCAGTGGAAGGGTAAGGCCGTTGCGATTACCGAAGGCCCGAAGCCGGCTAATCAGCCACCTACCGACCAGAGGTATACTGATGCCCAGAAGGGGAAGGGATCGGGATCCGGCAAGGCCGCCCTGAATGTGGTGGACCGGTCTGAGGCAGCAGAACCCTCTTCTAGACCAGGTACCGCCTAAACCATTAAATGAAATGAGTGATTGTATACCGCATTACATGTATGCGTGTTAGTAAGTCTAAGTGTATTACCATGTGAGTAAAATTTAAAGTATGATGTGAAAGTCACTTAAACTAGGTAATTTAACCTAGGAACCTTCAATATTTGTTCTAATCCCCCGCCCACACCAAGCCCTGAAGAAACCACCATCAGCATCACCGACTTTCCAATGGAGCAATGTCAGGTCATCCAACCAGGTATGATACTCTTACATGGATACCTGACACCGGAGGCACAAACCCACATCATCCGGCGATGCAACGAACTGGAAACAGCACCAGAAGGTTTCTACACACCGGAATACCCGAATGGGTCAAAGATGAAATTGAAGATGATGTGCATGGGTAAGGACTGGAATCCTTACACCAAGACATATCAAGACAAGCGAACTGAAGATGGAGCAACTGTACCAAGTATACCTGAGGAGTTCCTTGCGGTTGTTAACCACACCGTGGGAATTGCTCAGCAAGTTGAATCCGATTCAATACCAAGTGTAAAGGCAGATCTGTGTATTGTGAACTTCTACCAGAAGGGTGGACGTTTAGGTTTACACCAAGATAAGGACGAGTCACCCGAGTCTCTACGTAAGGGAGTACCCGTGGTGTCTTGGTCCATTGGTGATACCGCAGTTTTTATGTATGGCGAGCAGAAGCGTGGTGACCTCGCAAAGAAGTTGATACTGAAATCAGGAGATGTGTTAATCATGGGTGGGCAGTCAAGGATGTTATACCACGGTATCAAGAAGATCAAACTGAATACCGCACCTTCGACAGTGATCAATGCCACACACATGAAACCTGGACGTTTGAATTTGACCTTCAGACAGTTTTAGCCCTGTGAAATATTGTAATGTGTTCAACCAGTGTATGTTGAGGATGTGTTATGTGTTAGTTATGTCAGTAGTGTGAACCAACCTATGGTGTAAAGTGAATGTTAAGAAATAAAGTGGAGTTGTTTTGAAATATGTGGACCGTGTTGTTACTGTGTACTTATAAGTTTGCCAATAATCAGGCTGTGCACTCGGAACGGGAGGTGTACTGAGTGTCTGCAATGAAGCAGAAGCCGGTAAGAGCGGCACAATTCTCACCGGTACCTTCCCAGTCAATGGCGTGGATGCATCGATCTTGTTCGACTCTGGAGCCTCACATACATTCATTTCACTATCTTTTGCGAAGAGGCTGGGGTTAGACGGTGAAGAGATGCCTGACTTCCTAGTCACTCTCCCGTCGAAAGAACGGATCAGGTGTGCCCGCTACCACCGAGGTGTTGTTATACGAATCAGAGATGAGGAGTTTCCAATCGACTTGATAGAGTTCGATGGACTTGGTTTTGATGTGATTATCGGGATGAACTGGTTGGAGCGGTACAAGGGTAGAATCCTGTGTGCCGAGCATCGACTGCTTCTTCGGAGTCCGTCTGGGGTTACTATATCATACCGCCAGAGGCCCAGGGAGCCTTCGACTCAGATCATCACCGCCATGGCTATGTTTCATGAACTACGACGAGGGAATGATGTATACCTCTGCTATGTCCAGGACATGGAGAGAGACCCAGAGTTTAGCCCAGATGTGCCGGTAGTCTCGGAGTTTCCTGATGTATTTCCTAAGGAACTGCCGGGCATGCCGCCAGCAAGGGAAGTTGAGTTTGAGATTGATTTGATTCCGGGTACTGGACCTATTGCGAAGGCGCCCTATCGCATGGCTCCAGCAGAGATGATTGAGCTCAAGGAGCAGCTGAGAGACCTACTCGACAAGGGCTTTATCCGCCCTAGTGTTTCACCATGGGGAGCGCCGGTCCTCTTCGTGAAGAAGAAGGACGGTAGCCTCCGCCTTTGTATTGACTATCGAGAGCTGAATGCAGTTACGGTGAAGAACCGTTATCCTTTACCACGCATCGATGACCTATTTGATCAGTTGAGAGGAGCGTCAGTGTTCTCCAAGATAGATCTACGATCAGGTTATCATCAGATTGCAGTTAAGGACAGTGATATTGAGAAAACAGCGTTCAGAACCAGATATGGACATTATGAGTTTACGGTCATGCCGTTTGGTTTATCCAATGCACCAGCTAAGTTCATGGACCTGATGAACCGTTTGTTCCAAGATCAGTTGGACAAGTCAGTGGTAGTCTTCATCGATGACATACTTGTGTATTCGAAATCGAGAGGTGAGCATGAAAACCACCTGAGGAATGTGTTACAGATACTGAGGAAGAATCAGTTGTATGCGAAATTTTCTAAGTGTGAATTTTGGTTGGACCAAGTTTCTTTTCTTGGCCATGTGATTTCTGAGGCCGGGATCGCTGTGGATCCGGCAAAGATAGATGCAGTACGCACCTGGCCTAGACCGAAGACAGTTACCGACATCAGGAGCTTCCTCGGTCTGGCAGGATATTATAGGAGATTTGTGAAGGACTTCTCCAGTGTCTCGAAGCCGATGACTTCCTTGATGAAGAAGGATGCTCCATTCGAGTGGACAGCTGACTGTGAGATTTCCTTTCAGAAGCTTAAAGATGCTCTGACATCTGCACCA
This sequence comes from Limonium bicolor, assembly GCA_023374045.1. Classification (NCBI taxonomy): domain Eukaryota; kingdom Viridiplantae; phylum Streptophyta; class Magnoliopsida; order Caryophyllales; family Plumbaginaceae; genus Limonium; species Limonium bicolor. The sequence continues at coordinate 263,892,875 of CM041780.1, forward strand.
GTCCTGACTATACCAGACGGTCCAGATGGTTTTGAGGTCTATTGCGACGCATCAGGTAAGGGTATGGGTTGTGTGTTGATGCAACACGGGAAGGTCGTAGCATACGCCTCCCGACAGCTGAAGAAACACGAAGAGAACTACCCTACCCACGATCTAGAATTGGGTGCCATTGTCTTCGCACTGAAGATATGGCGACATCATTTGTATGGGGTAAGTGTGACAATATATTCCGACCACAAGAGTCTAAAGTACTTGTTCACTCAGAAGGAGTTGAACATGAGGCAAAGAAGGTGGGTTGAGTTCTTAAACGATTATGACATTAACTTACAGTACAAAGAGGGGAAAGCAAATGTGGTAGCTGACGCACTGAGTCGCCGAGCACACTCTCTCCATTCGCTGGTCTCTCATACTAGCTTGGTTGAAGAGGTGCGAAGTGCTCAGATGACGGATCAGAATATGTTGGAGATCAGACAGAAACTTATTGATGGGACGTTCGAGGGTCAGAAGTATGACTTCAGACTCCATGACGATGAGTTGATTAGGCTTAATGGCCGACTGTGTATACCCAGGAGTAGCGCTGAGCTGAAGGAGCGCATACTGAATGAATCCCATTGTTCTACGACATCGATTCACCCTGGAGCTTCAAAGATGTATAAGGGTATGAGACGATATTTCTGGTGGGCTGGAATGAAAAAGGATGTGAATGATTATGTGTTAAGGTGTCTCACTTGTCAGAAGGTCAAGTTTGAGCACCGACGGCCTGGTGGTATGGTGCAGCCAATGCCAGTGCCTGAGTGGAAGTTTCATGACATTTCTATGGACTTTGTAGTAGGACTTCCGCCTACAAGGGGAGGTCTGAATATGATTTGGGTTGTTGTTGACCGACTGACCAAGGTGGCCCGATTCATACCGATGAAGGACACCTGGAAAGTGGCAAGACTTGCAGAGCTCTTTGACAGGGAGATCGTTAGACATCATGGGGTACCGAAAACGATTGTATCTGACAGAGATACCAGATTCTTATCTAGGTATTGGAGATCCACACGAGAAGCACTGGGTACTGAACTGAAGTTGAGTACGGCGTTTCACCCACAGACAGATGGTCAGAGTGAGCGCACCATCCAGACACTTGAGGATATGTTACGTGCATGTGCACTTGACTTTCAGACCAGCTGGATTGATAAGTTACATCTGATCGAGTTTAGTTACAACAATAGTTACCATGCTTCGATCAAGATGTCTCCTTTCCAGGCTTTGTACGGTAGACCATGCCGCACGCCTCTATGCTGGGATGAGTCGAGTGAGACGGTCATCATAGGACCAGAGTATCTGGAACAAGTTCAGGCAGAAGTTCGCCAGATCCGGGCTAACATGAAAGCAGCTCAGGATAGACAGAAGTCGTACGCAGATGTGCGCAGACGTGACCTGGAGTTCGCTGTAGGCGATCAGGTATTCCTTAGGGTATCCCCCATGAAGGGAGTGTTTCGTTTTGGCCAGAAAGGCAAGTTGAGCCCGAAATATGTGGGGCCTTATGTTGTGACTGAGCGGATAGGACCAGTAGCTTATCGACTTGATTTACCTGCTGAGCTGGGCAAGGTACATGATGTATTTCATGTGTCCCAGTTGAAGAAATATATGTCTCATCCGTCTCATGTACTTCAGCCTGAGAGGCTAACCTTAGAGCCGACCATGCGATCAGTGGAGACTCCCGTACGGATTCTGGATACTAAGACTCGAGACACTCGCCATAAGTCTGTACGACTGGTGAAGGTCCTCTGGTCTAACCAGGACGTCGAGGAGGCCACTTGGGAGCTGGAAGATAAGATGAAGGCGAAGTACCCATTATTGTTTACTTCTTAGTGTTTGTATGTGTAGGGTACGGGGCGTACCCCTTTTTAAGGGGGGTAGAGCCGTTTCAGTTATGAGTGTACGGCATGTATTTGAATACATTGTCTATGTGGTTGTTTATGTCATGTTGATGTTGTTATATAGTTATGTTACAGACCGTTGTGTCTGAGTGATATTATGTGTTTAGACCTTGAGTCCCATGTTATATAAGTGTTGTTGATGTTGTTATGGAAGTGTTTCATAAGTGATCCCCATGTTTTAATTTTAAGATATGTGGGAAGTGTGAAACTTTGGGGACAAAGTTCTTTTAAGGGGGGTAGATTGAAATACCCCAAACCTTAAAAGGTGTTTAAATATTAATTATAATTTATTAAGACTAAAAAGAGTCTTAGAAATATTAGTAAACAATTTAATAAATAGTAAATACAATTATTTGCCTAAAAAGCAACAAAGGGCGAATTATGCTCTAAGCTTGGAATAACCTTGGTTAGACTTAATAAATTTACTAAGACCTTATATATATATTAATAATTTAATTAATCAGTTACCAAAGAAAACTGAGCTTGAAAACAAGTTAAAACGCAAAATGTGCTTTGACGAGCTTAAAAGCACGTTTGAGTAACTGGTGTATAAATGAGTTTTGATGGCTAAATGACCATAATACTCTTTTATTAATATGTGTACTATTTAGTATCACATAGTTAGGTTTAAAATAATAAGAAATTAATATTTCACTTTTTACGTGTTTTGTTATAGTAAATAGTAACTAAAATAAGCTAGTTTGTAACATAATTAACATATGTAATTAATTGAGCTATAAAGACCAAATAACCCTTATATGTTAATTTGAGTCGGTTTGCATGTGCTGTGTCGACAGCCTTGCTTACTGATTGAACAATAAGTGAGCAATCAGAGAATGGAAAAAGGCACTATTTGCTTATTGTATTTAATTCCTTCAAAAGCAACTACAATCACCCACTCTCTCATTTCCTTACTATCTCACGTACTACTTCTCCTTCTGTTCTCTCTTTCACGATTGAAAACACCAGCAATATATTCCAACTTCAGAATACAAACTTCTAGCTCACTTATCCAAATCTAAAACCGAGACCACCGATCTCTTAGTTTAATCAAGCTCTTCGACTTAGTACCTTCAAATCTTCAGAGCTCCACTTGGTGCCAAGAGGAATCTCCATGGGAAGAGCTTGAGGCCACTTCTTCTACGTATAATTTTTCTCCTTTGCTTCAAGGTATGGAAACTCAAAGAAAGTGGTGTTTCCTATACGTTTTATGTTAACCAAAGGTAGAACTTAAGTTGTCTACTGAAACTACCTAAGAGCCAATGGTTATGACTTAGAAAAATGTTCTCAAAAGACTAGTAAAAAACATACGAACTGCTGTTTGTATTGCAGGTGAGAGGCAAATATATTGTGGGAAATTCAGTGTTTAAGGTTTATGCAATTTAAATTGTGCACTACGTTGTTTATGTGGTGTATATTTGGGTGAAATTTTGAGTATAAGGGTGTACTGGGAAGTTTATATAACTGATAGGTGAAGAGAACTTGCGAAACAGAGCAGGAATAAATTCCAGTACGTCGTTCTGTACGTTGGGTCCGGGACCTAAATCATGGGTATGTCCCGGACCAGTATTGCAAAATAGGCCGTGAGTTGTGAATATATATAGGTCCGGGACTTGGGTCTTAAGCAAGGACGGACGACAAAACACGTAACATTTCCGAGAAATTTTTGCCTAGACTGGTCCGGGACTTAGGACCGTATAAAGTCCCGGACCACCCATTGAAAGAAACCGAGAGAGAAGTTAAGTATAGGTCCGGGACCTATGTTGGGGAGCAAGTCCCGGACCACTAATAAATTTGGTCGTAGGTATTTAAATGATGACAAACCATAGGGAAAAGTTAGTAATAAAATTATGAGGTTATATATGACATATCAGGAGTGTTATAATGACAGTTTAATAGATGAGAAGTTAAAATAAAATGTGGAAAAGAAATAACTAGAGATATGAAGTAGTTAATGTTAACGGTGAACTAGTACGTTAATTGACCGACGTTACTAAATGTGTTTAGGATTCTCTCAAGGTGGGAACGAGTCGAGGCAAGGACCGAGGTATGGTTTTCTTGCAGTCTGTTGCCTACCGGTTTACACCGGCTTGTGTGTTGTTTGTTTTCTGTGTGTTTATGACCTTGTAAGACTTAAGTCATGAAATGAGTTTACCGTTGTTCATATTATTATGTTGTTGAGATGCGACTCATTTCCCTTTGTGTGTCTAACCAGACTTAAACACTTGATTGTGTTCTGTGTATTGTATTACAATGTTGTACTACTAACAAGTGCTAACGGGGAAGTGAGGAGACCGGTTTCCGGCCACGCGTGTGAGTATGGGAGTCGATGTCATTTACCGGTTCGATTCTCTTTGTATGTTTAGGTTGTTTTCCAATTTGGTTTCGACCTTCCCTTTAGCTTATCCAAAGCTATTTTACTGACTCACGTCGGGCCACAGGGGCATACTATGTTTATTCGGTGTGCTTGGGATAACTATATCCGACACCTGGTGTTTAAGTTATCCGTTCAATTTAAAGTAACGGTGACAAGTTATGTAACGAGCTTGGTATGAGGATGGCAACATCCTCTAGGCTCTCAATGAGTTCTAACTATGTTGATTTGTTTCCTAAAAGGATTCATTCTTGTGTGATATGGTGATGTTATCTGCTATGCAATATTATTGCTATGCTATTGTGTATATGTTATTGTTGTATAAAATGAATGCCATGTCATCATGACAAATGGTTGCGCGTATCCCGGTAGCCGATGGGCTGCGCGTTAACCATACCAGCAAAGGTGCTGACCCCCTCGGGGGCTCCATATTTATTTTTACTGCGGATGAGGATCGAAGAAGCTGAGTGGCTCTAGATCTAGGCTAAGAAGTACTTGGCCAAATTTGGATGTCGGGCCCGGGTTGCGCCTGTGCTCCCGAGGCAATATATGTTTTTCAGTTATAGACAGTATACTATGGAAGTTTGTATTAACAGGGTACACTATGGTTGTTGACTAGATACTCGGTGATATGATGTGTATAATTATGGTTTTAGTTCTATGCTCGGGAGTCTGATCATCAGACCGATACAGCATTTATTCAGCCTTGTTAGCCACGTGGGTGGTTGACGGCGTTGTAACCAGTCGTTCTTTAGTTATTGTTTAGTTGTTTAAATTCCGCTGCGATTTCAGTTATTAATAAGTGAGTAGTAGGGGTGTTACAGTGTTGAACTATCTTTCCACCCCAATTTGTGTTTGGTTTCCCTTGATCTGATCAGGATCAAGTTCGACCTCCCACATCAGTTTCAAACAACAGATAATTCAATCATTTTCATTTTCTACCTTTTTACTCTTCCTGGTCATAATTACAATTTCATACAACTCCAAAGGATGGAATCCAGTCCATCAATCATTCTCAATCTACTTCCCAAATACTTTCCTCGTAATTCAATGCCTAAGTGCTCATTTCATCAATCTTCTCTACTTTCTTCCATTACTCTCTATTATCTCTACTATTCTGGCTAGGGAATATAGTACTTATGAAATTCAACTGTCCTCAATTTACTTCCAATAACATACTTACGAATACACCACTCATGGGCTACCTTCCTCTACTACTCATAGTCAATCCGTACTACTTCTTTAAGGATACAATACTTGTGGAGCTCCGTCCACTACTCATTCTCTATTGTCTCAAAACACTCACCTAGGGAACTCAGTTTCCTCTAGGTTCTACATCGGTTTTATACCGACTCATGCATCGTAATGCCATGTCTAAGTTCAAATAGACATACACAATAGGAATTATCATTTCCCAAAGAGTTTCTGTACTCTTCCTTACAAATACTCTCACATTGGAGTTACAAGATGGTTATATTCATTCAATGGTATTCGCATCTCTTGTGCCTAATTACCACAATTGTAGTATGAATGAATACGTATGTTTATCTGACATAAGTACTAATCATCAATTCGATTCTCATTTGTGCTATGCACATTATAGTTTCTATGTTTTATTCATGAAACTTACCTTAAGCGGTTTTCGCTCTACCCCCCTTAAAAGGGATTACGCCCACGTAATCTACCATATGTTACTATTAAACATTGGTTTACTCGATTTGGGCATCTGAAGCGTCTAGCTTCACTACGATATACTATACAATATGCTCTGATCAAAGGGTCTTAACCATGTCAATGGTTTAGTCTTTGCACCAAGAATTCCTATTGAGTTTATTTAACTCATAACCAATTCGGTTCTAGCCTATTAGGCTTCAAGGCATCAATAGCCATTCTTTCGTACTTACTTGGTATATTAAACCTCTTAGTAGGGCCCACTAGCTTCTGCTGCACGGCCCTGCTAACCTTAGTGCTTAATTGACTCTTTGGTTATACTAGATGTGCTACTCATCGCCTTTTTATCCCTCTATTGTGGAAATAAGGTTTACTAACAGTGTGGTATTCTTTTACCGCTGTTTGAATTCAATGAGTTTTAGATTATAACCAGTTCTCTGGTAATCTATTATACATACTATTCGTACTCTCACGATTATTCACTAAGTTCCTCCGACTTGTTGCCGGGGAGGTTAAGTCACTACCTAGTTGCAGTGCTTCCTCTATTGTCACTAGCTTCTGAATTCTACCAATTTTTCTAGTTCAGTACAAGTGTTCTTTACTTGTATGACCTTGCATTTTCCATGCGTCGGTCCTAGTGACTTTCTTAATTCTTCTTTCACCCTTTTATTCCAATGGAATTCACATCTTGTGATTGTTAATGTGCTTGCACTCTTCGTGCTTCTTTGGCCTTAGGCCGCAAGGTTTGTTGCTAAGCCTGCTTGACTGGCTTATGCCATGTTGTTGGTGAAAGAAAAGTTTACTACGATTTATGTTGTCCATATTCCTAGCTATCCCACTAGATCATTAGTTATACAAATGCAATACCAAAACACTCAGTCATACAGAGTGTAGAGGCGTAAACGCTTGACAGTAATTCACTTATGTGACAGGGATGGATATTTCTGCATGTCTTCTCATACTTATACTCCGTGTCATCGTCTTACTACTTCTTCCTAGCGGTCACTTATTGCGCACCATACTCTTACTCATTACATGACATCGTTCTACCGATTTCGTTACTGTGGTAGTTTGTCTTTACTCATTGCCATTGTCATTGGCACCATTTCCTTATGGTGTGGATACACTAGGAGGTTCCTAGTTCACGTATATGGCGGTCGTCGTAGCATACCGCAATGCCATTATCTTCCCCTTGTGGGGATGTTTTATTTCAGTTTAGGTTTCATGTGTAGGTTAGCTTACCTCGCATTACTTCCTCATTCATGATATAGTTTGCCAAATAACTTGGTTGACCAAGGATGAAGTGGTTTATCGGGTTACAAGCTCTCTTGAGCGCCGGTCATTCGTGGTGCTAATGTGCACTCACCTTAATTGTTTCTGATAATTACTGTCTCCTCAGTGCTGAGCATTGGTTGTAGGCTCTAGCTGTGCAGTTTCCTTTTGTATTTATACTACCGGGACATCCCAAGAAGCTTCAAGGGTCTTCTGGTCCCGTTCTCTAATTAAAGAGTATACTATTACTGGTAGGTGAAAGTTCTCGTTGAGGGGTGTTACAAAAAGTGGTATCAGAGCGAAGTATCGCTCTGATGACTGGAAATACCGAGTTTAGGAAATACCGAGTTAAGAAGTAGAAGCTTAGGGCTATGGGCTGAGTGATAGCATTAGAGAGATGCTAGTTAGGAACTCCCGGTGAGTACCGGATACCTACAACACCAGTCCCGCCCACCACAAACCCCATTGTGTAACTTGGGAAAGGACGCCAGAGAGAGGAAAAGCCTTCTCATACTCGGTTAGTAAGAACTGTAACAACCGGGAAGTTATGGGGTAAAAATGCAAATAAGCAAACTTAGTGTGTCCACTTTACAAAAAAAAAATTAATTAAAAATCTGTGTGTGGTGCACATGTGGACCGGCCAGCCCCCCCCCCCCCCCCCTTACTCACTCTCTTAATGTTTTCTTATTAGCTAAAAGACAAAAGAAATAAGTAAAAGTAGAAAAAGAGGAAGAGGCCCTCTCTCTCCTCCATCCCTCACTCTCTCACCGTGCCCACCTTCTTATTCTTCTAATTTCTTTCCTCCTCTCCTGCGACAACCATGGAGGAATGAAGCCCCCACAAAACTCTCCACTTCTCTCCTCTCTTTGAGTACCCAAACCTTCTCCAAATCCAATAAAAATTACACCATTGTAATCCCCTTGCCAAGGAGAACATTTTCATCCTTTCAAAAACCCAAAACTCCATTAATATTTATTGGTGACTATTTAGTTGACCAAAATTATTACGAGTCTATTTGACCCGCTTAAAGTTGAGTTTTCCCGGTTTCCTTGAAAAACGAGCTTTAAGGTTCGTTTATGCTTTTAACCCATTTTAAAGGTCTGTTTCCTTCGGAATTTGTTACCTCATATTATTTAGGCATTATTAAGCCTTACGAATCCATATAATACTCTAACCGAGGTCTCATACCTCCTATGGTTATTTAACGCTTGTTTAGTGTTTCCCGCTTTTTAAGCGTTTCTTTATTTCTTTTGGATTTATTTTTCCTTACTAGTAATAATTAGGTACCATTAGGTCCTTAAATACGTATTAGATTAATTTTAATCCCTATATTTAAGTTCGGGGTATTTCAAAATCATAGCCTCATAAGAACTCGTTTACCAGAAAATGCAAGGTCCGATGAAAACTCAAGCAAAACACATGTAAACGGACGGTTTAGATATGAGAAATTATTTTTGCATTTGAGTACTAACTTATCCGATGAAAACAAGTTTCCTCCAGATCTACGGCTTAATTAACCTATCTATTTATCATGGATTAGATTAAAATAGATTTAGTAAAGCAATTTAATAAACTCATGACATTTATTAAAAAGGCGAGAGATAAGCTTTAATCATAACAAACTGTATTTAAATAAAACCAGTAAAACATATTGCATAATTAATACAAACACATAATAACCATTCCCAGAGTATGCATATTCTAGCCTAACATATTAAATAGTTTGATCTGCTATTTGAATACGTGGGACTAGAGGTGGATATGATGGAATGAAAAGAAAATAAAATGGAGAAGACGGGAGAAGAGAAATGGGATGAACGTGTGAATTGTGGTGTAGTGGATCGATGATGGATAGATTGGATCCTGCAAGGGAACACTGGAAAAGATAAATGGGGCGTGGGTTTTATAGAAGAAAGGAAGAGGAAGAAGACAGAGGGAACACCGCGTGAGGAATTTAAGGTGTGCTGCGGCGCCTGATATTGCTGAGAGTAGATAGATATGTTTGTAGGCGCCGAAATCAGTCGCGTCTAATTCTGGATCTGGATTGTATATTTACACACGTCCTTGTTTGTGACCTTGGATTAATCCTCGGACGTCTCACACGCTACTGTCTCTTGTCCGGGTTTATTTCCGCGGACAGGCCACGGTTGTGGCTAGTCCGACCCTTGTCCGGGTTTAAATCCGTGGACGCCTTGTCTGTCCGCCCTTTATTCCACGGACGTGACACGGTCTTCCTCTCTTCTCTTGTCCGTGCTTAATTCTGCGGACGTGACACGGACACACCATTCTTCACTTCTGTCCGGCCTTTTCTCTACGGACGCGGCACGGACGTCTCTACTCCTGTCCGGCCTTTGTTCCACGGACGTGGCACGGACGTGCCATAGAAATAAGGCCAATCGCATGCATCTCGCGTGACTCTTTTTAATCCCTTTTGATATATGTATTTATATGGCATTTTTCCTACATTTAACACATATAATACATCAGTTAATATCACAACATAATTATAGAAAAAACCCAAGATAAGTGAGAAACATTACTTAAAATACTGCAAATTATAAGGTGATTAAACCTTAATAAGTCTATATGTTTTGCACTTATCAAACTTCCTCACACTTAAGCTTTTGCTTGTCCTCAAGCAAAATAAGGAATATAATTATCTCTAAGCCGTAGTATAAAACAAGATTAAATAAGTGTAGAGGGGAATTTAGACAAAGTGACAATTGAAAAAATAATTCTGTTTTTTTTAGAAGTAGGTTTTTGTAAACAGGGAAAAAGAGCAATTTAATAAAAGCATAGAAAAACTAGATTGCAGAAAACAAGTTAGATTAACCTGGGATTTTCCTCCAATTTCAGTTCTCTAACCCGGAATGACAAGGGGTGTGAAGTAATGTCTTATTCCGCAATACCTTTCAACACCACGTACTCATATTTATAAATATAAATTGCAATTTATTGCTTTAATCTTTTTTTTTAATGCAGAAATGTACATACTAAACAAACATTTTTTTTATATTGCATTATTTTTCTGTACCCCAGACTTTTCTCTCTATCCTTGTAGCGGTGTTGGGTCTTCTATCCCAGATCACGAGACCTTAGGTAAATAGGTGTTAAAGCACCCCGAAGAACTTAATAACCGGATAGACGAGGCCTGTTTTTGGTTTAGAATAATTCATAAACAGCGGAGTACCTTGTCTTTATCCTTTTCTTTCCTAACTTTCCAAACATTTCCATAATCCCAAGCTAAACTAAATTGGTTTTTACAATTAGCAGATCTATCACATTTTCAGTGAAAATAGAGAATTTTGATTGAAAATAATTTTATACAAACTCCTTTAAACAAAACAATTCTTTCAGTTGTCACTTGCTTAATTTCAAACACTTCTACAATTCTTTTATCTCATTTTTTTTCTCAAAATGTTGGCAATTAGAGTAACAAAAAGCGAGTGTGGCATTAATGAACAACTGTCATATTTTCAGGGAAAGGTCTCTACTTCCTCACACTTGAGAGGAGCAATGTCCTCATTGTTCAAAATTAATTCAAGAAAAAGGACCTTTCAAAATATGACAGACTCATAAAGGATTAAATTAATAGAGTAGCTTAAATGTCAGATAGGTTGAACATTAATATAAGAGAAAATTACATCGCCCAGCCATGACGTTTAGTGAAATTACACAGCCCACCCACGAGGTTTCAAAAATTACACAGCCCACCCATGTGGTTTCCACAATTTTACATCCAGCAACTTTTTTAATATTTGATCAACTTAAAAGATGGTTAAATGTTGTTCAAAATTGATGAAACTTTACATGGACGATGCTAAGGTGTTATATTTTTGTTCAATGTCAAATCCAAAGTTTGTTAAGGTCATATATGACCTGTGGGACCCAATGAAACATGAGACACATTCATCGGGTCCCACAAATCATATATGAGCTTAAAAAACGTTGGATTTCATGTTTTACCAAAATATAACACTTTAATATCGTCCATGTAAAGTTTCATCAAATTTGGATATCATTTAACCATCTTTTAAGTTGATCAAATATTAGAAAAGTTGTTGGATGTAAAATTGTGGAAACCACATGGGTGGGTTGTGTAATTTTTGAAACCTCGTGGGTGGGCTGTGCAATTTCGCCAAACGTCATGGGTGGGCGATGTAATTTTCCCTTAATATAATAAAGAAAGAACTGAGACTCCCCTTGTATCGTAGATTGAGGAAGGTGTCCTTCCTCACACTTAAGTTCACGCAAGTGTTCAACCGGAGATATCAAAATTTCCAAAGCAACTAAGGTTGCTTTCCATATGCGAGTTCAGCTATATGTTTGAATATCGAATTTATTCTGAAAATAAAAACCTGTATAGCCAGCAGAACTCAAGTTGCACCAAAAATAATAAGAGGAAAAGCATAAATAAAAATGCATTGCATAAAATAAAAGCATGAGCAATATAAAAAGTGATTTGTTACCTGCAGAATACCCAAAAGTATGACAAGGTTAAAACATAACGAGTCTACAAAAAGTTAGTGAACAAGAGAGAAATATAAAATAAAATAAAAATGAAATAAAAATCACTACGGTGGCTGTGGTGGCTGATGGGATCCCTGGCCTATCTGAGTGAGAAGATGCTGCATGAGCTGAGCGTTCCGCTCCTACTGCTCGGTCGACCGCTGAAACTGCTGAGCTGTCTGTGCATGCAACTCGTCACTCCGGTCTAAATGCTGAATCATCTGTGTCTGCTCAAACAGCATCCTCTGCAGAGTCTGTTCAAAGCTCTCAAACCGCTGATGCATCTGCTGCTGTATCTGATGGAAGGCCTGAAGCTGAGCCTGTAGATCTGCCGTGATAGGAGGTATAGGAACAGGAGCTGGAATCTGCATCACGGCAGTCGTCGGCACGTAGGGCTCCTCTCCCTGTGCAGTGCAGACGTTATAATCTGAGTGGTTAAAGTGGTGTAATTAAAATTAAAGAAAAGAAATTAAAACTCAAAATAAACGTCGGGCTGCAAACAAATCCCGGTCGCAGTAGTATAGTGAAATGTAAGCGACCGGATATCGAACCACGGGACTAATATACATATTATAGTACCTAAGCGTGTCACAAGAGGGGGATTAATTGACTTGTTTTTTATAAATAAAAGGAAAAGATAAAATAACTAAATTAACAGATAAACTAAACGGGACTCTGGTTCAGATTAATATTATCTGCTCTTTCATGCTATTCCTACTGGTTTAATTATAATTGTCTGGCAAAATTCCTTAAATTATCTTAAGGACTAAGTCATAGCCTCAAGAACTCGTTAACCAGAAATGCTCGGTCTAATCAAGGTTCGAGCACTCTTATGTAAACGGACGTTAAATTCCAGGAAATATAATTGCATCTGAAAATACTAACTCATTAAATCATAATAGAGATTTCTCCAAATTTACGGCTTAATCAACCTATCTATTTATCACCTGGTCTGATCAAAATAGACTTAGCAAGCAATTTAATAAACTCATGACATTTATTAAAAAGGCGAGAGATGAGCTTTAAGCGTAACAAACTTCATTAAATTAAAACCAATAAAAACATTGCATAATTAATACAGAACATAATAATTATTCCCAGAGTATACGAAAACTTGCCTAACATATTAAATAGATAGACAGAGACAAGAG
>CM041780.1:263906279-263960241 GCA_023374045.1 Limonium bicolor
AGTTTATTAACACTTAGGAATTGATCTAGGAAAATGAAGGAAAGAGAGCATAAGAGATAGAACTTACCAATTGGTTTAACATGGTAAGTAAAAGAATGCTCACGTAGAGCTTATGTAGAAGTGAATGAAGATAATTAGGTTGTGGTTATTATTGTTTAATTAACATTATTGTATGTCTTAATTTACGTTTATTTGTTTACTTAATTTAGGCTTATAAATTTGATTGCAAAATCCTCCATGTACACTTGTTCTTTACGGTAATGGTAGTCATTAAATGAGGTGATGACTAAGTCTATAACATAGGTAATAAGTTAAGGTAGTTAATTATCATTTTATTAGCTTCATTATTGCCTTAACATGGTATCTACTTGTAGGTGTGCTCGCTGGGTGGAGCTACCTCAGCAATTCACGTCCAGGTAGCCTCTCGGCTAAGTGCTGCTTCCAATTTACTAAACTTCTTAATGCTATGATTAATCTGCCTAATCAATATGCAATAATTGCTCTAATTCCATTGATCTGGTGCAGGTTGATCGCATTAGTTGGAGTGAGTGGGTGCTCCACTTGAAGAAAACTAACGTTAATGGTGCATTAATGTAGGTAGATATGTTTGTTTAGATGCACAAGTATATTTAATCTGCTCACTTTCTTTGTTTGCAGGTGTTGATTGTCGCATGGACAACTATGGTGGAGACTCCACCAGCTCAAACCTCACGCTTAGGGAGCATTAAGTTGTGATTATTGTTTTGTTTTATCATTCAGTAGATGTTTAGGCTAGCTTAATTAACTAATTGCTTTGCTTTTGCAGGTATACAATCGGTTATGCATGGAGCATAATGGAGACTTCACTTGAAGAATTCTTACGTAAATGGAACATTAACATTGATAGATATGTTTTGTTAATTTTTGACTTTTGTTTGATCTTATCTTAGCAGGTAAGTGATCGACATGCATGGATTAATCACAGCACCATGTGCTGTAGGTTCACGCACTACTCAGCTAGGAAGATCATATTCTTGTTTGCTAGGTTATAATATGACAATTATTCAAGTTTGTTAATTAACTCTAATCTTTCCTTTGTTCATGCAGGTATATGGTGAAGCAGTTTGATTAGGCTGCTATCATTGCTCCATTATCATAGACAACTTGTTAGGATGAGTCATCTTAGCATGTAACATATTTTGTAATAAAACTAGCCAAAATAGACTAGAATTTCCGCCCAACATAGGAATAAATTGAGGCTGATTTTCCATTTGATTTTTGTTACATTATATTGTACTAAGACCATTCCAATATGTATAATAGGTTCCAGCATTTAATTGGCACATTTTTATTATGGAAAAAGATGAAAGTTTTAAGATAATAATGCTGATTTTAGGTACCTTTTTGACCTAAAAATCGCCCCCATTTATATTATGAGTTTAGTACTGGAACCAATTGATTTAGATGGTCATTTTATTCACTTTTAAGTTTACCAACTTGTGGCTCCTCAAAACCCTCAAGGCAATTGCGTAGAACGCATTTTTTGTGACACCCGAAGGCGCGTTTTTGTGCTTTAAGGAATTTCTAAGAAATAATTAGTCGCTATGTGTTTCAAGTGTTTATAAACTTTTATTAGGGTTTTAATAATCCCCCTAAATAATATATTTTACCGTTATTTAATTATTTAAGTGTTAGGGGTATTTCACTTACGTTCTTCTTCTATAACATACTAAAACATATAAAACAACCACACAAAATGTGAAAAACAAAATTCTTAAATAACGCTTTTTTAAAAAACATATCCACATATTAGTCTTGCTCCAACACTAATTCTTAAACTAAGCTCTCCCTAAAGAAATTGTTTCTTAAAGAGACGATTTCATTAATTTCAAAAGTTGATTTCCTTATTTCTAGGCCCACATCAGCGTCCTCAGCACGCTGAAGAAACTGAGCAATCATCTTTCAATAAGACGACTTTAGAAATCATCTTTTCAAAAGACTGTCTTTTGAACCGACAATTTTTCAGTTTCTTCCATACATTGACGAGGAGACCAATGTGGATCAGGAATAAGTGAAATCATCTCTTCAAAAGACTTCTCCCAGGAGTGTTATTTTAAGAATTAGTTCAAGATGTAGGTTAATATCTTGATTTAGTTGTAGAAAAGTGTTATTTTAGAACTTACACCTACAAAATGGCGAACAGATGGCTGAACCATTCAAAATTATAAGCTCTTACCAAAGAGACCCATAATTATATGTATAAAAGGTAATGGAATGTAAAGTCAAAACGGAAGAAGCGCTCCAGTGGCGGATGTTTTAAAGCACGAAACGAATTGTGGGAAGCTCTTGCAGGACTAATCGAATAAGCTCATTCTTCACTAGTTTGAAAACCTGTTGCAGCACTTCCCTATTTGGTTCAGCAAAAGAATATGGTAACTGTCATTAACAATACTAGTGCCTTATGAATTCACCAATATTGCGAAAGAAAATCACTCTCCGACCAACCCGATTTCATTGTATAAGAAATTTACACTCTACAGCTTGTCTCAAAAAGGAACTCATCCCACCTTAATTTCGAAGTAAAAAAACAAAAAAATACAGAGCATATTTCACATAGTATACAACAAGTACATAGCATCAACTTTCCTATACCATTCATGACTTGACATCCTTTAAAACTCCGCCTTCTCCAACTCACCAACAAGATCCCTTAGAGATGGAACCTTCATCGCTAGGGTTCTATAGAGTCGAGAATACCTTGCTCTCGTTCCATCAGCAGTCCTAGCCAATGCAAGCAAGCTTAAAGCCTCTGGTAGATCAAAAAATATCCGTTCATATCCTCCAAACTCAAGTTTTCAAGAACAGTTGGTTTTGGAACAACTCTAAAATCTCGCCCCTTTGGGCTCCTGAACTTTAGCATCTGCCTTGATAACCAATTCGGAGTTGGAGTTGGCACCACATTTGATGATGAAAGGGGCAGTTGATCCTGTGTTGAACTGTAGAACGTTCCACTGAGACACATCAGTTTCACCCAAAGGTGAAGATCCGCTAAAGTCAGAAGAAGACATCCTACGAGTATGGGATGGTTGTATTTGATCATCTTCTTCATTGATGGACTGCAAGAACGAAGATGGCACAATTAGAGCTTGTACTTTTTCTAATGGCGATTTAGCCATCCTAATGCTTAACATTGTTACAAACTGTAAACAACAAATTCTGGCTTGAATATTGTTTGCTCCACTACAATGCTTGCATTAGAAAGATTAGATTAAACTAAAACTGCAGTTCAACTTTGAAATCTCAAACTGGGATTAGCAACCCTAATCAAATTCAGCATTACTTAATGGTCCAAATCTGTTCCGCCTCATTTCTACTATAAAAAGTAAACCCCGATTGTCCCGTCACTTAAATGTTATCTTGATCACGGATCTGAATTTTAGTTAGCTCATTAATATCATAAACAAGCAACCAGTAAGATACCTCCACCACAGATTTAGCCTCAGTGATCTGCCTCCATGCACAAGTCTGATCAATTTCAAGAAGAGACGGCATCCTTTCTGCAAGTTCATCCAAAGATGCAAGCATGGTTTTCTTCTTGCTTCTACTTAAGCTACTTACAGACGACTGCCTCATTATATCCTGTAGATATTTCACAGAACTGATCAAAAGAACCGTACGAGTACATACTTCTTTTCTTTAACTACCACCGATGCGCATTGTAAGGTGAAAGAACATAGAAAATCATCATATAAAATGACCTGCACGTGCTTCGTTATCCCATCGAGAGATATAAGAGATGCAAGCCTTGCATCTTCGGCTGCTGTAGAAGGATTTTGTATGGGCGCACCACTATTTTCCAATGCTAGTGAAACAGAGTCGCTCCTCATTTGTTGCAATATCTGACGAGGAATTATAACAATAGCAAAGTGGAAAATAAACGCAATAAGTCTAAAACTTTGCCAATGCTAAACCCAATTTTCCATACATATAATCAGAATAACCAAATAAGTCATGATGATAGATTCGCAAATGTCACCTTTCTTCTCTTGTGATCAACAGATTCAAGAGCTGAACGTAACTTGGCAACTTGTGCAGAATCCTCAGCCGCTTCCATGGCTAAAGTGCCCGCAATATCCTGAAATAGACAGCGACCACTTAGATGGTTGTCTGCACAGCCACAAATAAACTGCAACTTCCATGGCATTTTTATATCTAAGGCCCATTTACTATACCAACTAAGCTGCAGTCTAAATATTGTCTGAAACACTACTTTGTAGCCGCTGATGAAGAACCGCCAACTATCTAGCTTTATCAAGCAAGAGCTTTATACAATATAGTCAAAAGAGCCTAAACCACAACATACCTTTAGGTGTTGCAACTGTGATGTATATACATGCTTTGTATACTCAGATAGGAGCTGGCCAAGAGCATCAGTGTTGGGAGGCTGAGCAGCTCCTAGCCCAGCCATCCAGCCATCCATGATCGCGGTGGAGAGAAGCTCCAACTGGCCAGTTCCTCCCCCACCCTGAGCTTCATCAGTAATAGAAAGGAACTCAAAGTTCTCCCCCAGCCAAGATTTGATTTGACGTTGAAGTTCGCCGGCTGGTGTATGAACAAACAGAGCAGCTAAAGCCTTGTTTCCACTCGCAAATCCTTTTGCTTCCTCAGTGATTTCCCTTAGCTTCCCGCCTGTAACATGTTGCCTCCAAGTTTCCTGAAGTATGATTAAGGTTCCGCTGTAAACTGAATCTCTGTCGCATTTTCAGAAACACAATATATGTATCGAGAAAAGCAATACGCTCTTTATGGGCCCTCACTTATTCATGAAAAAACAAAACCTCAATTCAAACTCTTTCAGGATCTAGAGAACAAGAATAGCACACTGAAGAAATACCAATACAAGTTTCACCCGCATCGCTTTACCTCATCAATGCCGCGCAACTTTAAAACACCTGATGAGAGCTTTGACTTCTTTCTGTCTTATATTCACCCTAAAACCCTGAATGTGGTTGTCTGAGAGAGGCTGCCTTAAACTAGAGTCATGACGCACAGGAGATCTTCCAGGAACTGCTTCCATCCCGGCTGGAGCTTCTACTTTGCCCAGTGTGTGCTTTTTCTAGGAAACGCTTCTACTGGAGGAACCTTTCAGAAGAAGAAAGAAATATAGTTTCAAACTAAAAGAAACAACGAAAGCACCAAACTTGTATACATTTTTTTTTTTTTTTTTGATAATTGGGTATTTTATTCCAAAAAAACGAAGGTTAAGTACATAATTGTTTTGCCCTTCTCCTCCATTTGCCCAGTGCCTGCCTCGTTAAAACCCCTATAGCCAAACCCAGTGGGACAAAATGCCATAGGGGAAACAGAGTACAGGACACCAAGCATTACAACGTCCCTTCAAAACTACAAACTTGTATAGATAAAGACAGTAGTGCCTTCATAGAGGTTGCTTCTCTATACTCTGTAATGTGGTTTATGGCGTTTTAGCCACTATCAATAAAAAAGATAAAGACAGTATACCTTGATAGACTGCAGCTCAGGCGACCTAGCAAGCAAAGATCTTATATACAATATCCGGACGGATACAAGCAGGTATCCATTCCCTCCTTGGCTCCATTTTGCGTATGAAAGAAAAAACAGCATCTCTAATTTCAGCCAGTATCTCATGCTCCCTAGAAGCACCAGCTTTTATAACAGCAGCTAGAACCTGGTAAATGGGAATGCACAGGTTCCAACAGGTTCAAGAAGATACCAGAAGATGTAATGAATTCTTTTTTAAAAAGTGAAGGTTGGAGCATCATTCTGTAGGGTGGACAAAAGTTACAAATTCAAGCCAGCCAATATCCAAGTCCACAAAACTTAAAAGGGTTGGTCATGAAAATACCCAGCATCAGAAGCTTATTTGCTCCATCCGCAATTGCCGCAACCCCATCGTATTGTTCAGGAGCATTAACAGTTCCGCGAATTAAACATTCAAGTCCTCCTCTCTTATTCACCAGCTGGAGTTGTCTTGACCAGTTCATTTCCAGTTTTCACTAAAGCAACTGCTCTCTCCATTTTTTCAGCATTTCCAGGCACAGGAACTGATTCAGTAGAATGTCCTCTGCTGTGACTGCTGCTGAGTCTGGCAGTAGACAAGTCATAACAACTTTGAGCCTTAGTCACAGTCATGGACTAATAACTGAAAGAAAACTAAATTATACTCGACCTCATGCAAATCTGAGGTTGAGTGACAATACCTGTTGAAATCTCGGGCATGAGTGGTTACTTGTCCTCCACCATGAGGGCTAGTAACCTGGAAGAAATTGAGAGCCTATCAAAATCAGAGATCCATCAACCCTTCAGCATTCATGTAAAAAAACTCCCGCTAAACCTTTATTTTGTGACACAATACAAGGCATGTATAAAATCACATACAAAGCAAACATCAACAGAAGCACCATGTAAAGTTCAAAAAGTCATACCCATAAAATAGCATGTCATACTTTCAAATATATACAATATTTGACCTTTGCACTCACAAAAGTGTGAACTTTTAACCAACAGAAATACCTGAGGGGACCCAGAAAAAGATGCTTTCTCTGTCAATCTCTCAAACAACTTTTCGTTTTCCTCGTGCAATCTCTGCAATGATTAAAGATGGAAATGCGCTTACAGTATAAATACGCTATACAGCAAAGTGAAGCGCCAAGGTTCATAGAGATTGAGAAGCAAAGTGACATACATACCCAATTTTTTGCACATTAATGCCCAGATTTTGATTGTCCATTTCTGTTAAAACTACTATAATAACAAAGAATACTGCTTTTGAATCAAAATCATAAACTGACCCACTTACAAAGAACTAAATTTAATTGTTTGAGGGGACAAAAGAGTAGATAGCAACATCCACCTATTAGAGAAAAAGCCTGCAACTGGACAGCAGGGAGCAGAGCAGAGTAAAAGAAGTCTGAAAATCTCCATCATACCTATTTGCTTCATCAGCACTATTTGCAGTAAGCAAAGCAAACTACCTCATATGCTGCCTTTACATCACATCAACATAATTACCTCATCGTTTCATCACCCTAAGGAACTATAGAAATCACAAGAGTATGCTACTGACAATCGAATCACTCATTATCAAAATTGACAAGGATTGATTTTGCAGCAAACAAACTGGTATCTTATTAACTGAGTTTCATCATACCGCCATTTCAATTTTACAGAGATAAAATGACGTATAGATAGCACACCTCAATTAATGCATCACGCTTGGCAAGCTCTTCTTCAAGCTTTCTGGTAACGGCTAGAGAATCCAGAGCTTCCCCTCCCTCCCTGGGACTTAACTGAACCCCTGGCCCTGATTGCACATCAGATTTTAGCCTTTCTTCTGAGGATTGAGCTGCTTCACTCAGCTGGAGTTCCAGCTTCTGAATTTTGGCCTGAATAAATATCCTCCATCAGATGGTGCCATGAAATTAACTAGTGCGAACTGACTCAAAGCAATCAACATAAGCCACTATTTATATTAGCAAAAAATGAAATGCTCAAGTTGGACGTACTTGAACCCATACATTAAGGCAAAAACATAACAAGATCAAGGTGGGGTTCAGGTCTAATTCACAAGGCTGAAGAGCCAGTCCACAGAGATATATCATCATTACACACTTAAAGAACACATTAAAGAGGAGCCCACCTGCAAAACATCTCATCAGTATAATACATATCTACATGAACTGAATTATGTATACAAATTACAAAGTAATAGTTGACTTTTTCACTCCAAAAAAATTATGTACAAAATTATCAGGAACAAGCATGAGATGCTGCCACTATCCAAGTGTATGAGTAATCTTGGAAAAGAAGCTGCAGCAGAATCTATTCCTTGAACTTCAGCATCAACTAACTCCATGTCATGTGCATTCAGTATTTCTCAATCTTCAAAGTAGCAATTACATAAGAATAGCAGACCAAGACTAAGAAATGGCCAACCTGTAAACTCTGAATTGTGGTATCCCGTTGTTGTATATGCAATTTATTTTCCTGCTCAGCTTGTAATAATTGAGCAATCTGATTTCTAAGCTGAGCATTCTGATCTTTCTCAATTTTATGTCTATCTGTCAGCATCATGTTCTCTGACTGAAAAGTGTTAAGAACACAACAACATTAAAGAGATTCAAGTGCAACGCAAAACACAAATATGTAGTTAACTAACACCAAGATGAAGATGCTAAATCCCCATGACTAGATTTCATACCGTGTCTATAATCTTATTTTTATATCTTAATCCATTCATAAAACTATAAATCAATACATAATCTAAACAGAAGCGTTGAAAGATAGTATAACAATGAAGAATATCCAGTTTCCCAGTTTCAGAATCTTCAGATAGATACATAAAGATAAACAGCATTTTTTTTAATATAAACTATATGAAAACTATGATGCTTTATACAAAAAGAGAAGAAAAACAACATGCTTCCCCATCTTTCCTCAGCTGTCCATACCATGTTCTCCCCTATTCTCTATTATTCTCTCTTCAATTCAAAACATGTAATCATAGAGTCCCTAGGACCATCATCGAAAGATGACAAACCTTAATATCAAGTAGAAACATCAAACCCCACGGAGCAAAGTTAACCTTAAGGTAAAATGCGGGACAAACATATCAGATGAGGAGTAACGCCCTCCCAAAGCTCAGTGAGCAACTCTTATTCCTTGAATGAATCTTTACAACAGTCTTGACACAGCTTAAGTATTCTTCTCACTAACAGAATACTAACGGAAGCGAACAGAATAACCTCAACTAATGGCCAGCTGTCACGGCTAACTAATACAGCTAACTATCATTAGTAGTTTCTCTTACGTACATAAACTCTCCCTAACCTCTTATTAGCACTAAGCTGGGGAGGCGTAACATCACTCCCTCCCTGAACATTCACCTTGTCCTCAAGGTGAAAGGTAGGAAACTGCTCTTTAAGAGCTGAAACTAGCTCCCAAGAAGCACCATCATCAGGACAGTCCTTCCACTGCACCAAGACTTCAGGTTCTTCATTAGCTCGGTGCCTGTAACCCAGGACTGCTGCAGGTTGCACTAATAATTCCAATTCACCAGTCAAACCATCAGGCAAGTGTCCAGCCTGCTGAACAGAAGGAGCTACAGCCTTCCTTAGCTGTGAAACGTGAACTGTAGGATGGATTTTCGCACCAGAAGGAAAAGACAGCTTATATGCAACTGTTCCAATCCTTTCTAAAATCTCGAAGGACACATAATATCTTGGACTAAGCTTAGCATTCCTCTTCTTAGTCAAAGAGCGATACTTGTAGGGGTGTATCCTCAAGAAAACCCAATCACCAACCTGAAACTGCACCATCCGCCTATGGTTATCAGCTTGCTGTTTCATTCTTTGCTGCGCCTTCAAGAGATTATCCTTCAGCTCATCAAGGAGTGAATCCCTTTCAGTCAACAACACATCAACCTCATCGATCAAGGAGCCCAAGGGACTGTACAGCAATAGGGAAGGAGGGTCACGACCATACAAGGCTCGGAAGGGAGTGGTTCCCAAACTTTGCTGGAAAGTGGTGTTAAACCAATATTCAGCCCAAGGGAGCGCTTGTAGCCATAGATGAGGTTTCTGATAAGAGAAACACCTCAAATAATCTTCCAAGCAACTATTCACCACCTCGGTTTGTCCATCGGACTGGGGGTGGTAAGCTGAGCTGAAGCACAAGGAAGTACCAGCAAGTTTAAAAAGTTCTTTTCAAAAATTGCTTAGAAAGAGGGGATCTCGATCTGAAACAATAGATTTAGGGAATCCATGCAATCTGATAATCTCTTTAGCAAATACAGCAGCCACCTCCTTAGCTGTATAGGGATGTTTTACAGGAAGGAAATGAACGGATTTAGAAAGTCTGTCCACCACCACCAGAACTGTCTCATACCCTTTTACCTTGGGTAATGCCGTGATAAAGTCCATTGAAATGTCCTCCCACACCCGTTCAGGAATGTCCAAGGGCTGTAGCAACCCAGCTGGTGAAAGAGCACCGTATTTCACCCTTTGACACACATCACAAGCAGCCACAAACTTCTGAACATCTGTCTGCATGCCCTTCCAATACACTACGGCAGCAATCCTCTTAAAAGTTCGTAAGTGGCCAGAATGCTCACTACTGGGAGTAGCATGAAACTCCTTGAGAATCGTAGGAATCAGCTGGGAGGAACTAGACAGCACCAGCTTCCCTTTGAAAATAAATGGCCATTCTTAAGCAAATAGCCGGGATGACTATCTGCAGTCACAATCAGATTCTGTATAATCTGTCTTAACACAGAGGCTTGCTCAACTTCTTCCACAGCCTTCCTTCCCTCGAAAACCACCAACGACAAGGGAAGTAAGGAAGCTTTACCTTCTACTCGAGACAGGGCATCGGCTGCTGTGTTTTCCTTTCCCGGTCTATAACAATTAACAAATATCAAAATCAAAGCCCAACAGTTTAGTCACCCATTTATACTGATCTTCCGTCATTAACCTCTGCTCCCACAAGTACTTTAGACTTTTCTGGTCAGTTCGTATAAGAAATTTCCTGCCCAACAGATAGTGTCTCCACTTCTGGGCAGCGAAAACAACAGCCATGAGTTCCTTTTCGTAAACTGACTTGGATAAGGCTATGGCAGAAAAGGGCTGGCTGAGGAATGTGATTGGTCACCCCTTTTGCATCGGCACTGCCCCAATACCTCTACCTGATGCATCGGTCTCAACCTCAAAAGAAGAATCAAAGTCAGGAGAGGCTAAAACTGGGACAGATGATAAAGCCACCTTCAGATGTTCAAAAGCCTGCTGAGCCGCTGCAGACCACATAAAGGAGTCTTTTTTAAGTAATGCAGTCAGTGGAGCAGCAATCATGCCATAACCTTGAACAAAACGCCTGTAATAGCCTGTAAGACCAAGGAAAGCTCTCAGATCTTTAACACACTTTGGGATTGGCCAAAACAGCATACTCTGCACCCTTTCTGGATCAGCCTCCACACCTTTTCCAGAAATGATGTGCCCCAGATAATCCAAGCTGTTTTTCAGAAAACTACACTTCTTGAAGTTAACTTTCTGCTGGTATTCAGCCAACGCAGAAAGTACTTCTTCTAAGTGTGATAAGTGCTCCTCAACAATCCTGCTGTAAACTAGTATATAATCAAAAAACACAAGAACTGTGCGACGCAAAAAGGGCTTAAAAATATGATTCATCAATGACTGAAACAAGGCTGGAGCATTCTTAAGACCAAAGGGCATTACTAAAAAATCGTAATGACCCTCATGAGTTCGGAAAGCTGTCTTATGGACATCCTCCTCCCTTACTCTGATATGGTGATAGCCGGATTTTAAATCCAAATTGGAAAAAACCGCAGCACCAAATAATTCATCCACAACTTCATCTATGGTTGGCAGAGGGAATTTGTCGGGAATGGTAATATCGCTGAGGGCACAATAGTCTACACAAAACCTCCAATCACCTGTTTTTTCTTAACCAACAGGACTAGAGAATGGGCTATTTCCAGATCGAATAAACCCAGCGTTTTGTAATTCAAGAACAATCTTTTCTATCTGATTCTTTTGATAGTGGGGGTATCGATAAGGCTGAATATTGGGGGGATAGAATTAGGCTTCAAGGGTATATGATGGTCATGGAATCTCTTTGGAGGTAAAGAATCTAAAGGCTGAAAAACAGAAGGAAAAGATGACAGCACCTTTCGTAATCTAGCTTCCACCTCGCTGTCCAACTGATCACCAGAAACCACCACTTGATGCTTGCCTTCCAAAAAACAGAGCCACCCTTCTCCATCAGCTTGCAAAGCTTTCAAAGTTGACTTGACTCTACCCTCAACAATGGATAAAGCCGAATCCCCCTGGAGATGCACCAGCTTGTCTTGCCACTGAAATTTGATTGATAGTTTCTACCAATTGGCCTGGGTATCACCCAGCGCAGCCAACCAATCAATCCCCAACACCCGCTAGATTAAAAGGAAGACAGTCTACTGTAAACTCCACGTCAAGTAAAGAAAGTTGGGGAGAACGGCAGATTCCACTCCGAAAAACGGTGTCCCCATTTCCAATAGTTACACCAAAGCGAACTGAATTATCCACCGTGTCAAACACAGCCTACTTATCAGCTTATCAGAAATGAAATTATGGGAAGCTCCACTATCAATTAAAATTAGGACTTGTTCCCCCAACACGTGTCCTAATTTTCATAGATTTCTGAGAAGGGAAACCCACAAAGGACAACTGTGATAGTTCTGTCTTCAACTGTTCATCCACGTCACCAAAATCAGGAGAAGCACGACCAATCTCAAAAGCATGCTCTTCACCGTCATCCCCTTCTGTCAACAGAAACTGTAGCCCCGTCACTTTGCATCGATGACCGACATTCCACTTATCGCCACATCAAAAACAAAGACCTTGTGATTTCCTACGCTGCAGTTCGTCATCTGGGAGTCGCTTGAATCTGTTCGTGGAAGAGGAAGAAGAACTGGATTGAGCTGTTGTGAAAGACCCTGATCTAGGGATCACGCCCCCGCTAGACTGGTCGACTCGACTAGTGGTGGGAGTTCCATCAGACTTCTTGGGCGCAAAATCGAACGCGCGGGAAGAATTAGGACGATTTTACCTGGCCAGCTGTCCCCAATTTCTCCCACTGCAGCCGATTTTACCTGGCCATATTCATTCCTTTCCTCCACTTTCTTCGCCGCCCTCATCAATCCAGGCAAGCCATGAATTTCGAACAAACTCAATCCTTCTTGATCGCTTCCTTCAATCCACTGCGGAAGATTCCTTTAAGCACCGCATCTGGCACACCAGTTAAGTGCGCAGAGTAGAACTCAAACCTCCTTCTATAATCTTCCACAGTCGTTTCTTGACGGAGGTCGCACAGCAGGTCAAGTCTGTCCCCTCCCGCCGTTGAGCCAAAACGCTCAATCAAAGACTCCCTAAACTGCTTCCAATCTGGCAACCCCACATAATTGCTAAACCATTCATACCAGTGCAACGCAGCGCCATCCATACAGATGCCTGCCGTTCGCACCTTCTCTTCCTCAGTGATGCCGCAAAGGGAAAAGTACTGCTACGCCTTACACAACCATTCACGCGGATCTTCCCCAGCATAGACAGGAAGCTCCAACTTTCTGACCTTGACTTCCCGTTGACCGCCCATTGCCGTCAATTCACCCCGTCCAGGTTCTCACCAGATTCCGAAGGAGACCGGCGTACAAACGATTGAAGGTCTTTCTGCATCTGAAAGACTACCGCAGAAAGATTATCAAACTTCCCTCCAAGATCCTCCAATCTGTCTTGGCATAATTCTTGCTTCTTCTCTAATATCTCCATGGACGTCTCTCTCCTGCTTCTGGTTGAAACCATTCACTCTCCCTTCCGACTCCCAGAACACTAAGGCTCTGATACCAAATGTTACTTTTTGAGGAGTAACGCCCTCCCAAAGCTCAGTGAGCAACTCTTATTCCTTGAATGAATCTTTACAATAGTCTTGACATAGCTTAAGTATTCTTCTCATTAACAGAATACTAACGGAAGCTAACAGAATAACCTCAACTAATGGCCAGCTGTCACGGCTAACCAACACAGCTAACTATCATTAGTAGTTTCTCTTACGTACATAAACTCTCCCAAACCTCTTATTAGCACTAAGCTAGGGAGGCGTAACACTATTATTCTCTCTTCAATTCAAAACATGTAATCATAGTCCCCAAGACCGTCATCGAAAGATGACAAACATTAATATCAAGTAGAAACATTAAACCCCACTGAGCAAAGTTAACTTTAAGGTAAAATGCGGGACAAACATATCAGAAAGTTCCAAGTTTTTTTCTTTCAATAATTAGTAGTGTATTAAGGATCTCAAAAGATAACCCAACAATATCACCTACTAAATGCAGCCTTCCTAATTACATGATTAAGAAATTTCAAGGTTGGTGGCATAGAAAATACCTTCAAATCAGATTGCAGCGTAAAGGAAACTTTCCACGCTTTTTGTACTTCATTAAACAATAACACACACTGATCATTCGCGTCTTTAAGAGCTAGTTGGAGGCCTGCAAGTTCTCGCTTCAGATCTTGGATTTCCTTTTCTTTGTCATACAATTCTTTCCGTGAATCATTCGCCTATAAAAGCACAACACAAATATTATGTAACTTCAAGATATAACCAGAAATAAAGCAGATAGAACCTGAGAGACTTTACTATGTCTTTATATTTCTTTATCGTATCCCTATTCCCAAGACTGAGCACGGCACTTCTAGCTCTTGATGAAAAGTTGAGGGATGATAGGGTCTCCGACATATTTGAAACATTAGGGCAGATGTTGACAATCATCAGAGTTTTGGAATTACCACCTACATGAACAATGTGAGGAATGAACTTTATCATAAACCTACCAAATAGTACTACAAGAGCCAAATCTAGGCAGTACAAAAATTGAGCTTATAACAAAAGATGAATGAATGATATTTGTATCATACATAATACATCAGGAAGGAAAACACAATGAAAGAAAAGGAAGGAAAAAAAACACATATCGACAGCAAGAAGAGATAACCCAACCAGATCATTCATCTTTGACTTCTAATTGTAATGCCTAGTACAAAAATTGAGCTTATAACAAAAGATGAATGAATGATATTTGTATCATACATAATACATAAGTTAGGAAAACACAAAAAAGGAAAAAAAAAAAAATATATCAACAGCAAGAAGAGATAACCCAACCAGATCATTCATCTTTGACTTCTAATTGTAATTTGATCAGCTATAGCATCATAGAAACTAAAAACATGTAGACTTCAAACATTAGAGCTACCATTACTTCCACTTACCCAACGAGTCTGCAAGTATTTTGGTAAGCAATGAATTCTCATAGGGGATCACATCTTTCCTTGAAGTCACTGAAGATAAAACATCTCCTAATCTGGAAATGAGACAAGTTCAGCAGTTTAAGCTAAAAATCATACAGCCAAGCACAACATTAGATCATAAAAGGAAATACCAAAAAATGTACAACTTACGCTGAGAGGGATTGCCCAACATGCAATAAGTCTGTCATGTGCTCTCCACCGCCATCATCTGACCGATCACTTGCAGCCAGATCAACCAGTGAAAGCTTACTACAAAAGTTCTCTCCAGTAATCACATTGTTATAAAATATGTGTATGGTTACAATCCTGGAATGCAGAATAACGGAATTGTAATCAGGTCAATTGTTCAAGACAAGAACAATTAAATGTTTAAGAAATCATTGATAGAGATAATTTCAGACTTCAACATTAAATTGCACATCATACAAATGAGAAACATTAAATCTTGATTTATCACTGCCACGAGTCTGTAGTGCTGCTTTCACAACTTTAGAGAATCCCAATGGATGATCAACTTTCTCCGACACTAATTCGACAGAGGAACCAGGTAATCCAATGCACAACTTTGGAGAATTCCTTCCTGATTCTGCAATCAAATCCCTGATCTGCAGGACGCGGATGAAAAACAAGATCATAGCATGAGTGAAGTTAACAAAACGACTGCAGCAAAGTAAGGAAGCATTTTGTACAACAAAAGACTAGAGGGAATTCCCAAACCTGATCGTTGTACATCTCAAAAATTGTCACAGAGAAACTAAACTGTGAAGATGTAGTAGTATCTAAATTGGATAAATCAGAAAGCTCTTCAAAGCATCTAGCATATAGTCCCCGATCATGGCTAGATCCTTCCTGCAGAAGCAAGAGAGAAATGGAAACCTGGTATCAGTTCCATGAAACTATAAAATAGAGGAAAGAATAAAAACTAAACAAGCTAGCGTGGGGTAACCCTTACAGATGTAACCAGAAAATATGCCAACAAATTTTTCAAGAATTACTCCTTCAGTCCTCATAATTGCATTTCCTTATAGGAGAACAAATCCCAGCATTTGTTCTCATGACACATTACACATATTGTCAAGGCATACACAGTCCATAACTTCAAACTCTGAAGAACAGAGTAGGATCATAAAGAAAGGAAAAGAAGTTTGAGTAGGGCCTCCTTTTCAAAATTTAACTGAATCTACTAGCACTGTGTCCCCCTGGATACATGACTAAGAGTAAGAAAGCAAGTAAGCAACTATATCTATCCTAAGAGGAAGAGATTGTATATCAAATGATCTGCAAGATTTCAGCCATGAAAAGATGCAAGGACCCTTCTATAATATCTCTGTCCCACAATGGAAAATGAAGAATAATAAGATTGGATGATGAGGAAACATATGGGTTAACTAGAACTACAAAGTCTTCACTCTTAAGCCCAAGTTAGGACAACAAACTAAAACAAGCAAATTTTCAGGCCCCATGAGTTAGGTAGCTAGGTGAGGTGACTCATAAGTCAATGCGACACCACCAACAAAACCAAGGGAAAAAGAGACTTATGGCCTCTAGGTGTTTAAATGACTCCAATGCCTAAGTGCAAAATGACATTGATAGGATCAAACCCTATGTTGCTAAGTAACTTCACCGAAGTGGCCAATATCCTCTCAAAGAGACCAGAACAATCCTCAGAGAGGCCTAAAAAAATAATTCCACGATGATCCTACTTACAACACCCTCTCCTTACTTATACTAACATACTTGCCCAAAATCTTAATCCTATTCAAACTATCAATAAATGTTATCCAAACTTACAATAAATACTAACGGCAATATCTACCCTAATAAATGCTAAAATCCTTATCTTATTCAAACTAATAATAAAAGCTATTTAAACTTGCAATAAATACTAATGGAAATATCCATCATATTCAAACTAATAATAACACTTACAATAAATACTAACTGTAAAACAACAATTAACCCTAAGACCCCAACTTAACTAATAACCCCTTTAATACCCTAGTCCTAACAATACTCCCCCTCTAAAACAACCTTGTCCTCAAGGTTGGAAAAAACCCTAATGGTTGCCGCCTCACGTGACCATTCCTGGTCTTCTTCAACCTCAGGCCCCCCTCTATTGTGAGCGATGAGTCATCGACTCTAATCGCCCGTCTCCTCTCCCTTTCCTAGTTGTCTAGATCAAGTTATACTGTCACGCCCTTGGGTGTTGTTTCCACCATCCTGTATCCTTGGGTTCCATGATGCTTTGTGATTGATGTGAACATAGCACTCTTGTGCTTCTGAGTTGTGTACCGTTGGCAGTGTGCCTTGCTCTGTTTTTCATCCCCATCCTGCTGTAGTTGTTGTTCTGAGGTTCTAGGCTCTCGTGGGAGGGTGGCCTTTCTTCTCAGAAGCCATCTCTTCTTCTGCCTAAAGTCTCCTTTCCAATTCATTCGCCACTCTGGTCTGGTTCGATTGATCATCATTCTGTCCACGTTTCTGGTTGCACGTATCCCTACTTTTGTTTTTCTATCTGGGGCAATTACCATCCTCCTTTTCTTTTTAAATTGTTTCCTCTTTGCCCTTTTCTTTCTTTTGACCTTCTTCTACCTTCTTTCTCTCTCAATTTCCACCAAGTTCTTCCTCAGATTAGAACGTATAAAAAGTATTACCTCTGGGCGGCACACTTGTTTTATTACATCCATTGGTTCGAACTGACTTCTCCCCTCTTGCGTCCCTCTTTCTCTTGTTCCTTATTCTTTTTCCCTGCCTTAATATCCTGGTTTCATCCTTCTTCATCATTCCTGTATGCGGCCGTTTAACCGTTGCCTCTGTATGTTTATGTTCTTCGACAAAGCTTTCTTCCAACTCCACCTCCATAACCACGGGCCCTTTCTGCACCAATCCTTCCATTTCTACCGGCACATACATACCGAGCATGGGATCTTCGGATGAAAAGAAAGTACCCTTTGCCGCTTAGGTTTTTGGTGCATCCATGACTATCTTCGTAGGTTCTGCTGGTGGTGTTTCCCACCTTAATCTCTCCATTTCTTTCTCAAATCTTCTGCCCATCTCTCTAGCTAAGTTCACCAATTCTTCTCCCTCATCCATCGATATCCTATCCAGCCTTACTCCTATGTTTTTTCCCCACCAATTCCCAGCTCACTCCCTCTATTAATAACTTGCATAATCGACAGCTATGGTACCAATTGATAGGATCAAACCCTATCTTGCTAAGTAACTCCACTGAAGTGGCCAATATCCTCTCAAAGAGGCCAGAATAATCCTCAAAGAGGCCTAAATATTCAATTCCACGATGATCCTACTTACAACCCCCTCCCTTATACTAACATACTTGCCCAAAATCCTAATCCTATTCAAACTACAATAATTGCTATTCAAACTTACAATAAATACTAGCGGCAATATCTATCCTAATAAATGCTAAAATCATAATCCTATTCAAACTAACAATAAAAGCGATTCAAACTTGCAATAAATACTAATGGCAATATTCATCCTATTCAATCCAATAATAAATGTTATTCAAACTTATAATAAATATTAACTGTAAAACCACAATTACCCCTAAGCCCCCAACTTAACTAATAACCCCTTTAATACCCTAGTCCTAACAAGTGGCAAACAATTAGATTTAATGTTGACATATGAGATATTATACATCTCAAACACATAAAACTAGTGCTACTTGTAAGATTTCGAAGGCTTCTGAAACAAAATGCCTGGTATTTCTATTTCTATTGTTCAATTCAAGAGATAGGTCAGATAACTACTAATTATCCATCATACACTAATTATTCTAAAACTCGAGGAAAAACATTGTTTGAAGGTTTGCAGAATGAACTACGAACCGCAAGCAATGATCCTGACAAAAAAGTATATTATAAAAAACAAGAAGATAACAAACCATGGTGTGAGTCTTTCCAGAGCTGCTTTGCCCATAGGCAAACACAGATACATTATATCCATCCAATGCAGATTGTACAAATGGTTGAACATCATTGAAGAGTTCAGCTGCACAAGGCAATACCAATATGAGATATACAACATCAGACTGCATCATCCAATGCCTTTCATAGACCAACAATTACTTCACCAATACTGACCTTGTCCAACATGAGGCCCATACACCCTATCCAGTTCAAAAACCTTCTTGGGATTGGACAATGTATCATCACTTGTATCAACAGAGACAGTAACTTCATCCGGATATTCAACAACAGTTGGACCTTCATCCACAAATGCTGGTCTCGTACGACAGAATACCTTCACATTTCCTACAAGTTATTGTCATTTAAAATATATGATGAGTGCCCAGGGAGTAAAAGGTCACCTACATAGTTTCAGAATTTCTTTGGCACATGTATTGAGCCATCAGAAGAAGAACAAGATAGACAACTCACAGAGATCACGAGTACCTTTGGCTGTCAACAAGTCATTGAACAACCTCTTTCTCTCGTTAATCAGAGGAGATATTCTGGCTTCTGTTTCAAGGGCAACCTTATCTGAAGAAAGATAAAACTAGATTGTTAAGATTCAAATGCAATGAAATTCATGGTGTAACATATTCATCCCTGAAAATGGAGTGCCAAAGCAATATCAAATGCCTCAAGAATAACCAACACTTAACAACAGTAGGGTCCTGAACATGCTACCACATTGTTGTCAAGGTCCTTCAATAAAGGAACCAAATTAAATTTATGGGAGAAAATTCATGAGATAGAAAGAACAACCAACACATTAAGATAACTTCTTACCTAATTTACTGCTTTTATCTGCAAGAACACCCAGATACCGTGCTATTCTGTCAAGTTTAGCATTAGAATACTCCTGAAGATCACAAGCCTCTTGTCTCAAGTGAGCGCAATCTTCTTTTGCAAGCTGGGGCAGAAAACAGCAGCAATCTTTAGGAATTTGAAGTTTATAAGCATGAAAAAAACACATAGCAAGAGCACATTCAATTTAGAATTTGCAGATTGGATGTTACTATGCTTCAAAGTACTGTTTCCACTTCAGCTAAAAAGGTTTATTCCTGCCATTTATTCATTATGCAACAACTGTGCTCAGAAGCATATCTTGGATTTTTCACACGTAAGAAGATGAAAAGGAAAGATAATGGGCTTATTCTCTTATTTTCCACTCTATTCAATAAGACTCATGTTTTGTTTGAAACTTGTTCTTGAACATTCATCATGAATGTCTGGATTATGTAGAAGCTGAGTGTTCCAATACGGAAGAGTTTGATTATAGGATAAAGTATAACAAGGAATCCTCAAGTCCTGATTTGACAAGGACTAGTCCTGAAAAACATTTTGTTGAGGGCCTTGCTCTCTGTTAAACATTGTAATAGGACTGTTGTATTGAATCGGTGTATTGTGTATTGATCGTATGTTTACAGCAAGTTATTACTGTAGTATATATAGCCACCAGACTAGGGTAATATCTGTCTATTATTGGGCCTAATACAAGAGACACTACTATGAACTAACGGGCCCAATACTAGTGGGCTAATATGCCCCCGCGATCCAAGCTTGTGTGCAACGGAAGCTTGGAGCGAATTTGAGAGAACGCAGACGGAGAGAGAGCTTTGGTCAGGAGGTCGGCGAGTTGGCCGTCGGCGGGTACATGAGTGACCGCGAGAGCTCCAATGGCAACCCTTTCACGCACGAAGTGAAAATCGACTGCAACATGCTTCATCCGGCTATGAAAGATCGGATTTTTAGCAAGGTAAGTGGCGCTAATATTATCGCAGAGTATAATTGGGGGTTTTGAAAGTCGGAACCCTAAATCCCTTAGTAATCGAAGTACCCAGATAGATTCTGCCGTAGCGATAGCTAGGGCTTTATACTCTGCTTCCGTACTTGACCTTGCTACTGTTGCTTGCTTCTTTGAACTCCAGGAGATCAGATGAGGGCCGAGAAACATACAGAAACCCGAGGTAGATCGTCGATCTGGAGTAGAACCAGCCCAATCGGCATCAGAGAAGATGGTGAGCACATCAATGGGAGCCGCGGGGTAGAAAAGACCAAGCTTCTTGGTGTTATTCAGGTAACGTAATATCCTCTTCACTGCCTTCCAGTGCACCTGCTGTGGTTTATGCATGTATTGGCAGACCTTATTGACTGCGAACTGGATGTCTGGTCGTGTAATAGCTAGATATTGGAGGGATCCCACCACACTCCTGTATAGAGTGACATCCTCAAAACATGGGGAATCACCAGTATCCAGATTAAGAGTAGGAGTAATGGGTGTGGGACTAGGTTTAGAGGATAACATTTTTACTCTGTGTAGAATTTCGGTAATATACTTCTCCTGAGTTAGAAGCAACCCTTTAGGGGTCCTGTGAGCAGAGATGCCCAAGAAGTAGTTTAGATCACCCAGATCCTTAATAGGAAATTTGGCTTTGAGGTGGGTTTTGAGATTAGTGAGGACAGAAAGAGAAGAGCCAGTTACAATAATATCATCAACATAAAGCAGAATATAGATGATATCATTGTTCTGTTTAAAATAAACAGAGAGCTGTCTGTGGTAGAAATGGTGAAACCCATGTGTAGTAAGTAACCACTGAGGGTAGAGTACCATGCTCTAGGGGATTGTTTGAGACCATACAAGGCCTTGTTGAGCTTACAAACATAGTGAGGATATGTACTGCTGACAAACCCAGGTGGCTGTTTAACAAACACAGCCTCCTCTAGCTCCCCATTTAGGAACGCATTTTGAACATCCAGGTGTTGAATTGGCCAGTTATAGGACACAGCTAGGGCTAGGACAGTTCTGATGGTGGTAATCTTGACCACTGGACTGTAAGTATCAAAGTAGTCTAGTCCATGAGTTTGATTAAACCCCTGAGCCACCAGTCTTGCCTTCCGACGTTCAATAGATCCATCAGACTTAAACTTAGTCTTTAAGATCCATTTCACACCAAGAGTGTTACACCCAGGAGTAGGAGGAACTAAGTCCCAAGTTCCTGTAGATAGCAAAGCATCATACTCCTGTTGAATAGCCTCTCTCCATTCACCATACTTTTGTGCCTCTTTGAAACTTGGCTCATTAGGCACAACAAGAGTAGATAACTCAGAAGTGTTGCACCAAGGAACAGTCCCATCTGTTCGGACCAATGGTTTATGAATATTTGCCTTAGCTCTAGTCACCATATGATGTGTTGGTTCAGGGTCTGAGAGAGGGATAGGGGACAGAGAGGGTGAGGATGAGGGTGAGGGATGGAAGTAGAAGTATGTGAGGGTGATGATTGTGAAGATTCAGGGTTTTGTTGTTGTGGAGATTGGGTAGTGATTTCTGGAGTAGATTCAGAAGTTTGTTGTTGTTGAGAGAATGTAGAGGGATCAACAGAAGGTGTAGATTGAGGGATCAGAAAGGAAATAATCTCAGGAGATGTAGAGGTCTGAGAGGTATTCTGTGGAGCTGGTGGACTGAGCTTGTGTGGAAAGTGAGTTTCATTGAAAAGAACATCACGGCTGATATACATCTTCTTGGTGGAATAAGAGAACATAGGTAAGCACAATGTCGAGGAGAGTAGCCTAGAAAGATGCAGGGTTGTGATCGATAGGCAAGTTTGTGAGGGTTGTGAGGGCGTAAATTTGGCCAACAAGAACAGCCAAATACTCTTAGCATAGAGTAATCTGGGGCTTTGAGGAAAAGAGCTTCATATGGGGTTTTGAAGGACAAAAGCTTAGTAGGAGTTCTGTTGCTTAGGAAGGCAGCAGCCTTAGCAGCATATGACCAAAACTGGAAAGGGAGACCAGACTGAGATAACAGAGTGAGGGTCTTATCAAGAATGTATCTGTTTCTGATTTCCACAGCCCCATTCTGTTGGTGAGAATAGGGGCTGGATAACCTGTGATGAATGCCAAGACTGGTGGTTAAGGGAGTGAGGGCAGTGAACTCCCCTCCACCATCTGTCTGTATACTCTTAACTGAAGCATTGAACTGAGTATTAATCATCTTAAGAAAAGCCTCAAAAATGAGATAAACATCTGACTTAGAAACCATAGGAAACAGCCAGATAAACTTTGTACAATCATCAACAAGCAGGAGGAAATATCTGTAACCATCCAAAGAAGTTACATAAGCGGGCCCCCAAACATCTAGAAATAGTAAATCAAAAGCTTTACTAGAAACAGAATCCCTTAGATAATGAGGGAATGCATGATGCTTCCCTTGACAGCAAGGTTCACAAAATAAAGGGGTTTCTAGTGTGTTGAACAGGTAGACTGTTTACACTTAGGATTTTATTGGTAATAAAAGTAGATGGGTGTCCCAAACGTTGGTGCCAAGTAGCAATTGAAGCTTTAGTCCCTGGGAGGTATCTGGTGACATTGACTTGTGGGGTAGGTGGATGGGGCAGCACATAAACACCATCCTTAACTGTTCCTTGAAGGAGCACCTTCTGAGTGATAATATCCTTCAATAGAAAACCAGTTGCATGAAATTCAAAACTGACATTATTATCAAGGCAAAACTGCCTAACAGATAACAAGTGTTTGTTTAGAGAGGGAGAATGATAGATTTGCTTAAGGACAAAGTCACCAGTGGGATGGGAAATGTAACCTGAGCCTTGGTGAGCGATGGACAAACCAGAACCATCTCCCAATGTAACCGAATCATGTCCCTGATAGTCTGTGTAGCCTTGGTTCAACCTAGTCAAGTCCCCAGTGAAATGATGGGTAGCTGCAGTGTCTGGCAGCCACTCAGTAGAGGTTGTATGCCCTGTAGCATTCACAGAGAAAGAGGGAGGTGGAGGTTGCTGATAGGTTTGATTAAACCTGTGATAGCAAATAGCTGCAGAGTGCCCTTTTTTGTTACAAATCTGGCAACTAGGACGAGTGTCCTGAGCTCCATTAAAGTAGTAAGATCCTCTGCCTCCACCTCTAGTGTTATTATTAGATGATCTGCCACGACCTCCTCTAGATCCAGAGGCATTGTAATTGCTCTGAGTAGACTGATAGGAACCCTGTGAGGATCCTTTACCTCTACCATTATTTTTCTTCTGAGAAGTTCCCCCTGTGTAATTAGCCTCTGTGGCATTAACACAACACTTTCTGTCACAGCCTTTTGCTTCTGATTTAGAATATCTTCATAGATCAGCAGATAATTATAGATCTGTTGTGGGCTGCAAGTTTCAGATCTAGTAATTATGTTTGTGACTACTGATTCATAATCCTTTGGGAGACCTCTTAGGATATATGACTGGAACTCTCGGTCAGTGACATTATGGCCTGTGATAGCTAGAGATGCTGCAAGAAATTTGGCCCGATTATAATAGGAAGTAATGTCTTCATCAGATCTCTTAGTAATACTAGCCATCTGAAGGTGTAGTTGTCCAAGGTGAGCAGCAGTTTGAGCAGAGAAGGAATCATGTAATTCAGCCCAAACTTTAGCTGAGGAATCTAGATCTATCACTTGACTAGCAATTTCTTCACTAAGTGATAGAAACAAACAGACAGAACCAACTGATCCTGACGTTTCCATAACAGATACTCAGGATTCATTACTCCATTAATTTTCTCATCAGGACAGGGAGAACTCTGATCTAGAAATTTGTATAGATCGTTTCCTCTAAGGAAGGGTAGAATCATTCCTTTCCAAAGTCGAAAGTTACCTTGCTTTAATTTCACCAAATTTGCTGCTGCAGACAGTATTGAATGAGTACTTGGAATGGTGTTTGCAGGTGCTGATCCGGTGGCATTTCCTCCAGTGCTGGTCTCCGATCCGGGAGTCTTTCCATCAGAAATAGGAGTCTCCATGAAGAATTGAAGATCAGATAGGAGATGATTGTAGAGAAAAGGGAGACGAGCTAGAGATGATAGATAGAGCCCAGTGAGAGCTCTGATACCATGTTAAACATTGTAATAGGACTGTTGTATTGAATCGGTGTATTGTGTATTGATCGTATGTTTACAGCAAGTTATTACTGTAGTATATATAGCCACCAGACTAGGGTAAATATCTGTCTATTATTGGGCCTAATACAAGAGACACTACTATGAACTAACGGGCCCAATACTAGTGGGCTAATACTCTCATGACACAAGAAAGTGGTTCTCAAAGTAGTAGTGGCAGTGGGCGGTTACAAGTAGAAAAATGTTTGGTTAGCTTGAGCTTGTGCTCAAAGATCTTCTTTCATGAACTTCATCCCCTGGCAGGTCCAGATTATCCTTAATTATAGTAAAAAAAATTGGAGCTGAACTCTATAGTGCTACCAAGAAACCTTTTTTGACAAATCGTTAAAAAAATACTAATAAAAACTCCAAATCATTCATGCAATACTGTTGCGGAAGTAGTTCCAAGTGAAGACATGGAAGAATGATCTTCAGGGAGAGCGAGCTTTAAAGAGCTACATCGCAAAGGCGCCATCGTTAAGTGATGGATCAATAAAACAGGGCATAGTGTTTGCTAAGAGCATAGCATTTTGGAATTCCCAGATTTCGTGTGAAATGGGAAACTGGAATGAATGTTTACTTCCCGCCTATTTATTTCTGGTTCGGGATGTAGAGGAAAGTTCCGGAGAAAACAGTGTCAAAAAAGAAATGTAAACCAATTTAATTGTCTATATAGTATATAACTATATATGTCTTGGACGAAGAAGGCTGGAACACAGAGAGGCCGGGGTCGAACTCAAGAGCGTCTTGTACAGCTAGCTGCCACTTTCCATCTACCACCAGTAATAAAATGACAGATGAGACTGCTATGCAATTTCCAATTACCATATCCGACTACACTTCACTAACCAACCTAGAACACTACTCAATCCAGCACAGAGAGGCATTAAACTACGGGAGGGAATGGAAAAAATGCGTAATGCCATGATATACAAGGAGTAGACAGTAAAAGAGTGAAGAACATCATAGAGTAGGACACCTCGACTCTATCCTTCAATCTCTGGAGTTTAGACGTCAGGACTTGCTTAGATAGCTCCGTATGCGATGGAACCGAGGATGCAGAAGAGATCGAGTAACGGCGTGTAAACCTCCCCGGCGAGCGCTGATCGTCATACTCGGAGGATGAAAGTGGTGGCTTTCTTGGCTCAAACCCTTTCACCTCCCAATTCCATCTGTTTCTATGCTCCGCCATGATACAGAAAGCAAAATCGATAGGCTATTATCCCCGAATGTATCTGTATCTGGAAATGCGCCTGTCTTTCGCGCTCAGCAGCTGCTTTGCTCGGTTGCCCCTCCCCACTCGTTTTCCCTCTGCTCCACTCCACCCCTCTCTGAATTGCAGCAGGATTTGAAAACAAAAAGTTCTTGATTGGGTGGTGATTTTGAGGCTCTAAAGCCCTTGAATCCTGTCGTTTTTCCCTCTCCCGTTATTTAAGATTGGGAGGTTTGAAGCGACGTCGTACTGTGAGATGAATTCCTTTTTCTTATTTTTATTTTAAATAAACATGTCGTACTGTGAGATGATGAATAAACAACTGGATCATAATCAAGAAGGGGCCCGGGTGGCGCCCTCCTCCTGCTTTATCAGTCACAACTTACAAACCCATTAATACGCGCCTCGTTATGCCTTTAACCTTCACCTTCAAGCAAGTTAAAGATAATTTAAAATAACGGTTGGTGTGTATGTTAGCTTAGACTCTAGTTTTGTAGCTACTTACAAATACTCTCCTAAATACTCCAAAAATACTCTACCATCCTAATAATATTCCATATCTAACTGCCTGCAGTCAATTGACATTTTATTAAATTGTTTCAGAAAAAATTCGGCATTCATTAAAGATGACCGTGCATTTTCACGTGAAACAAAAACCCAAATTCAAATTTGTTACTATTTTTTGCTTTCTTATATATTTCCGTTTTCTCTACTTTTATTTTATGTAAATCTTACCTAGTCACATTAGCGAAACAGAATCATAGAATAATTCAACTCATGTAACAGTATAATTTTAGGCTTCTTAGTTCTGACCACTTCTTGATTACTCAATTCGGTGAGTTACCAATTCAAGTCATTGATACTTGGCTTAAATTTAACACTCGAAGTAGTGTATCTCAATGTCTAAGACATGATGTTCAAATGCTCTCATTTTAGATTTTACTAATAACAGTGATATTCAGTTATTATGTATCTTTAAGATCTTTAAGTGACTCTAGTAGATTATACATTGGATTAATGTAAAATGGAGGGTAGATTAATTCTAAGCCCTGCAAAACATTTGAAGGATCGTGGCGCAATTTTTACAATTCATGATACATGCCAACATAATTAAGTCAAATTTGAGGGACTGAATAATGTTTCCCCTCTTGCAGTGTTTGTTATTATTACTACAATTATTATATGGTGGATAAACACGTGATAAGGAGGGGGCGATGGTGGAATCATCATTGGTGTGTGCTCGGCCACGCTAGCTAGACACGAGTGGGTGAGAGGAAAGTATTTGTGGGGACGACGGATCTGGCGTCTCTCCGTGGCTGACTATGGTCCGAAGAAGAGATGGGAAGAACAAAAAGAGGTGTAGGTTTTTGTCTTCACCCGGTGAAAGAGTTTGGTTACTACACTACAGGCAGTTAGTGTAATGGGCCTGAATTTAACACAGCCCATAAGCTATAAAAGACCTAAAGACCCATTTAATATCCAGCCTGTCATTTGATACAGAAACTCGTATGCAGCATAAACGTGATAAAAATAAATCTGGTATGAATGTCATATTGGCATATTTCTCTTTGACTGTTTTTTTAGTATATTTACTATGTGGTGTTTATATTGTATTTATGTCATAAATTATAGCTAGTCTTTTCCCGTATAATCATAAATATTTTTAAAATCAATTAGTAGTTCTTAAGATTTCCAATACCATTATTAACGGTAATATTTCATTTTGTAAAAAATATAATATAAAATCTTAATATTTAATTTTACATATATACAGTAATATTTTAGCCATGTTTTTTAATTTTATTAAGTTAATTATTTTGTATGTTGCATATAGAGTTAGAAAGTTCACTAAATAATTATCATATTTTTTATTTTATAATTTCTTATTTATATTTTTTATATAAACTATTAACTAATTAGCTTTAACAAAAAAATATTAGAGCCTTAAAAAATAGAAATATATTAATGTATATTATATGTTGAATTATGATCAAATAGTGGTTTATGATAATTTACTTTTGTCATACTGAATTTATCAAGCTTTGAGTGTCGGCAACAAACTACTTTTCTTATAACATTTATTATAAGTTACTTTTTTTAACAAAATATAATTTTAAATGATAATTTAATATTAATAATTATAGTAAAAAATGATAAATATATTATACATACCTAATTTAACTAATTAATTATGTCACATCGTAAAACAGTAATTTTTCAAAACAGGTATAAATATGTTAATACAAAACAATCAACAAATGCACTATAATACGACAGCATAACCTGATACACGAATATACTGCAGCCGGACTATAATACTTGAGTATTATCCGTTCTTTTTTCTATAATTAGGGGCCGAGCCAATACCACGCAAATAAACTCTAAACTTATAAAGCATTATCCCTTGCTTGCCAACTTACCCACATGTGTATTATTCTTTCTAAAAGATAGTTTCCCGTTGGAGTTCGTTTTCAGGGAATGGAAATAAATTTTTTTTTAACTTATATAGGAAGTGGTTATGGGAATCACTTTATCTATTCTTATAGATTGATTATTAGGGGATGGTTATTACTTTTCATTCCCACCACATATTATTTTTTAGCATCAATTTTCAGCATATTTATTGATTAGTTATTTTCTTTATGTTTTAATCTGTAAAAAATTATCAAAATTCATAATTTTTTAAAAACTGGAAGATAATTAATTTTATTTAAATATTTTAGTAGATATTATTTTATGAAAATAGTTTTAACTAATTACATTTGATTTTCTAGATACCTATTGATATTTTATTATTTAGTTCTATCAAAATTTTATTATATTTTTCAATAAAATATATAGAAAAAATAATATTTGTGTGAATTAATATACTTTAACCCAAATAAATATATACAAAAACCAGGTCGGGTCCATGCAAAATTTTGAGCCCGCGGCTAAGCCTGACCCCGGTCCAAATTACTATATATACAATTTTAAAAAATATAATATATTTTTTCTTTTTGACAAGTGTGAAATAAATATAGTTTTATAGGTGCTAAATTCTTATTTTGTGTAACTTTTTATGCGTTTTCTCACATTTATCCTATGTTTTTCATGATTCATACTTTGGCAGAACTGATGCCAATTTGTACGTCAAAAGCAGGACATGACTAAGGGAATGCATAGATCTTCTCACGAGTTTTCCAATGCCGCAAACGGGGAACAAACCGGAGCTCAAACAAAGAATGTGGAGAAATTGGGCAAGTTTCAGAGCACATGAGCACAAATCATACACATGTCCGGATCACCATCCGATCCATCTCACCCGGACAGGCCGTTCATGGTACCGGACTGGGTGTCTGTGGTCCCAGACGCACCCAAATCCAATTTTAGCTCTTGTCCGGACTTACGTCCGACCCTTTCATCCGGACGGAAGTCCGGACATGCCAAAAAACGTGTCTTTTGAATCCTTCACATGTCTGG
Organism: Limonium bicolor; assembly: GCA_023374045.1. Lineage (NCBI taxonomy): Eukaryota > Viridiplantae > Streptophyta > Magnoliopsida > Caryophyllales > Plumbaginaceae > Limonium > Limonium bicolor. The sequence continues at coordinate 263,935,730 of CM041780.1, forward strand.
CTCTCCTGTCCGACCCTGTGACCCGGACACATGCTCACATCGTTTATATTTACGACCACGAGTGCGGCGCAAAGAATTCCTTATATATTTTCTTCCAGCCCGCGTGTTCGGCTCATTGACCCGGACAGGTGTTCTGGACATCTCACAATGCTGGTAAATCTCGCCTGAGCTCTCTGAGTCACGTCCGACCCTACGGTATGGACGCATCATCGAGACGCTTGTATATTGCGTGCAAATGTCTATTTAAACGATGCGAGACGGGGAAAGAAACAAAAATCACATTCATCAAATTCAGTCGCGAACAAATACACGCACACGCCTCTCCTCCATTCACTCACGCTTGCAAACCCAACTTACGAGAGGAACATCACCATCTCCATCCATCATCATCAACCTTCCTCATAGCAGATCGTAGAAATTGATAGCAGAGCAAATTCAGGAGTCATCCATTCTCACCAGATGAATTCTCTACTATCTTCTTCAGTCTATTTTATGAATATGCTAGGCTAAAAGGATACGACTCTAGGGGAAGGCTGTAGTATTTTGGATATGATTTAGTTTTATCTTTCTGCAGGTTGTATACGAGATTTCTTGGATTGTTTTAGATTAATGTTATCCTTTGTGCTTCTCCTTTAATCTCATGAAATATCTGAGTTGCTTAGCGAATCTTAGTACGAACTGATCGGTGAGTAACAGGAAGGTCTTATTAATCTGAAAACCCGTGGAGAATCAAATTAGATAGATTAGGTTTTCCTTCAGGAGCTAAATTAATTATTTGCCTGTAATCCACCTATTCATGTTTTGCTGGATTCTAGATTAGAACTCGCAAGTTCTGGTAGGAGAGCTTTTCAATGGGTAGAATTTAGTCTTGAAAAGGAAAATTAAAGAATTCGCCAATCCAATCTCATGTAAAACTGTAGGAATTGCTAGATCTATGCAAGAGAAACAGCCCGAACCTGGAGTTCCATCTCACCCTTACTTTTCACTCAATTTATTTGCTTGTCATTCGATTATTTTTCTTATTAGTTTAAAACCAAAACAAACGACAACCCGCTTAATTTGCTGTTTTCTAGGATTAGATTTAATTACTAAGTCCCCGTGGATTCAACCCCGGTAGCTTCTAGTTCACTATACTCTTTGACTGACATATATTTTTGCAGTCCGTGGACATTTTTAGATTTATAGAGTTTATAGGATAGTTTTATTAGTTATTTCTATTTGTCTTCCATTTGCTTGTCTGCAATTTTATTTAATATTATATTATATTTGATTAATATTTATTTAGATTATATATAATATTATTGATATTCATTTAATTATATTTTTTAAAATCAATATTTATATTAAAAATAATATAAAACCAGGTCAGGTGGACCGACCGGAAACAAAGCCAAACTGGTCCGCTCATTTTATTTGCTTTAATTTGTTATTACATATTTAATATTTAATGATACAATGAAAATGAAACTTCAAATGTCAATGTTTTTAGTGATAATAATTGATTATAATGTTTAACATTCAATTTAATGAAATCTACATTTCTTTTATATTTAATTAATATAAAAATTATGTGAAATTTTATTACGTCAATATTGTAGAAAAGTATAAGCTCTAATTTGTAATAAATTTAAATAATTTGAACAGCACAATAAGCATGAAAATAAAGATAAAAATATAAATAATAAATATGACTCACCATTTTCATTCTCATTCCCACTAACACTTACCAAATAAAGGTATGGTAATGCTTATTCTCATACCCATTGATTCTATTGCTATTCCCAAACCCATCATTTTTATTCTCATTCCTATTGCCACATAGTAGAGTTCAACTGTTTTTACTAGTAGATATTTTAGAGACAATTCATGTATATGCAAAAAGAGAATAAAGTATATTTTTACTATTAATTTAAATTTTGGAAAAGAGAACATTCATATAATTCGCATAGTATGAAATAACTTGGGTTTCTAATATCAAATCACTATTTGGTTTATCAAAAAGAGAATATGGTAGATGACAAAATCATAAACTATATATCTCAATTAGAACCTAAATCTAACCGTCTACTTCGTCTACACGTTATATCATTATCTCAAAACATGCTAATGTATAACTTATATTAACCTAAATCTTCCAAATAAGTGTATTAATATATACTCCTATTTAGTTGTTTTTATTTTCAAAATATGAAAGATACCATATGAATAGGAAATAGAACTTAAAGTGCTGGTTGAGTTCTACTTAACATTACTTATCTTTAAATTACAAATTAGTTACAGGACGTCGCCGCATGAGATTATTTCTTTTTTGATTTCATATGAGAAGCATTCGATTGGAACTTTCCAAAGATAACGTAATCTGGGGTCGTTCTCAATGAAGTTTAACATGAGAGCTGCACATTATTTGTTAGTGGCCCCACTGTTTTAACGATGCAGATTAAATTTGGTAATGGATCAGACGTGCTCATAGTAGTGTTTCTCTTTTCCAACATAATCTAGTGGGCTCTATCGATGAAACAACCTATAAATAGGAGAAGCGCCACACCAAAACGCTAGCGGGAATGTTGGTAGTACTACTTCTATAGTCTTTAGTGGTGAAAGCTCTCTCATCTCTTCTCTTCTTCTTATTGCCTTTTTTTCTTTGTCACCGTTTTTTCCTATTCTCTTTCACATGTTGTTTTGCTTAGTAGTACTACTTCTATAGTCTTGATGTTATTTTGCTTAGTAGTACTACTTTAGTTCCTAGTTTTCTCTCGAGCGATGGAGTTTTCCGTTTTGTCCAGCTTGTTTTAGTTTTTTGGTTATGTTTTGTATTCTAGCTTTCCCACCATTTGTGTTGTTTCAAAAGCTGAAGAGTCTTATCACTGCTCGATGGAGCCGATGGATGTCATTCAGTATTGATTGCCGACTGATGTTGATAGCAAAGAAGGGATCCACAAGAAAGTATGTGAAGCCGCAGATGCCGACGATGGTGGTGGTGGTGGCGTCGGTTCCGACGCAGGTGGTGATACACCAAGATGAAGAAGGCTTGCCTGTAAGTTTGATTTCACTTAGGACACATGTTAGAAGTTGTTTGTATCTATTGTCCAAGTGTTGGCTTGCATGTAAACTTTTTAATTTAATATGACAACTAGTGTTTTTTCTTTCATAAAAAATAACCTATAAACAGGAGAAAACTGTAACATGAAAGAAGCCACATGTCTCTTGTATCTTCAATGCACTACTCATCTACTAATGTGTCGGATTTTAGGTCAAGTATCCAACATAAACATATATTAGGTTAAATCAATTTGATCCACACTTGTTGTGGGTTGTATAACTTCAACTGAGCGATTTGAACTGAATTCAACCCATTTTTTTAAAATTTTGGATTGTTATAGTATTTTTTAATATTTACATCATCCAATAAAAAAATATAACATTTAAATATTAATTATTTACGAAACACAACAAGTAGTCATAATTAGTTGCTACTAAAAATTTAATTTATTCATAAATTATCACAAACACTATGTTAAGTCATTAAATAATTTTTTTTTAATTTTTAGATTGTGGTTTCAACTTAATTCAAAGTGGGTTTCAATATTCCATTCAAAATCAAACAACAAAATATTTCCCATAAAAAATCTCAACCCAAATTTATTTGTTTACGAATTAATTTCAAATGAGATTTCGAGTTTAGATCAAAATTGAAATCCCTGATCCTACCTAATATCCTAAGGTTACCTTTATCCTACTTGCCTACTACACCTTACTATCAACTATTCTCCTTGCAAATCTACTCTGTTGTCTTCTAGAAAGTTTATCGAAATATCCAACAAAATGAATTTATCATCATAATCTCTTTAGACTCTTTTTCATACATGTCATTTCCCTCTTGTCAAACAAAATGATATATTTTTTTCTTTCTTAGTCTTTATATAAAATAACTCATATAGATGTGTAGTTTGAAACCCAACACTTACTATTCATTAAAAAAGTAAGTATTAAAGATCATCTAACACACCAGACACCCACCGGTTCAGAGTCTAGCTCATATACTCAATGAGAACTAATATTTAAACGTTTGACATCCTACCCATCTTCACTTGAGCGTACTTATTTGTGGAAAAAGCTAACATACCAGCCTAGTTTCAACGAAAATATAAACATGAGCGGTCAAGGATAATGTTTGGAAACATCAGATTCCAAAAGTGTCAACCAAGAGCACCATTCCTTGATAATCACAACAACCACTTCTCTAGTAAACACTGAAATCTGGACTTCGGACACCATTTCCATGTCGAAAAAGCTCTGCTTCAAATGATTCATAGTCTTGCCAATCACCACTGGTGACAGAAAACGTGATATCGTCTTCATAATTCTACCAGTCCGTTCATACACATACCCACCAAAAGTCATTTCGATTTCCTCAACATTGACATGCAAAATTCTCAAACCTTCCAAAATAGTGACACATTTAATTTCATCAAACGTTCATCGAAAATCTTGTTCCAACCTCATCAATTCGATTTCCATTTTCCAGAGCCCAAGTCCTACGCTCCGGGGGATCACAAAATTTGTTGAAAAATCTCCCCAACAACCACTTCAAACTGTTTCAAGGGCTAAACTACGGATTAGAGTGTAATCCACAGCTAACTATTTTGTGATGCGGTGATTAGTTGTTTGAGTGTGTGTATCTAATAAATGAGACATTGATTGCTATTTATAAAGAAAAAGGACAGGTTGTCCAACTTCTTTTCCCGGCTTGCTTTCTGTCTTCTAGCTGGATTGACGATGAGGGTCACAGCCACGCGGAATAGGACTAACATCACCTAGGATGGGCTTGTCAGGAAAGAAACTTCCTCACCTTGCTTGGTCTTCCTTTAAATATGGAAAGGACACACACTATCTTGGGGTATTAATATATGTTAGGGAGGTGTGCAAGTTGGTAACCACAGATGTTTGAGTTGGTAGTGACAGGTCGGCCGATGAGATTGATAGGACAGGGTGTCAAGGGCACGCATATTGAATCATGAGTGCTTCTTTGTTGGATTTCTGTGTTTAGAAGTATGTATGTAGCGTGAATGTATGAAGCGTGATGTAGAAAACTCTCATGTATATTATTCTTTCAATGTATATTCAAGTTTACAAGTCGTCTATCTATCTGTATATATAGCAAACCTAAGATAAAGCTACTAAAGATAAAAACTACCGATAAACAAAATCTGCAGATTGCAGAGAATCTAAACTACCAAAGTAAACTTAAACAAAACAAACTGATTAAATAAGTGGCTGTAAAAGAAGGAACGTGGGCCACAGAAAGCCCAACTCCAATACCCCGCAAGCCGCAGGTAAACATGTTTAGCAAGGCTTGTCATATCAGTTCGCGCATGCCCATACGTGGTAATTGTTGCTGATATCTCGTTCCTGGTAAAACTTTGGTCAACATATTTGCTAACTGCGTGGAAGAATGAGTGTAAACGATATCAACAAGGCCCCGTTGTATCTGTTCTCGGACAAAATGACAGTATATCTCAATATGCTTTGTTCTTTCATGAAAAACCGGGTTGCGAGCAATATGAATCGCAGATTGATTATCACATTTGACTGGTATCGGTACAATGTCCTTAACACAAAGTTCAGACAGCAAGCGAGTGAGCCAAGTGAGTTCTGCTGTAACCCGTCGAAGTGAGCGATATTCTGCTTCTGCACTGGAAAGAGAGACCGAGCCTTGTTTCTTGGTCTTCTAAGAGATGGGGGATGTGCCCTAAGAAAATATAATAACTGGACACTGATTTCCTGGTATTAGGACAAGCAGTCCAGTCTGAGTCACAATAAGCGACAAGCTTCAATGATGAAGAGTCCCCGTGAGCAAGAACTAGTCCATAGTTAATAGTTCCTCGAATGTAACAAAGAGCATGTAACGCAGCTTCCATGTGTATATCAGTCGGATTCTGCATGAATTGACTCAGATTTTGCACAGTGAAACTGATGTCTGGGCGAGTATTAGACAAATAATTGAGTTTGCCAACGAGTCTCCTATAATCAGTAGGATCAGGAAGGTAATTACCTTCATCAGCTAACAAAGGTTTTCCTACGATCATAGGCCCCTGTGCAACTCGCCGTTTGTGACAGTCAAACTCTTCTATAAGATCCATGCAATATTGTCGTTGAGATAGAATGTACCCTCCTTTGGTTGGTAAGAACTCAATGCCTAAGAAATAGTGCAACGATCCCAAATCTTTGATTTTGAAATTGAGGTCTAAAGCATGTTTGATGTGATTGATTTCTTCTTGACAAGCTCCCACAACCAGTATATCATCCACATAAACAACAATAAAATATCTTCCATTCATTGTGTCTTTATAGAACAGAGAGTAGTCATTCTTAGACTGATGAAAATTAAGGGTGTTGAGAAAACTTGCCAATTTGGAAAACCACTGCCTGGAAGCCTGCTTAAGTCCATACAAAGACTTCTTTAAGAGGCAAGCCTTATTTCTTCCCTCTACTTCTAGACCATCGGGAAGACGCATGTAAACTTCTTCATCCAAGTCTCCATGCAAAAAAAGCATTATTCACATCGAGTTGATTGATGACCCACCCTTTGCTAAGGGCAACAACAATAAGAGCACGAATCGTTGTAAGTTTGACAACGGGCGAAAAGGTTTCTGCATAGTCTAGCCCATGACGCTGTGTAAAACCCTTGGCCACCAATCTTGCTTTATACCTCTCGAGTGTACCATCAGATTTAAGCTTGACCTTGTAAACCCATTTGCATCCTACCACTTTCTTTCCGTGTGGCAGATCAACAACTTTCCACGTCTCATTACGTGCTAGAGCCTCCAACTCTTCATCCATAGCCTTCCGCCAATGTGCATGCTTGGACGCCTCTTTATAATTGAAAGGCTCCTTCATATCCAAAAGTGAACCAACCTGAGAACTTGACAACAAGGCTATACTGGTTTCTGGTTTGAGCTCAGTGAGGCTCTCACAGCCTTTAATAAGATTAGCTGAAGAGTGATCATTTCTGTATACCCTGTCATCCAGCACTTCTTGAAAGACATTGTGACAAACATAATCATCCAAATAATTGGGTTTGTGAGTTTCTCTACTAGAACGACGAACCTGAATTTCTTGGTCCATATTGTTACTACCCGTGGGAAGAGTGGTTTGCTCCACAGGTCTTTGTGTTTCTTCTTCGAAGAGAATGGGAGAATCATCTGGTTGTGTTGAGAACTGATTTTGTAAAGAAGACATGTCATGCACGTCCCCTGTAAAGGGAAAGACGTCCGTGTGGAAACGTACATCTCTACAAACTTCCATAATACAAGACTGTAAACTCAAGACCTTATGTCCCTTTTTCCGAGGAACCTCTCCAAGATAGACACAAGCCTCTCCTCTAGGGCTAAACTTGTTGCCCTTGTTATGAACAATCGTTTTGTAACATAAACAACCGAAAGGCTTGATATCATCATAAGCAACTTTGTCCCCATGTAATACCTCAAAAGGTGACACCCCTCCGAGCACTTTGGAGGGTAGTCTATTAATCAAGTAGACAACATGCATTATACACTCTCCCCAATAAGCAAGTGGAACATTAGACTGAAAATATAGAGCTCTGGCAGTTTCAAGCAGATACCTGTGTTTTCTTTCTACCACTGCATTTTGTTGAGGCGTGTGAGCGCAAGTGGTTTGATGGAGAATTCCTTTTTCAGAAAAGAAGATTTTCCCTTCATTAGAACTACCTAGATCTTTTGCATTATCAGACCGAACAATTTTGATTTGGTGTCAAACTGCCGCTCCACCATAGAAATAAAGCTAACAATTGCTTCCCAAGCCATACCTTTCTGTTTGATAAGATGCACCCAAGTCGTTCTTGTAAAATCATCCACAAAACAAACGAAATACTTGTAATCATTATGAGTTTCAACCTGGAAGGGACCCCATACGTCTACGTGTATCATTTCGAATGCTTTCTTAGTCTTTATGAACGAATCATCAAAAGGCAATCTGCGGGCCCTACTCTTATAGCAGACATCACAAGCATAGTCAGAATGAAAATATGACTGTTTTATTAATCCCATCGAAACAAGTTTTCTGTAAGGAACATGCCCGAGCTTAACATGAACAGCTTTGGCCTTAGAAGAAACAAAAAAAATGAAAGCCCAAATCGGAAACTGTGGCCTTATTACATACTACACCCTTATTACAAACAAAATTCAAATCCATTCTGTAACACCCCTACCGCTAATACCGTCCAACATAACGTACTTACCTATCTTCGCAACAGATACTTACATACACAACGGTGGGTGATACAATGCTGTTAGCCACCCACGTGACTAACAAGGCTACTACTACTACTACATACAACATCGGTCTGATGGACAGGAATATCCGAGTGCTACGCAAATACAATGCATACTCCAAGTACTTACCGAGTACTACAATACTCCATTCAATACAATACTCCATAATTCAATACAAGATAATGCACCATACATACCGAGTTTACTAAGTTCCAAATACAAATACAATACCTCTTCCAAGTTCATACATACTCACTAAGAGTCTACATCTACCCATTCCTCATGACTACATACTTCCAATGCTTATGGTGTACTCCTTGGTACACTTCTACATCAAGGCTACAAGCCCATTACCAATCTCTACTATCTACATTTCATTCCTAGCGTACTAGGCACATCCACCGGTATCTTACTGCGACCATCACGCTTCTGGTACCTGCACCAAAAACGTTGCCCCTAGGGGCTCAGCTTTTGCTGCATATGACTTCCGCATACCCCGCGTACTAGCGAGGGTACGCCGACCACTTGGTCGAATACATGCAGTTCATTTACAAATACATACTTACATACATTCTTTCATTCCTAATACAATACTACACAAGGTATACATACATCCACACAGTACGATACATACAAGGAAGACAATACAAGTCAACCAATACTTACTTACCTTCTTCCGGAATACACATACACAATACATACACATTACATAATCAATACGCAATACGGAGATACACTTCTCCAATCCCACATAATTAACCTTAATGCATTAAAAAGGGGTTTAAGCATATTTACCTTGTTATTATCACAAGGAAATCCACATCAGCCTTCAATCTTCACGGCACTAACATAAACAAAATCTTAATTTAGTTTTTTTTTTCCTAAAATTAAGCTTAACCACCATTATAACCCTTAAGACTTGATTTAATATATTACCTCCTTGAAATTAGATTTTACCCTTGGAAAAATGCTCCAAACAACTCGGCACTTCATGGTTAAATCAAATTAGGGATGTCAAGGGATCGGGTTTGGGTCGGGTGAAGCATCACCCGCATCCGTCACCCAAATTGTTTATCCATCATCCGTCCATCCGTCATCCGTAAAAGTTTCATCCGTCATCCACGGGTGATTCGGGTGATAATCGGTGAAATTAAGAGTTTAAGGAACATTTAACTCTCATAAAACAAATATAAAAAAGTTGTGGCTCGGGTTGGAATTTGGTAATAAAACTTGAAAAAAGTTGTGACTGGTGAATGGTTATACGAGTACGAAAATATACTGATACGGTAAAAAAAGTGATAGCATACAAAAGAAAAGGAGTGTATACATGTTTTTTCCAGCATTTTTTATATCTTATCTGTTTGGTTACTTAAGAATAAAACAGGGTGTAAGTTTAACCTTAAACGGATGACGGGTCGGGTGAACGGATCGGGTGACGGATGAAATTTTTTCATTCGTCACTCGACCCGATCCGTCACCCGGTCATCTATCACCCGATCCCTCATCCGTTTATTTCAGGTTTTCATCCATTTATTTGGATCGGGTGGATCGGATTAGCGGGTATCCATTTAAAATTGTCATCCCTAAATCAGATCCCATTCGGCCACCATATGAACAAGGAAAAATGGCTAAGTTAATGCCTTAACAAGATGGCTTGTTTAGAGAGTCTTAAAGCATGAATTTTTGAACCTTAAAGAGGAAGTCTTTACCTTGGAAACTTGATGAAGTTTCAAGCTAGATTTTTGGCCATCTAGAAGAGGAAAATACTGGGTTTAGTTCCATGGAAAAGCAAGGAAAAGAAGAAGCTTAAACATCCATGGTAAACCCCCGGGTTTACCTTCATTTGAAGCTCCTTGAGGAGTGTTTTGTAGCAGTTCTTTGGCTCATGAAATGGAGCTGGAAAAACCTTCATGTTGTGTACAAAATGGTGTAGAGATGGTGTACGAAGAGGTTAATTTTCAGACATATACCAAGGAAGAAGAAAAAAAGTGTTTTAAGCTTGTTTTCTTACCTTAAAGTTTCAAAGGAGTCCTCCTAGCTCTTTGGTTTGTTTCAGCCGAGAATGGGGGTGTTCAAGGACTTGTTTATGCCTTAGATGATGAAAAAAAAATCAGATGGGGAGGAGGTCATGAAGAAAACGCAAGATAGAGGGGTAAAATGGAGGTTTTTACCTTGTTTTGCCATTACACCATTAATGGCTAGCTTGAGAGCCCTTGGCTAGAGCTTGAAGATGAAGAGAGGAGGGAGGAGAAGCTGCTTCCGTGAAGGGAAGGAAGGAAAGAGGAATGGTTCAGCCTAGAGATAGGGAAAGAATGGGAAAAAGGTGGTAGAAAGTAACAATATTTTATGACTAGTGTAGTACTTGCTTGTACTTTCTTATTTTACTTTTAATTTCTAATTTTCATTTCCTTACTCTTTTCCTTCTCATGTGGCCGGCTGCACCCATAAATGGGGGAGAGATTTTTTGAATGTTTATACATTAATGAGTGTATTATGGACTTATTTTATGTGTTAAATGCTAACATGTGTTACTTCTTATTTTAATGTGTATATATAAGTGGCTATTGCACTTATAATTTGTTTTGACTATATATAATATTTGTATAATTTAATGAGTAGTATTTTTGGTATTAATACATGTATTAATATGTTACATGTAGTATTAATTTTAGGAGTAATTCTTTGGTTAGAGATTTAATGTATAGTTTGGTGTCCATTTAGAACTATACATTTATATAATAATATTCATCAAGAATATTGCTCATTAGGTGACTAATTCTTAATTAATCCATTTTATTTAAATTAATGCCTTATTAATTAAGGTAATAAATGTTTGGGGTATTTCATTAATATGATAAGTTCAAAGGCAAGCTTCTGATAGCGGTGGCGCAAGATGGTAACAACAAAGTCATACCTATTGCATTCGCTATTGTTGAATCTATAGACTTAGCTAGTTGGAAATTCTTTCTCGACAAGGTGCGACTCCATGTGATAGGTGAAAGAGTTGATGTGTCAATAATTACAGATCGTGCCCCAGCTATCATAAGTATCGTCGAATCAGATCCATATTGGAAACCCCACATGGCTCATCACTACTACTGCATACGACACATTGCATCGAACTTCCAGACAAGGTTTCACAAAAAAAAATGAAGATGTATCTCATTAACACAGGTCCTATAATTTATTTGTTGTTATGCTTCATTATCAAACTTGTCCCTAACATCTCTTACTAATGATGTATCTCGTTGTATTTAGCTTACGAGTTTATGAGGCATCACGTTCAAAGAAGGTACGATCATCTACTATCTCAGATGCCTGGCATTGAACGCTTCTTCCATGATCTTCCATTTGATAAGTGGTCACGAGCATATGACGACGGCAGGAGATGGGGCCACATGACAACAAATTTGGTCGAGTGCATCAATGGCGTACTGAAAAGTGTTCATCTACTTCTAATTAGTAAAATTGCCAATAGCGCACTGCACAAGCTTGTCACATATTTCAATGATAATCTTGCTACTTACAACGGTCAACGAATCGCTGGATCGTCATTGTACAGAGACTACACCACAACCAAGATTGAGGAAAATTGAAGACTTTCAAACAGTCACAATGTTAAGGTATTTGATGCAGTGAACCAAGTGTACAAGGTTGTGGATTTTGGATATGTGGCTTTGAGAAGAAACAAGGGAAATTACAAAGTCGATTTCAACGACCTAACTTATGAATGTGGTGAGTCTCAAGCATTCAAATACCCATGTTCTCAGGTCATAGCTGTATGGTGCAGAACAGGGTTGTTGTGGGACAATTACGTGCATCGTGTTTATAGGCTTGAGACAATGATTGAAGCTTATGGTGGTCAACCTTTTTATCCACTTGGTAACAAACACAACTGGCCTCCGTATATAGATACAAAAGTGGTTCCACATCCAGATGCGATACTAACTGTACAGGGACGACCAAGGTATACACGCATTCGGAATGAAATGGACGATAACGATGACACAGCTACAGAACACAGACGCTACCGTCATTGTTTACAATTGGGGCATACTAGGAGAAACTGCCCAAACCATGGATACAACTAGTTCCAGGTTAATCTTCTTGTGTGTTCAGTCTTTGTAATTTTATGTTTTCAAAAAGTGCTTGCTCTTTGAGCATAAAAGTATGACCGTTGCGGATGTATGCTTTTGTATTGTTTTGAAGGTAGGAAGTCTATGCAGAGAGCAACCAAATTTGTATGAATGTAATGCTGTTTTTAACCTAAATTTGGGAACATACATGTTATGTGTTATAATTATATAGAAACAACACGCCTTCATGAGGACCTTTTATTTTTTATTTGTTGTGTGCTTGCTTAAGGCACAACCTGACTAGCAGGAGCAACATGATACATTAAACTACAAAGATAAACATAAAGCGAACAATCACTTACTTTTATTTTGTCCTCCATCTCAATTAAACATAAAGCAAACAATCACTTAGTTTTTTTCTCATCCGTCACGATTAATCATCAACCTCAGGTTCGTATTCCACAAGTAGTTCAACCTTACCCATGTATCAGTGGTTCCTCATGTAGTTGTCAAGCATGAGACGATAGTCTTCCTCATTTGCAATAACCATTTAACTCCAAGAGGGCATTGGGTAAGGAGAAACCATTCTTTGGAATACAATGAGCGTGGCGGTGAACCTTTGATCACCGCAATCTAAGCAACATTCAACTAGGTTCTTGAAATAGTTGAAGTCGATAAAAGGCATTGTGGTAAGAGGACGTGTTGTTGAATGCTCAGTAGGTTCAAAGTTAAAACCAGAATCATCAACGCACGGGATGTAGTGCAGATACAACTCGTAAGGAATAAACATTTTTCAAGTATAGATCACTACTGTACCATCAATGGGAAGCTCGAATTCGCAACCTATCTGCAGTTGTCTGTTTGTAATGAAAAGTGAACTAGATGGAGATATTTATAGATGAAAACAAGTTCGGTTTGGACTGGGGAAGGTTAGGACATTCGTATTATCATCACCGAAAGTATCTTATTCCTTCCTACCCTAGAAGATAAGGATTCCTGACGCATAATAAACGAAGGGTTGTGCATGGAGAATAGGATGTCATGATTATATTCCTAGATAAGGTAAAAATGCTTAATAATATAAAGGATAAGATGGATAATAGGAAGCCATAATTATATTCCTAGATAAGGTAAAGATGCTTAATAATATAAAGGATAAGATGGAGAATAGGATGCCATGAGCAATATAGCACCATCTATTTTCCCTATAAAAGGAGTCTACACCATCATTTTTCATTGCGACCTACCTACCTCGTCTCACCTATCCACCCTACACTCTCCGACCAACATGTGGATGACTTTGTACTTTGGAGAAGAAGTTATCATCAACCACTTTCTTAATGTCTACTTGGTCAACGACATCACTCTAAGAGATGGTGTCCAGGTTGTGGTGGTTAGGAAGGCTACCCAATGTTCCCTGAATTACTATGGGGAAGAAGTTCTCCTCAATCACTTACATAGTGTATACTTTTTCAACGACATCACTCTGAGAGATGGTGGCCAAGTTGTGGTGATTAGCTTAACTTGGCTTGATATGTTATAATTCAATTGTTGTGTAAGTTCACCACTTTGGTGATTTTTTTGAAGCAGTATTTGATGTTGGATGAGGCTAATTTTTTGTGATGATAATTTCCACATATAAGACTTCATACACACAAATTTACAACCAAAACGGATGTCATTTGGTACTTTGAATTCCATGACCAATATAGCAACATCAAGTAGTTTTTTATAATTCAATTGTTGTGTATGTTCACCACTTTGGTGATTTTTTTGAAGCAGTATTTGATGTCGGATGGGGCTAATTTTTTACGACGATAATTTCCACATATAATAATTCACACACACAAATTTACAACCAAAACGGATGTCATTTGGTACTTTTAATTCCATGACCAATATAGCACCAGCAACCAGTTTTTTGTAATTCAATTGTTGTGTATGTTCACCACTTTGGTGATTTTTTTGAAGCAGTATTTGATGTCGGATGGGGCTAATTTTTTGCGACGGTAATGTCCACATATAAAACTACACACACAAATTTACAACCAAAACGGATGTTATTTGGTACTTCAAATCCCATGATCAATATACCACCAGCAAGCAGTTTTTTGTAATTCAATTGTTGTGTATGTTCACCACTTTGGTGATTTTTTTGAAGCAGTATTTGATGTCGGAAGGGGCTAATTTTTTGCGACGATAATGTCCACACATAAGACTTCACACACACACACAAGATCCATTACATAACATAACAAATAGATTACGTAACATAAAGCAATACATTCTTTCAATAATCAATACCATATCAAACGAGTTTGACAAAAATAAAAATTACAATGCATAGTAGTATCAAGCTGCACCCCCTCCATCTCTTCTACCCCTTCGACCTCTTCCACCTACACCGCCTCTCCTAGGTTGATCATACTCGCTCGGTGTATAACGGTGAGGAGGGTTCATTGAGTTCGGTCCCCTCAAAGTCATGTCAAACGTTTGTGGCGGAGGAGTAACCGGGTGGATTGAAGAAATGCATCCAACGCACTTCGACGTGCTTCATCTTCATCTTCATCCTCAAACACATTAAGATTTAGAAAACTAGCATTCATGTGTGCTGACCTTTCAGCCTGTGTAGTCACAACATTTGTGTCTCCTGATCTTGAAGATCCTTCACCATATGGTGTGATGGATGGTGGTGTGGGATCAACATACGAACTTGAATAAGAAGACCAGTGTGGTTGATCCCAACTAGCATGTACGTCTTGAACTGTCCACTGACTCGGCTGACTACTAATTTGATGATCCCACTGATTTGTAACACCCTGTTGATCCCACTGATCTCGGGTACTTGTTTGAACCCCCCACTGAACCAGGGTGCCTGCTTCACCACCCCATTAACCTTGGGTGGATGTCTGGACACCTAACTGGTCCTAGGTTCTTGTCTGACAACCCCACTGACCTTGTTGCTGACTGCCGAATGACAATACCCACATACTTGTCTGGCCAGTCGAGGGGGGGCACGCTCCCATGCACTTGAATTATACTGAACATGCTGCTGGTCAACCGGATAAGATGGTTGAGGAGGGTATGTCTAGCTAGATCGATAGGTAATGGGTGCAGGCTCAGGATCAGGTATAGGTGCCTTGGTGGTCGACGTACTTCACTCCGCGGTCATCAACGTGCAGACCTTCTGCTGGGGTTATCATTCAATGAGAAGGGAGGTTGGTAGATACTGAACGGAGGGGGTGCATGATGATCAACTGGAGCCTGGAACTATAGCGTTGGTGATACATCGTCCCTGATTGCTGGGAGAGATAGTCGGCATATTCTCCTACATCAGCATCATGCCCATAATGTCATAGCTGATCTAATCCATCAGCCTGTTGTAGAAGATAAAAAAACGTAAGGTAAATACCTAAGCAATTGTATTGCACTAATCATTATAGACTACCAAAAAAACAACAATATTTTTAAGTGCATACCAGTATGGACTGTCGACGTGCCTCAGTAGTATATCATCTTAAGCTATGTTGTTGATACCATATCATGTATTCAGAATGTGTAGTCAACGGAACATCATAAGGATATCCTTCCAAGTTTATCCGCCTATGTTCTCTGTCATTCCACAGCTCTATGTATACCGCATTCACCACAGACCAATTCACTTCAACTCTGCCTGTGCGCTTTTGGTTATGTAGCCTGTCGCAATCTAATGGTGTTGCAGGTATCGGTTGATCACATCCGAATTGTCTCATCACCTGGTCCGGCTGATGACCCTCTATGATGTTGTTCAAAATTATAGGAAAAACCATGGCATCCTTGTCTACATGAGTATCATCGTATGGTTGCCAGACCCACTGCCAAAATAAATTTTGAAAGTAATTAAAAACTGATGGCATAAAGAATAACAATGTCAGTGATTGCAATATTTAAATAAAAAAATACCTGTTCGTTTGTGGGTGGGACTGGAATCGAATCAAGAATGTTATGAGTGTCTCGTAAAGACACCATCAGAATGTGTGGATTGTCCCACCTGCACATGTTAAACAATATTGAGAATGTATAGAAATGTGTATAAGTAAAATTAGCTGACAATACGCCTTACCTATGCCCATGTACAGAAAGGCCCCTTATGGGAACTTGAAAGAATGTGGGAATTCGAGAATACACCCACAGTGTTATTAACTTCATCGCCGCAACGATTTAAGTAGTGTCAAATTGGGTAGCATTACACAAACCATGATACGTGTGTGCCAACACTGTAGAACCCCGGCTTAATTGGCCTGCTTCGTCAAAGTCTCTCAACAACTCCAAGTATCCACAGTCCATCATACGACTGTCTTGAGTCAGTATCAACACTCCACCAATGAGCCTCATGAGGAATGCCCGAGCGTACTGTTGGTGCAGCACCGCTGGCTGTCAGGAGAACCAGTTATAAACCTGTCAGGCACTTCAAAATTCTTATGCAACCAGGAGATCTTGTGACCCCTAATTACGCTCTCCTCTGGGTTTTTTCCCCAGCAGTTCCAAACATAGGTCAGCCACGGGTAGGTTCATAAGTGCAATCACCGCATCCCCATCAACTTTCAGACCGAGTAGACAATGAACATCCTCCAAAGTAATCGTTGCCTCACCAAATGGTAACATAAAGGTGTGAGTTTCAGGCCTCCATCTCTCAACTAAAGCACTAACTATGGAGTTATCTGCTTGAACTTGAAGAAAGGATGATCCAAGAAAACCAGCATCTCGAATGTAACTATGCATAGCCAAATGTGGAGGCTCTACATCAATATTCCTAGAACGCAGTCTCCTTTCGGTATATTTTTTATTTCTCATGATCTAGATTACACGACAATAAAATAAAATGATGTTCAAAACTTGAATACAAAAGCATAAAACGAAATATGACAAGGTTTCATATGCACTTTACTTACCGGGTCATCCGAAAAAAGTGCTCCTGAAATATGGGTAGTCTGGTATGTGAACAGACTTGCGTCATCTGGCCTCACACCGACAACTTCTCTCTCGAATGTCATCTCTACTGCAAGGTGGTCTCTACACAGGCACACAACATTTCAAAGTTTACAAATAACCAGATTTCAATTATATAAATTAGTGACAATAATTAACTATGCATTTTATAGTTAATTAAACAACTAAAACTCACAAAAAATAATTTAAACAATTAACTACATGTGTACATATTTTTTTAGCCAACATATACAACTTTTTTTATTAAAAATAACTTATAAATTAGTGGCAATAATTAATTACGAATTTTATAGTTAATTAAACAACTAAAACTTACAAAAAATAATTTAAAAATTAACTACATGTGTACATATATTGTTAGCCAACTTATACAACTTTTTTTATTAAAATTTATTATAGAATAGTGGCAATAATTAATTATGAATTTTACAATCAATTAAACAACTAAAATTTACAAAAAATAATTTAAACAATTAACTACATGTGTACATATTTTTTAAGCCAACTTAAACAACTTTTTTAATTAATAATAACTTATAAATTAGTGGCAATTATTAATTACGAATTTTATAGTTAATTAAACAACTAAAACTTACAAAATATAATTTAAAAATTAACTACATGTGTACATTTTTTTAGCCAACTTATACAACTTTTTTATTAAAACTAACTTATAGATTAGTGGCAACAATTAATTGCAAATTTTATAATTAATTAAACAAATAAAACTTTAAAAAAATTAAACAATTAACTACATGTGTACATATTTTTTAAGCCAACTTATACAACTTTTTTAATTAAAAAAAACTTATAAATTAGTGCCAATAATTGATTTCAAATTTTATAATTAATTAAACAACTAAAACTTACAAAAATATTTAAACAATTAACTACATGGGTACATATTTTAAAGCCAACTTATACAATTTTTTGATCAAAAATAACTTATAAATTAGTGGCAATAATTAATTACGAATTTTCTAGTTAATTAAACAACTAAAACTTACAAAAAATAATTTAAACAATTAACTTCATGTGTACATATTTTTTTAGCCAACTTATACAACTTTTTTTGATTAAAACTAACTTATAGATAAGTGGCAATAATTAATTACAAATTTTATAATCAATTAAACAACTAAAACTTACAAAAAAATTAAACTATAAACTACATGTGTACATATTTTTTAAGCCAACTTATACAATTTTTTTGATTAAAATAACATATAAATTAGTGGCAACAATTAATTAGGAATTTTATAGTTAATTAAACAACTAAAACTTACAAAAAAATAGTTTAAACAATTAACTACATATGTACATATTTTTTTAGCCAACTTATACAACTTTTTTTTAATTAAAACTAGCTTATAGATTAGTGGCAATAATTAATTATGAATTTCATAGTTAATTAAACAACTAAAACTTTCAAAAATTAATTTAAACAATTAACTAAATGTGTACATATTTTTTAAGCCAACTTATACAATTTTTTTTGATGAAAAATAACTTATATTTTATTGGTTATATTTAATTACGAATTTGATAATTAATTAAACAACTAAAACTTACAAAAAATAATTAAACAGTTAAGTACATGTGTACATATTTTTTAAGCCAACTTATACATTTTTTATCTGGGTTGCTTTCGCAGTACAAAATTACTAATCACCGCAGTACAAATTTTTTTAATTCATACTGACGTTGTACACATGTAATGATGTCGTGTTGTAACTTTTGTTTTTTTAAAAATAATTTCTTTAGCGTAAACAGTAAAAAACACTCTGATTGTTACAAAACATTATAAACCCGTATTAATTGCGTCAATATGATTTTAATTGTGAATCCACGTAATTTGGACGACATTTTACGTTATTTTTGACTAAATTACAAACATTGGTACATATTCAGAATGCCGTACTCAATTCATAGTTAAAAACGCCAATTTCGGGTGAAAAATGCTCTAATTGTAATAAAAGACGTTAAACCCTTTTTAATCGCATTTAAACGTTATAATTGTGACTCCACATAAGTTAATGACATTTTATGTTGTGTTTGACTAAATTACAAACATTGTTACACTTTCAGAACGTTGTATTGAAATCGCAGTTGAAAACGTCAATTTCGAAGGGTTCAAAAAAAACGCTCGTACTATATATAGCCTAACCTTCCTTGGATTATTCATTTCTCACTTCCTCACTCTCTCCTCTATCTCTCTTAAGAAGCTCTCTTCTGACTGCCGGAGCCGCCACCGCCGCCACCACCACCCGCCGGACCACCACCGGAAAAATTTTCCGGTGAGTTTTTCGAATTTTTTTTTTGCAACTTATAGATTTGGGTGTCCTGAGTATGAATTCGGTGTTAGTTTTTTGAAATTCAACATCATTTGAGCTAGATCTAGCATGAAAAATTCGAAAATATTCAAAAAAAAAACCAGTCGAGCACCACCGCTGCTCTACCCGGAGACAGGGAGAACCGGGTGCTCGCTCCAGACGCAGCGAGGACTGGTGGTGCTCGAGTTCAGCGCCGGCGAGGACCCCTGGTGCTCGCGTCCTCTTCTGCGCGCGCCGAAGACGGTACCGAGGACCGCTGCTGCGGTGGCGGGAGGCGAGGACGGCGCTTCTCTTGGCAGGCGACGGCGAGGATGTCTACTCGACCCAGGCGACGAGAGGCGAGGAGGGGTCTACTCGACCCAGGCGACGGCGAGGAGCTGTGCTCCTCGGACCAATTTTTTTTTTTTGAATTCTAATATTTGGAATGATTTTTTAAATGTTTTAATTTGTTTATTTTTTAATTCTAATATTGTGAATGATTTTTAAATGTTTTAATTTGTTATTTTTTTAATTCTAATATTGTGAATGATTTTTAAATGTTTTAATTTGTTATTTTTTTGAATTCTAACTAATATTGTGAATGATTTTTAAATGTTTTAATTTGTTATTTTTTTGAATTCTAACTAATATTGTGAATGATATGATTATAAATGTTTGAATTTTTATGTTATGAATGAGGAATATAACTGTGTGATATTCGTATGCAGTGATGGATCGTCTGAAAAAAGCAGTGAGACATGTCACGAAGAGGAAGAATAAAGACCGGGGTGTGCAGCAGGCTATGACGGCCTCGTACCGTCGTCGTGCACATGCTCCTGGTGAAGGGCCGAGTAATCCTGCCCCCCGCATGGAAGCAGCACGCCATTCATCTTTCCATCCGGGTCAATCTTCCAACGACCCGGCGTTTCAAGTACCAGCACCACCAATGGTAGCGGAGGATGACTCGGCGGTGTTCAATATACCGAGGAGACGCATGCCAGTGTTGTCATCATCCAGTAGTGCTTTTTCTGACAGATCACTGCACAGCTCTAGCTACAATATCTCGGGGGAATCAAGCCACCAGACTGCTCCGTCAGGCGGTGGTAGTTCATCACGTCCACCACGCCCATCACCTGCCCGTGCTGTTGAGGACCATGTGATGACTGAGCGTTCGCCACATGCTGATGACGATGGTCGTGGTGCTGATGATGAGGACTCACCCGACGTGGATGAGGAGCAGGATAAGGAAGATGATGAAGTCATGGATAAGGAGGATGACACTGACGAGGAAGCAGCGCTAGCGATGGTTCCAGTCATTCCTACCTCTTGGAAGTTGACAGAGGTGCCAGTTCCTGGCGGTCCACTACTCACTAGTGTTATCACTAGCTTCGGGGGTCATGTAGCGCTTGACTTATGGACCTCGACTAAGGTATGTTCTCTATCTTCTCCTGTATTTGATCATTTAATATCATACTACGTTTTGTAAGTGTTAAATATTGGTCATTATGTAGGATCGTGGGGTTTTGAGTTTCAAATCCCGTAGGGTGATGCTTACCTGCTGGCCAAAAGATCAAATTTCCAAACCAAGAAAAGATGCTTGAGTATTCTGGTATAGAGCACCTACAGGATATTACGATGCCATACAACAATATGTCCCTCATCAGTGCTTTTGTGGAGAGGTGGCAGCCTGATACAAACTCATTCCATATGCCGTTTGGTGAGATGACGATTACCCTGCATGATGTGTGGATGATACTGCAAATCCCCATCGTCGGTCGTCCATTGGGGATCATCCACCACTGAGTTGAAGGAGGTAATGGCTGATTGTCTTAATTTTGGGGCAGATGTTGAGAGTATGACAGAGGCACTGTGGAATACCGGTGTTGTATCAATTTCGAGCTTGTTGCAGCAATGTAGGGATGAAAATGAAGAGGCAATGAAGCAGGCATGTGGTTTTGTATCATCTGATTGGTACCACCATATTAGCTGGAAAATCAAATGGTCGTGAGTCCACAGCTGTTCAGTTTAGTAGCTCCTGTGAAGAAAGGTACCAAGCTTCGTAAATATGCATGGGGAGCTGGTACTCTTGCATGGTTATATCGCCAGCTAGGGATAGCATCTCGTGCCGGCTCCAGTGGGATAGGTGGTTCTATGACGTTACTTGAGGTATGTGTCCTAATGTGCATCTAGTATATGATAACTCACTGAGTATTAATAATTGGTACTGCTTAATCATTCTAGTGTTTTATATGCACAGTGCTGGATTTATGCGTACTTCCCTACATTAAGACCAGCGATTAGCCCGGACTGGCGCGCTAATGATGATAGACCTTGGGCTCTAAGATGGGTGAGATCTACCTCTCAAGTGCAGGATCATCGTTCACTGCAAGGATATCGTGAGCATCTAGATGCTTTGACTGCTCTAAATGTAAGTGTTTGTAGTTGCTAACACATTGAACCATTATTATTTTTGTCTTTCGTTGTTGGTTACATTTTACTATTAATGTTCATTGTAGATTGATTGGTTGCCCTACGGTCGAGATAATGTTAATGTTCATGGAGGGCGTACATGGTATAGAGGTAACATACAGGTTTTGGGGTTGAATGAGCCATACATGCCTGGTCGCTGTCTACGCCAGTTTGGTTACATTCAGGATATCCCTGAACCTCCTATTAGACCCAACCCAAGGTCTGAAAAAAGAGGAAAAACCCAACCCTACACCTGTGTATACTCCCCCATGTATTGTTTGTGGGAAAACACTCCTAAATTGCTGGTTCCAGGGTATACGCGCACAAATGCGCGGTTGCATGCTTGTGACCCACTCTACCTAGATTGGTACACCAAGCACACACACCCGAAGATCCTAAACCCTGAGACTTATCAGACCACCCTGGTTCATCGTCCAGATCCCTGTCTAGTAAGTCATATTTTCATAGTACTTCATTACATATCACTTTTATTTTTTATGTGTACTTACCTGACCAAGTGTGTTACAGCTACTGTCTGAGGCAAGTGAGCTTGCACGCCCGTACTACCAAGAGAACAATGCATGGGACTGGTCATACTATCGTCAGGGGATGCCAGAAGAAGAACAAAGGGCTGCAACTGATGGTCTTGTGGATGTGTTCAGCTCTTTATACATATGGGATAGTTACCAGCGCCAGCATGGTGCACCCTAGTGCTTGTCATCTTGGATTTGGATGTAATAAACTTTAGTATCATCTTGGAACTATTTGTTGTCTTTCATTTTTACTTGGTGTGTTAGACGCTAGTACAATTTGTTTGGATGTAGTTTTTTTCTGGTGGACTTGGTGATGGTGGAATTATTGCTGACAATGCTGGTGACCTTGTTGATGATCTGTTGGTTGATTTTGTGGAGGTTCTTAGAACCGGTGGAGATAAGAAAAACAGGGGAGACTATGCCAAAAATTTTCTAGAAATGCATCGTTTCTGCAATGGTGTGAGTGAATCTCAGTTCAGCCATGTTCTAAACATCAAGCTTGACCAAATTATTGAGGCTTGCAAATTTCTGAATGAAAGCTGGAACCCGAAGTTTGTGGTGGATGCCCTGATAATGTCCCTCCCGGTATATTATTGATAATACGGTGTGTCACGAGAAATGAAATATATCAAAATGTAGAAATTCCTAAGAAAGAAAAGCCCATGAATTCAAATCTGATGAAGCACATAATTAAAAGTCAATAACTATAACAACAAGTTTATTCCACGTCCAAACATCTACTAAAGATTATAAATCCCGAAAATTATAACAACGCGAGAACTTACAAGATCAATTACGCAATAACCAATAACCTAATTATTTCCTAACCTTTGTCTCTCTATTCCCCGTGCTATTACATTACGTCTCATCTCATAAATTGGTTCTTGGTGTTGAAAATCATCATCATCGGGCTCAATAGGATCATAAATAACAAGTAATGGAATATGAGCGATGAAATCATTATACTCCATGTAATTCTCCATCATCCGGCGAACTGATGTATCATTTCGTACATGAATAAAAGTCCACTCGTAGTCGCCCTCCAGCCCCAAATACACCATTGTTGTTATGTTTATTCTGCCGAGGAGGGACTGTAGTGCTCGTATTACTCGTCGTTGTAGATCCCGGAGATTACTAGGATATGGCATAGTAACTTCTACGCGTCTGTGCCCCATTCTTCTATCAAATTGTGCTCCATGACGACCAAAAGTAGCTACATAATTAACGTGCAAACAGAAAGGAAACTCCATTTGATTTTGAGAGCGAAATGGGAATTAAGGTGTGAAGAGTTCAAGCAAGATGTAATTAGACAGATTCTGAGAGCACGGGGTAAGGAATGAGTATGTTGGGACACTAATACCCACTTTTATAATATTTGAGTAACACTGACATGTCCAATGGCTAGTTCAACGGCTAGTTCAACGACTACTGAAAGGAAGCGTACCAAACACACCATGTGCAGTACAAAGTGAATTCAAAGTTACCATAGGTAATTACTTTTGTCAGGAAAGGTACACGTACCAGGTTACCGTTTGCAGTACAAAGTGAATTCAAAGTTACCATAGGTAATTACTTTTGTCAGGTAAGGTACACGTACCAGGTCGTGTACACGTACCAGGTTACCGTTTGCAGTACAAAGTGAATTCAAAGTTACCATAGGTAATTACTTTTGTCAGGAAAGGTACACGTACCAGGTCACTGTACACGTACCAGGTTACCGTTTGCAGTACAAAGTGAATTCAAAGTTACCATAGGTAATTACTTTTGTCAGGAAAGGTACACGTACCAGGTTACCGTTTGCAGTACAAAGTGAATTCAAAGTTACCATAGGTAATTACTTTT
>CM041780.1:263960741-264281025 GCA_023374045.1 Limonium bicolor
ACCGGTGTGTCTGCGAGTGACATCACCCAGAGAGCCGTGGACCGCAGAGTCCTTTGTCATTAGACCGGTGTGTCTGTGGGTGACTAAGGAAATAAGGTGATACTATCCGAGGAGCCGTGGACCGTAGTGTCCTTCGTTATTAAACCGGTGTGTCCGCGGGTAGTAGACGTTGGTTGGGTTGGGGATTGTCAAGTCCTGGTCTTTAAGACTGCTTCCCTATGATTTGTCAACGTTAACTATATGTGCACACATACATGTGGAATGATGTGTGGGTATCCTCGCGAGATACTAACATGTAGATAGGGATGCGTGGAGTATCCCTTGCGAACACCTTTGAGTACTTTATGAGTTTTGCACCTTGTCTAGTGCTGTGTACCATGAGTTTTGCACCTTGTCTAGTGCTGTGTACCATGAGTTTTGCACCTTGTCTAGTGCTGTGTACCATGAGTTTTGCACCTTGTTTAGTGTTGTGATATGAATGAGTTTACACCATGAGTGATATGAATGAGTTTATACCATGAGTTTGGCTATTTGATATATGCTGTAGGGATAGACTAGGTCTGAACCTAGTGGGAGTTACTCCCTAACGATGGACTGTTTGGTTACTTAGTGGAACTTGATTCCTTAGGTGAACTGTAGAGGATTAAGGACTTCGGGACGAAGCCTTTTTAAGGGGGGTAGACTGAAACCCCCCTAACCTTTAAAAATTAATTAAATGATCTATTAATGATCTGAATGATTAATAAAAATCTAAACATTACTGGGGAACAATCTAAAGATCTCAACAAGGCAAAACATGCCTTAAGATCGGTAAAGCCAAAAAGGTGCTTTAAGACACCATAGAGATTGTATGACCTCAGATAGGATCCAAAGTGGATTCCTAAGCATTATAATGAAGTAAGGAACACAACAAAACAGTTCTCAAAGAAAACTAAGCTTAGAAACACCCTGCAACACAAAATGTGCGCTAAAACTCCTTAAAGCACATTTTTGTGAAATTGCCTTCTAAATTGGTTTTAAATGGGCTTAAAGGTTATAATTACCTTTAAATATGATATTATATCACATTATATCATATTAGGAATTTAATTCCAAATTTTACAAATTTTTACAAATTTAATATTAAAATATTAATAAAACCCTAAAAGGGGGCCCACATGAGTCAACATTGACTAAGAATGGTCAAGAGGTCAAAGTTGACCCCTTGGACCACATGGGATCGGCAGCCTTAGGCAAGGGAGGCTCCAAATTCGCCACTTTCTTGTACAATAAACAAGACACCAACATGTTCCCTTAATTAAGGCTTACTTTTAGCTTTTGAATAAACTATACACTCACTTTAGGCTCCATTATTTGACTCCTCACCTCCAAAACCGTGTAAGCTCCACCCAACCACTCCATTAGCCGATTTCCTTGCCCATTCTTATCCCTTGGTGAGTCATCTTCCATTAATAAACAATAAACTAATCTAATTTGTCTTTTGCAATCAGTTAAGGCCATTCCAATCACTCTCTCTCTCTCTCCTAGCTGCATTCCAATCGGTGAAGCAGCTCCTCCAAGTCCTCTCAACCGAGCTCCTTGAGTTGGGAAGGTAGATTCATCTTCTAAGCTTCTAAGGTAAAGTTTAAGGCTTGTTTTTGGCTCTTTTTCTTCATCTCTTCACCACCAACACTTAGATCTCGTGACTAATCAACTCCTATGCCTTATTCTAAGTGTTTTAAGGTTAGAACACCAATCAAATTCGGTTGAAGCAAGTTAAGAGACCAAAGTTTCTCAAAATCTCATTTTAAGGTAAAAACATACCTTAAGCTTCTCTACTCTTCATCCGATTTTCTTCCTCTGATTTTTATGAGTTTATACACTCATAATCTTCATATTTACATGCTCAATCAGTTGGCTAGCCATTTGGAGCAAGGGTGGCCGAGATCCAAGAGAAATACCCTCTTTTAAGGCATTTTCCCAAGGTAAAATCAATTACCATAGCAGCTTGTTGTTGTCTAGCTATTTCCTATGATGATATGGTGAATTTAACACCATTAGGTGTGCTTGGTACAGGCCGAAACCAGCTTGAACTTCCCTTGCATTTTTAAGGTGATTTTTGCCTTAAATCTTACATTAATTGTTCCTTATGGTTAAGCTCAAGCTTGGAGTATAACCATATCTTGTTTTGGTGTATTAAACATGTCTAAATGATGTGGTGAATTTTCCTTCAAGTGGCCGAGTACATACAAGGGCAAATCAAGGTATAAACACCTTAAACTTATGATTTTTATAATTTCTAAGCTTATATATAATTATTGCCGAGAGTGAACTTATAAATATGAGTCATATTGACCTTAAAATGGAAAAAATGACTAAGATAAATTAAGCTAGTCATTTAAGAGATTTAATTAACATAATGGTCAAATTATGACATTATGTGGAAAAATAATGAAAATCAAGTGAGGTCGTGAGCATATATTATATTTTGAGACATTTATTGTGTAATTTATTTTGCAAGTTCAAGGTTGTAATAAGGCCATGTCATTAGGCCATTTTTATTTAAGTTTAAAGCTTATTTACTTTGATTTATGCTTATATAATTAAAATTGGGGTCAAACGGTAATTACTAACTAAATATTAGGCCGAGAGCTTAATATAGAGGAATTTAGGGTTTTTAAATGAATTTAATAAAAATTATAGCATTTTATAAAGTTTTGGGCCAAAATTGTAAAAATAGAAAAGTATGGGTAAAGCTTTGTAATTACCGAAAGGTTTGGGTCCAATTTGGTATTAGAAGTCAAAGTTGACTATATAGGAGACTTTGACCAAGTTTGGAGAATTTTTGAAATTAAAATACAACCTTATATTAAGATAAGTATTAATTTGTAAAAGATTTAAAATTAATGGGGCTATAATGTAATTTCCGAAAACTTGGGGTACTAAATGGAGTTTAGTACAAACCTTAGGTTATTAGGAATTTTTTTTAGAAGTTGATTTGGTTAAATTTGGAGTTTATATGAATTATATAAGTATAATATAAGGTATTTCATGGTATTGTTACAAATGGGTAACTTATGTGGAAAAACCGAGATTTAAAGGAAGTATAAGGTTAGGAATAATATTTATAACCTTTTGGTATAGTTTGGTGATTTTTGGAATTATATATAAGGTTTTATAAAGACATATGTATAATATATTTTAATGGAATTAGAAAACTATGTATTATAAATTGGGAGGATTTGGTAAAATACAAAGTTTGGTGGTGGGAATTTAATTAAAACAGTTCTAGGGGCTGTTCGAAAATTATAGCCTTTAAAAACTATAGGTTATGATTATTTTAAGGTTTAAGGATTATAATATAAGGTATATGTTATAAGTGTAACAATGAAATATAATTGAGGTTGATTTGTGATTTATAGAAGTTTAGTGGTTTATTTTGGAAACCGAAAATATAAGGGGTTGTTTGGTACTTTAAAACAATTTACAACTATATGTTATAATTGTTTTAATGACATAAATGTCATAATATATGTTATATAACTATAATGTAACATTATATTAATTATGCGGTGGATTTTGTAAATACTTAATAGAATAAGGTGCTGTTCGAAAATGTTGACATTTTAAAATGGAATTTATAATATGGATTTTATGTTATAAGAGTTATAACATTTATGATATAAGAGGTATTCATTAAAAAGAATGAGTATATATCATAAGATTTACCATATAGGAAATAGTTCCACAAATACATACACATAAATGATTATATGTTATGGTGGGAAAATATGATATGGTTTAATGACCATGTATTTTCATAATTAAAATGACATATGATAAAAGGGGAAAGGATTACAAACATTAGATATGGAATTCTAATGTTAAGGGTGTACATGTGATAATAAGGATTCATGTAATTGAAAAAAAAAAGAGACAACCTTAGAAAAATAAATACTAAGGTGAGATGCATAGTGCATGACAAAGAATCACACATGCAATAATGACACAAATTATATGATGTACAAACAAACATTAAGTTACATGCGATAACAAGTTCAACAATAAGTATATTAATATACAAGACAAGACTACGCATGTAATATAACACTTTGCTAATCTCGAGTTAAACCGAAAAACCCGACAAACGTGACAGTTAATAACGGGCCGGGGGATTAACCGGGAGGTATTAGTGACGGTACGGTGTACCGTAGAGTGTGTTGTTATACGGATGCTAATCAGTAGCGTTGTGTATTATTTAGACTGTTAGAGACGACACTCGGAGCATAGGATCTTGCTGATTCATACTCCACCGTAATATAATCAGGGTGAAAGGTATGTTATTTACGTGGCTTGATTGTCTCTGAGGATTTCCTCAGTTCAGACACTGTGTGAAAATCTGTGATAAGATTGAATGTCTGCCTGTGTGAATTAATATGCCTGAGTTGTGTATTAATGCTGCCTTATTATTACTGTTGTACGATAACAGTACCGTTCGTATATATGAACATATTATAAAACGAACTACCGGCAATGATGCTATCTTATATGTGTAACATAAGGAACGTAAGTAAAACGTTGTAGCATCTGGATAATAGATAATAATATATATATATATATATATATATATATATATATATATATATATATATTACCTGAGACTTATATACGGAGCGTTGGCCTCTTTAAACGCCGCTCTCGCATCTAGCACTGGATCCCGAGTCGACATACTCAGGATTGGACTACGACCTTAGTCTACTGTGTTAGAAAAAAAATAGTAAAGCGATGCGATGGTATAGATAAGTTTATCAAAGGATGTGGCTCTTGCTGTGAACTGTGATCCATTAACGATACTAGGATACCGTGTGGTAGCCGTAAGTATCTGGATAAATTTCCAACGAACTACAGATTGTTCGTAGGACGGAGACTCTACCGCTGGAGTGGTTATTGCCGTGGGTGACCCGCCATAAGAGATGGGTAACTTAGAGACACGTCGTTCTAACGAGATGTTGTCATTAGACATGACTGAACAATTACGAACGACTATATTAACTCGTACATTAGGCGAACATTATTTGGGCTTGCATGCCAAAGACGAGAATTCATACTCGTTTATGATTCTCGTTACTTCGCCTTGTTGTTCATTGGTTGTGCTTTGTGGTTATGTGTGGTATATTGGTGGATTTGTTTGAACGAGCCATTGTGCTCATATTGTGTGTTGTGAACTGGTTGTGTCGAGTCGCTGTACTCATGTGTGGATTATGGTGGATCGTTTGGTCGAGTGAGTCGCCGAACTCAATTATGAACTATTAAGTGTTTGTTGGAATGGAGTCTCTGTATTCATGTAAGCGTTGTAACGCTTTTAGTGGTTTATTACGATGCGATGTGCGAAGCCGGGGCTTGTTTGTCATTTGAGTTTACTGCAATATATATCGTTGCTTTACTGTTTTAACATTAAACTACTTGCATGGAATGGAATTGCATGCTCTCGACCAAATAACTGAGTGGTCCGAGGGTGCGTGACAGTCAGGTAATAACATACTCAACAGGGGCTGATTCCATACCACAAACAACCATTTTTGCAGGTATGCAGCTTCCGGTGTCGGCAAAGAGAGTGACGCGCTGGGTAGTTTGATTACAGTTATTTGAACATGCACTGTTGCATTTGATACGAACCTAGAAACGTGTATAGGTTTTGGATACTTAGAAAGCTCACTGTGAATGTAATTTTATATTGGTTGGGAAGGTTAGATCTATCTCTTGTTGTCACTGTGGGAAATTGTTTCGTATTTAAGAATATATCAGTAAGCACGTTATTACTCGTATGGGCGAGTAAGAACGGTGACACCAGTAGTTCAATTATTGAGATTACCGCTGCGATTGTATTGTTAAGTAAGATGATTAGGAGCCGATTAGAGTAGGGGTGTTACACATGGATCCTTTAAGATATCGTAGAACTCTTTTTACTATTGTGAGGTGACTTTCTCTAGGATCAGCTTGGAACCTGGCACATAGACAAACACTATACATAATGTTAGGTCTACTAGCAGTTATATATAACAGTGATCCAACCATTTCTATATACAACCGTTGATCGACCAGTTGGTCACTTGTCATGATACCCATTTTAGTGCCAACTGCCATTGGAGTGTCTAATGGCTTGCATTTCTCCATTCCAAATCTTTTTAGCAAGTCTTTTACATACTTTTGTTGAGATATAATTGTTCTTTCATCATTTTATTTGATCTGAAGTCCTAGAAAGAACTTTAATTCCCCTAAATCACTCATCTTAAATTCCTTTTTCATTAATGTTTCAAACTTCTTGTAGTATTTTTCATCTGAAGCTCCAAAGATTATGTCTTCAACATACACCTGCACTATCAATAAGTCTTTTTTGTTATTGTACACAATTAGAGTGTTGTCAACTTTACCTCTCGTGAAGCCATTTTATAATAAGGAGGAGGACAAATGGTCATACCATGATCGTGGAGCTTGTTTGAGCCCATAGAGAGCTTTGTTAAGCTTAAGAACCATGTGTTTACCTTCCTGTGTTTCAAAACCTGGAGGTTGTTCTGCGTATACATGTTCCTTGACATATCCTTTTAGAATGCACTTGTGATGTCAAGTTGAAAAAGCTTTATTCTCTTGTGTGCAGCAAATGCTATGAGTATGCGAATAAATTCCATTCTTGCCATAGGAGCAAATGTTTCTTGGAAATCTATTCCCTTTTGTTGACGATATCCTTATGCCACCAAACGAGCTTTGATTCTTACAACTTCTCCCATCTAATTTAGTTTGTTTATAAAGACCCATTTTGTCCCTAGTACTCCTTGATGTGAAGGTCGAGAAACGAGATGCCAAACCTTACTTCTTACTAACTGATTCAATTCTTCTTACATTGCTTTTATCCAGTCTGAGTCTTGGTGTGCTTCTTTAATGTTCTTAGGATCAATAGATGACACTGTGGTTGAAATACCCCAAAACTTGATATGTTGTTTAAATATTAAACTATGGTATATTAAGGCTAAGATGTGCCTTAGAAATGTTAGTAAGCAAATTAAACCAAGGTAAACATAATAAAGTACCATTAAGACAGTTTGAGCCAAAAACATGCTCTAAGCTTGGAATGAACTTGGTTGGGACCCAAGAGCCTACCAAGACTTTTTTAACATGCAAATATGATTTTCTAGGGCTAATTAAGTCCTTAAGAAACTTTGGTAGACAACTTAAATCAAAGGAAACACAAGAAAACACCATAAAGTTAATTTAAGCAAATAATTGCTTTAGACTTGGTGTAACTTTGTATAAGACCTAAAGGTCATTCCTAGACCTTATTAACATGCTAATGAACATGTTAAATCAATTCATAAAGAAAACCAAGCTCAAAAACAAGTTAAAACATAAATTATGCTTTAAGGAGTCTTAAAGCACATTTTTGAAAATTTGTCTTGGAAATGGGTTTTGAGTGGCTAAATGCCCATCATTACAACTTAATCAACATGTGTAATACTTAGTATCACATTAGGGAGTCTAAATCAATGGGAAATCAAAAATTTCACAATTTTGTGCACTAATTTGTGAATAGTGCTTAAATAGTGCTTAATTTAGCATTAAGTCAACATAAGTTAATTAAATGGTCAAACTAGCCCATAAATATCCTAAATATGGTGAAGGGGCCGGTTTTCTATATGGTGAGTCACCACCATTTGCTATCTAATTAAAGGAAGGAAGGAAAAAAGTAAGGAAAAGGGAATTACCTTTATAACATAAAATATCTCCTTAACTTACCTCTCACCTCACTTTTCTTCATTTCCTCTCATTCCCACCTTCTTCTTCCTTCATCCTCCCAAGCAGCTGATTTTTCTACAGCACCTCTACCATCTCCAATTTCATTTGCTTGTAACTTCCAAGTCCAAGCTCCAAACTCAATTCCAACACTACCTTTGTCTTAGTTAGAGTAAGCTCTACATTTCTATCTCTTCAAATCTCCAAGAACTTCAATTCGGTGCCATGGAGAACCTCCATTGGAGGAGGGAAGACTCATCTTTTACACCTTGTTGTTCTCCTTTGCTTCAAGGTAAGGAAGACCAAAGAAAATTAAAGTTTCCTCTCATTTTCATATATGGCCGAAAATCATCTCTTGATGATGTCTTGTCTTGTTCTTTTTAGTAGCTTGAATTGATCTCCAAAGGACTAGGAGGAGTCCTATCTTGCTTCCTAATCAAACTCTCTTTCAATTCCAAGGTAAACATCCATTTTAGTGTTTTAAAACACTTATGTTAACCTAGGGTTTATTTATGAGGTTAAGTATGAAGCTTAATGCTCATTACCTTTATATGTGTATTGGTTAGAAGAATGACAAGTGATAAAAGCTCCTTGCCGATTTTCAATCAAGAAAGAACAAGAAAAAACAAGTGAGAAAATCTTGAAGAGAAGAGTTAAATAACCTCTCTTGATGTAGTCTTTGCGCTTTAGGAAAATGAACTTAAATTGCATTGTTTATGAAACAACCTAAAGAGCCAATGGGAAATGAGTTAGTAAAATATCCACAAGGTAGACTATAAGGACATGGGAGCAATGTTGCGTGTATTTGCAGGTTGAAGGCATTTATATGTGGAAATTCAGTGTTTAAGGTTTATGTTATTTAAGGGCCTAAGTGCCAAGAAATTTAAGCTTATGCACTATATTGTGAGGTAGTGTGGTTTAAGTGTAGTCTGTGTTTAAAGAGCATTCATTGTGGGTTTGAATGTCTTTGGTTGTTTAAGGATGAAAAACATTGTGTTTGTGTGTAAGGTTATATTAAAGAGGTTATGGCAAAGTTTAGTATAAAAAAGGAGTTCTAAGTGTTTAAATGAAGCTTGGTGACCTAGGTTGTACTAGGAATTGTTAAGTGTTAAAGTGGTGAAAGGAAATGGATTAAGGTGTTCTTGAGTGCTAGGATGACCTAGAAATGGTCTTGGAGGATTTAGGGATCAAATGGGTGTTTTAAACACACCAAAGTTATGTTACGTGAAGTGTTAAGACTTGTGGAAAATTTGGTAATAAAAGAGGTAAAATGCCTTGTGAAGGTTTAAGTAAGATCTTGTGGAAAAGTCTTAAGGAGTTTGTGTAAAGCAAATGTTGTTGAGGAATGATGCATTTGGAGTAGTTGTAATGGTGGTGAGACAAAACTTTGGTTAGTTGAAGCCTTAGGCAAAACTACAAGTTGAATGTGTATGGAAGAATGTTATAAGTGTTAGTAGTTTTGTACGAATTTGAGTAAGGGCTTGAGGAGTTTAGAAGTGAGCTAGAAAATGGGTTGGTGGATGATTTATGAAGGTTTTAAGAGTGCCAAATGATGTTAGAACCTACTAGGGAACTTGAGGAGAAGTTTGGAGAAAGTTAGACAAATTTGGAAAAAATTCTACAGTCGACTGACCCAGGGGACCGACCCTGGCTGGGTCGGTCGGACTGTAATATACTAGTAGAAAAGTTTCTGGAACGGACCGACCCAGAGGGTTTTGGGTCGGTCAGATTGAGTTTGGGTCGGTCGGGCAAAAATCAGTGAACCCATATGTTTCTGGAATGGACCGACCCAGGGGGTTGGGTCTGTCGGTGGGTCGGTCGGCCCATACTTATATAAAAAAAATTAATTTAAAAAATGTTAAGTGTTATTAGTGGTATGCCATTAAGAGGGTGATGATGGTTAGAAAGATAAGTATGTAAGAACTTAAGAGGTTAAGTTAAGTAAGATGATTTAACATGTTTAAGGTTATAAAATGACATGTAATGAAAGGGATTGTTAGGTACTGATGTTATAAGGATGTTTAAGTGATGTTTGGTGAGCTATAACGACCATTAAGAGGGCGAACAAGTATAAGTTTAAGTGTGAAAGTATGCAACATAATCATGTGAAGTAATTAGTTAACAGGAAAGTAAGAGCGGTAATTAACCGTACGATTGAATGAATTATAGGAATGAAAACTAGTCGAGATGGCAGCCGGGTTAAGAGGTCGCCATGTAAGGCTAGCCGTCCTCAAGGTGACAGGTATGGGTTTCTTGTAACCTGTGTTCTACCGGATTACACCGGCTTGTGTGCTAACCTATTTTTCTGTGTGTTTGCCACCATGCAAGAATAAGCATGAAATGAGTTTACAGTAATTCATTATGTGGCGTATTTGTTTCCGATACCGTTTAACGTCAAGTACGTGTTAAACCTTAGCTAACCGACTCTAGGATCACGTAAGAGATCGGTATTCAGATTTAACGACCCAACCCATGGGAACGTTCTAACTACGGTTATCCGTGTGTTAGTTGTTTGTTGTTGTTGTGTGCAAAAGTGTTTACCTCCCTTGTGTGTTTAACCAAGTTGTAACACCATATGGTGTATGGATGTGATAGGTTCCACAATGGAACTCCTAACTATATATATAATAATGGGTGGTGGGGAATCCAGGAGTCTCGGTCGCGCGCGTTATGTACGGGAGTTGTCATCCATAAAGGATTCAACTCTCTCCCATGTATGGTTGTTTTCCTTCTTGGAATTCAATCTCCCACGAGCTTAACCAAGGCTTACCTACCCGACTTTTGTTCGGGCTAGGGGGATTATGTGTA
Source organism: Limonium bicolor (assembly GCA_023374045.1). Classification (NCBI taxonomy): domain Eukaryota; kingdom Viridiplantae; phylum Streptophyta; class Magnoliopsida; order Caryophyllales; family Plumbaginaceae; genus Limonium; species Limonium bicolor. The sequence goes on from CM041780.1 coordinate 263,971,314, forward strand.
AGGTTTGTTTGGGAGTTGATGTCTATATTCGCTTCGACTCCCACTCTATTATTGATTGTTTTACCTTCTTGGATTACAATCACCCTCAAGCCTAAGATAAATGGCTTTCCTACCTGATTATTGTTTGGACTAGGGGGATTATGTATAAGGTGTGATTGGATCACTATATCCGACACTTCTAAATAAGTTATGGTGTATGGTGTGTTCGGTTCTATATAAAGACCGACACCTCTAAATAAAAATAATGGTGTGATGGTGTGATCGGTTCTATATCAGGACCGACACATTTAATACTGTTATTGTGTAACGAGCTTGTCATGTGACTGAAATTGTTCTCTAGGCTCACTAAGTTGGCTAACTAATGCTTGGTTCGTTTCCCTCAAGGGATTCATTCCTATATGTTATGTGTGTTGTTGTTGTTATGTAATTATTATTGTTATGCTTATGGGTGTTGTATGTTTGTGAATGTGTTATGTGTTTATTGTTCTACATGCATGATTCAAATATAATCAACTGCATGTTTAGACGACAATTAGTTGTGCGTGGCTGTAACACCCCAACGTTAATCCTATACTTACCGTCTAATCGTCCTCATTATCCTACTACGTCGCAGCGGAAATACTACTACTACTACTACTACTACGGCGGGTGATACAACACCGTTAACCGCTCATACGGCTAGCTAGGCTTATACTACTTACAGTGACGGTCTGATGACTTGTAACACCCCAGCCGCTAATCCTTCCATTAACCTCTAATCATCCTCGTAATTACTTTACTCGCAGCGGAATACTTACTTACTTACTCCCGGCGGGTGATACAACGCCGTTAGTCATCCAAGACTAACAAGGCTACTACTACTTATAGTAACGGTCTGACGATTAGAATAACCAAATACATACTACTTACTCACAATACCGAATACTTACTTACAATTGATTACCGAGTATCCAAATATACGAATTACATTCCAAGGCTACTTCCCAAAAATTAAGAGTTTGTACATTTACTCATTTCTATCCAATCACAGTTCATTACTCAAAAAGGTGTACCACATGGTACACCGGCTACTCAAAAAGGCCTTAGCCGTGTACAACTCGGTACACCATTTCAATCCTACTAACTACCCAAAAAGAATCCAGCAAGGTCCTTACTCGACCATCACGCCTCGCGGGTACCTGTAGAATAAAAACATTCCAGCTTACGCTGAATATGATAACCGCATACCCCGCGTACTAGCGAGGGTACGCCAACTACTTGGCCGAGTACATGCGGTTCGTTTCATTCATACATACATACATGCTTCATACAGTACAAATTCAATACATTCGATTCACAAGCATACATTCATTCAATACATGCAAGGGAGATATTACGAGTCACCCATTCATACTTACCGTTTACTCACCGCATTACGGAGATACAATTCTCCAATACATATAGAAGTCATGTTAGCTTCATTACACACCCGGGTTAATCGGGTGTTCAATACTTCTTACTCATGGTCAATGACTCACAATAGTCAAGACCGATACACATACAATACTTACTTTTTACTTACTTTACTCCAGTTAAGTCGGTATGACCTCCGGGCAGGGATTACTACATCCCACCACAGGGCTTTAAGGTGGCCCACTAATCCAGGATGCTGCCCATTCAAGGGATTTGGTCCATGGAAAAGATTACAGCCAGGATTCGGATCCAATCTCTTGTGTCTCCTTATCCTCATGCGTGGCCAAAACTATATCGGACTTCTACTCATTCCATTTTACTCATTACTCAAGTTAGGAGTTAGAATGTTAGGAGTTAGTAGAAGTCATTACTACCTTTCCATACATCAGTACAATACACAAATACTCATCGTATACACATACACATCATTTACATTCATTCATTTCATGAATTATACAAACTAAATTTCAAGAGAATACAACTAGAACAAAATAGTTCAAACACAGTTAAGTGCAATATAAGTCCGATTCGTGCATTTATCTTATCGGTGATCACATAAGCACACAAATCGGGGTAACCAAGTTAGGATACAGTGAAATACCCCAAACTAATAAAATATGGATTAAATATTTAATTACATTAATTAAGGCCTAAACATGCCTTAAAAAGTCAACTGAGAACAACAGTGGTCAACACAAAACAAGATGTTGCACCCTTTAACTGTTAAGGGTAAACAAATACCCAAATGAACTATGTAGGACCTAAAAATTGGTCCTAAGCATATTGACACATTACTAAACATATTACAATTGTTGGGCAACACTCCAACACAAAGAAAAAGCACTTTCATGCTTCAAGGTCAAAAAGGGCAAAAAAGTGCTCTAAGAAACCTTAAAGGTCTAATGACCTCTAAATGATGTAAAATTGAATTACATGATCAAATATCATGTAAGGAACACAACAAGACCGTTGTCAAAGGAAACAGAGCTCAGAAACACCAGGCAACACAAAATGTGCGCTAAAACTCCTTAAAGCACGTTTTTGTGAAATTGTCTTTTAAATTGGTTTTAAATGAGCTAAAAGGTTATAAATACCTTTAAATATAATAAAATATCATATTATATGATATTAGGAATTTAATTCCAGAAATTTACGAATTTTTACAAATTTAATATTAAAATATCAATAAAACCCTAACGTGGGGCCCGTTTGGGTCAACATTGAATAAGTTGGTCAATGTTGACCATTGACCACGAAATGGACTACAAGAAATCAGATAATTAAGTCTCTTAACAGACCAAGAGACAAGAGACATGTGACAATTAAATAAATGCTCTTACTTTTACATAAAATAACAAAAAAGACAAACTTTACCTTATAAAACAAAACAAGTGGGCTCCTCTTACCTTACCATGTGAAGCCAGCCGATTTGGAGCCCTCTTCCTCCTTATTATACGGTGCATTCCAAGGCTCCAAGCTGGTACAAGACAATACAAGATGAGTCACATGTTCATTTAATGACTAAAGTAACATATTACCTCATTTTCTATTCAAATTTGAATCAAATGATTTACCCACTCTCTCCACCATGGCCGGCTGCCCCTTGCTGTTGTCCCCTCTGATTAGCTTCAATTATTCAACAACAATAAGTCATTGATGAGTCATCAAACCAATAATGACCTAAAATATTCAAAAAAGTGCTTTAAGCTTAATAATAGGCCATTTCCTCATTTCTTCTCTTGAGCCGAGTTTGCTCTGTCCATGAGCTCTCTCTGGCTCCCCTCCAACCGTGGGTAAGTTCCCAAGCACCATTGATGTAACACCCCATCCAATGCCTATCGTGGTTATCGCAAACTGAACACTAAATCGAATACGTCGCAGCGGAGATAATAAACACCTGGACCTTGCCACGGTCTGATCGTTAGAATATACCGGCTTAAACATTTACAATACTTAACCAAAATGCTTATCCAACTCAAAACATCACCTTCCATAATGCCACAACCAACCGAGTACAAGTATCTTAAACATAATCCCGAACTTACATCAGTTTAATATAAACAGTCGGGTGCACAGGCGCAACCTGAACTCAAAATAAATGACCCACCCTAAGTCTAACCGCTCCTACTCTCGTAGTGCGTCCTCATGGGTCTCTTACCTGCAAGTGTAAAAATAGCCCCCAAGGGGGTCAGCACGAATGCTGGTACACCCTCTCATGGCCCCTAAGCTAACGGGGCTACGACGGCTAATTGTCGATAGCATGGAAATTGATTACATACACAAGCATAATATGAAGTGCAATAACAATAACCACAGATGAACATATATAGTTCACAAACAATGAAAGACTCAAGCGTTCCCTTATCAAGTGGGTTAGTAACCCCCTCCTTAGTCCTCATTTCCTTAATCTCATTTCCTTACCTTACCTTAATCTTAATCTTAATCTCAGTATACAAACCTTTCCTGGAAGGGATTGGTTGTAGCTTAATTCGAACTTGGGATTTAGGTGATCCCACCGCACCATCTTAATGCCACCTACTCTGGACGGGAGTCCAGCGTAGCTGAGCCGGCAACCGGCCCTAGGCTACAAGTCCGAAGACAAGTCCTTAAGCGGAGGGCGGATCTGATTCAGATACCGTCCCCCTTTTTCCTTAGCATGCATGACCGGAGATCGGTCCCGGGTTTCCTCACTCAAGTTCCAGTTAGTATAAATCTTAATCATCATGTGCTAGCTAAGCCTTAACGGGCATTAACCAACTACCACCAAACTCAACTCATATTCTTAACTCAGTAAGTACTAAACTTGGTTAGTAACAATCTCAAGTCTCGTGGGTTAGTGTAAAGATAACACAAACACAACGAGAATAAATATAACCGGTTGCATGCTTTATCTTGTTTTAGTCATAGCAATTAAACAGATAGCACACAAGCCGAGGGACACCTCGTTAGCAAGCAGGTCACAAGAAAGATTGTACCGTTCACCGTCGACGATCGTTTGGTTTATCTCCTTCCAAGTCCCAATTCACAAAGCCTAGAACATTGATTCAGTTTTAGGTTATTATCAAACCAACTCAATAGAATTACTTAACCTTTCCTAGACATCAACTTTTACCCATTGTTTTTCACTAAGCCTTATGGTTTTTAAATTGACTCCTAAGTGCATCATTTCCTCATTATTTATTACACTTACTATCCCACTTAATGACCATCACACCCACCAAACAAGTCCTTAATAATCTCATAACATCCATAAATTATCCCCATCATTTCCTAACCTTAAACAAGGTTTTTGGTCCATACAGTGGCCTGTCCGAACTTGTGTCCGGACTTCCCAAGTTCGGACACAAGTCGAGACTCAAAGCTAAAAATAGACGCATGTCCGAACATGTGTCCGGACTTCGGAAGTTTGGACATGGGTCGAGGAAAACTCAAAGTAGAAACGGGTACGTCCGAACTTGTGTCCGGACTTCCCAAGGTCGGACACCAGTCGAGACTCTGAAAGTTTCACGCAACAGGGCCTGTCCGAACGTCCATGTCCGGACGGATGTTCGGACAAGGCAAAACACTCATTTTCTAAGCTTTCAAACACTTAGCCAATTTTCACCAAACTTCTCCTAAACCTTCATAATGTCATCTAACTTCATTTGTCACATTTACACCCTCATACCACATCCCACAAAACTCATTTTCGATCTCCTTAAACACTTACTCACTTCATACCAAAATTCCTACACTTATGATATTTTCTCCTTGGTTTTCTAAGTGGTGTTTCATACCTATGACAGCCACTATGCCAATAATGTTCCCTCACTACTACAACATCATCTCCCAAGCATCTTTTCTTGCACTTTCCAAGGTTTTCCTTAAATTCTAAACCCTAGTTTCTTTTATCAACATTTACCTAAGTCCTAATTACCCAAGTACATACTTTTGATTCCTAATTCCTTCATGGTTATACCTAAGTCATTGTAAGTCATTAGAACACCTTAACTTCACCCTTTTTCATCAAGACAACCTATAGAACATCCTAGTACTTCCCTAGTCATTAAATTCCCTTAGCATATCTTAAACACTTAAGTTCTCCTTTAAATTTTGCCATGGGTTCACTAGTATATAGTACCTCCTAACACTTGGTTTTCCTCCATGAAATACCCCAAACCTAAGTATGCTAAGTAAACATCAAATTATGATGTAGTAAGGCTAGAATATGCCTTAGAATGATTGGTAGACAATTTAAACCAAGGAAAACACAAAAAGTGCCTTAAGGGCAATTAGGGCAAAAATGTGCTCTAAGCTTGGAGAGACTTGGGTGGGTACCCAAATATCATGATAAGACCTTAGTAATATCCTAATGGTCATTTTAAATCAATTAGCAAAGAAAACCAAGCTTGAAAACAAGTTAAAACACAAAATGTGCTTTAGAAGTCTTAAAGCACATTTTTGAGAAATTGTCTTAGAATTGAGTTTTGAGTGGCTAAATGTCCATCATTACTCTTTAATCAACATGTGTACTAATTAGTATCACATTAGGAGGTCTTAATCAATGGGAAATCAAAAATTTCCCGATTATGTGCCTTGTTTAGTGAATAGTAACTATTTAGTGCTAGTTAAGACATAAGTCAACATAAGTCAATGAGATGGTCAACCAAGACCATAAATATCTCTAATTACAAGAGGGGGGGCGGTTTTTGATGTGGGGAGTCACCACATGACTAAGCAAATAAGGGAAAAAGAAGAGATAAGTAAAGAAAGTTACTATTTGCTTTTATAAAGCAAATATCCTTATTAGCCTACCTCTCTCCTCTCTTCTTCATTCCCCTTCTTCTTCCACGGTTTTCTTCTTGTTTTCTCTGTTCCAAACCGTGCCCAGCCAGCTCCATTCTTGCTCCATCTTCAAATGTCCATAACTTGCTCATTTTAGCTCCAAATCAAAAACTAAACACATATATCTCTTAGTTAGCTCAAGCTCTAGCTTTCTATCTTTTCAAAATTGGAAAAGCTTCATTTTGGAGCCATGGGAAAACTCCATTGATGGAGGAAAATCAAGTTTGAAGAGCTCATTAGCTTCTCCATTCTCTTAAGGTAAAGAAAATGTAAGAAAAACCAAGTTTCCATCATCTTCCTTGTATGGCCGAAAATTCCTTCTCATGGGGCCTTGTTTTTATGCCTTGTTCTAGCTTGATTTATTCACCAAGGACTAGTGGAGGTCCTATTTCATTCAATGCCCAAGTCTACTTTGAGACTTCAAAGGTAATCATCCACTTTTATGCCTTAGAACACATTTCTAACCTAGGTTTTTATTCCTTGAGGTTAGTGTATTGTTTAGTACTCATATGAGTCCTTGAATGTTGATTAGAACATTGGCAAAGGGGAATTTAAGTGGTGGCCGAGATCTATGCAAGAAGAAGGCCTAAGGAGGAGATTAAGATAAGCTTGAGAAAACAAGGTAAAATGCTTACCTAATGGTGGTTTAAGTTTAAGGAATGAGTTCTAGATATGTACCAATGTAGCTTAGAGCTTACATTGTGTATTGGGTTATAAAACCTAAGAAAAAGAACTTAAACAAGCTTATGAACTTGTGATTAAGGAGCTAATGAGAATGAGTTAGTAATATAAGTTTAAGATGGATTTTAAGAGTATTATAACTACTATGAGATTGATGAGTGTATTTGCAGGTTGAAAGCTTTTATATGTGGGAAATTCAAGTGTTTAAGTTTAAGTTATTTAAGGGCCTAAGAGCCATGTCATTTAAGAGCCTTAGTGCTATGCAATTTAAGATTATTGCAATATATTGAGTTTGTTGTGAATGAGTTGGTTTGGGTGATGAGATATGATGAGAAAGAACTTGATGTGTGTGAGATGGTTAAATGAGGAAAAATAATGTGTATGGGCATGCTATGATGCTAGAGGTGCTATGGCGAAATTTATTAGAAAATAAGTTTTAGGTGATGATGGTGAATTATATGACCTAGGATTTACTAGGAGTCATTATGAGGAATTTGAGTGGAGATTAGTTAACTAAGGAGTTCTTGAGGTTTAGAATGACCTAGAGATGTCTAGGAGGAATTAGAGGATTGGTGAGTGTTTTTGAACACACTAAAATCATGAGATGAGGAATGTAAGACTTGTGCATAAGTTTAAGGAGAAGGTATAATGCTTAAGGTGATTTGAATATGTTCTAAGGGAATTTAATGACTAAGGAAGTTTTAGAGGTAGTCTTGATGAAAAAGGGGGTGAGATAAAGCGTTATAATGAGTTACGATGACTTAGGCATTACTTTGAAGGATTTAGGAATCAAGAGAATGTAATTGAGTATTTAGAACTTAGGCAAATGTTGGTAAACAACTAGGAAGGAAATAAGGTGTTGGTGTATGGAAGCTTAAGCTTAGGAAGGAACTTTAAGTAAATGCATAAAAGGATTTTCGATGGTGAAAGATGCTTGGGAGATGATGTTATAGTGGTGAGGAAAACATTTGGCATAGTGTTGTTAGTTAGGTGTGAACCACCACCTAGAAACCTAGGGGAAAACATTACAAGTGTTAGCATTATTACAAGGGAAATGCATAATGACTAAGGTGGATCTTGGTGAATGATTTAAGGTATTTAAAGGAGGGCTTAAGGTGTATTTGAGGTGCCCAAATGAGGTTATAACATATTAGAATATATGAGGAGAAGTTTGGAGTTGAAAGAGAATTTAGAAACAAGTTTCTGGAGCCGACCGACCTTAGGACCGGACTTGCAAGGTCGGTCGGGCTCAGTTTACACTACCGGAGAAAGTTTCTGGAATGGACCGACCTTGGGACCGGACTTGCAAGGTCGGTCGGGCATGAATTTTGTACGGTAATAAGTCTCTGGAATCGACCGGACATAGGACCGGACTTGTAAGTCCGGTCGGGGTAGAATTTTCAGACGGAGAAGTGCTCTGGAATGGACCGACCTTAGGTAAGGCCGGTCGGAAGTCCGGTCGGGCCAAAAAAAAAAAAAAAAAAGAAATTTTAAATTCTAAGAATGGTAATAGGTAATAAGGTATACCTTTGGTAGGGCAGTAATGATTAGGACCCTAAGAACTTAAGGGATTAAGTTAAGTTAAGTATAAACTTGAAAGTTTAAGATTAAGTTTGTAAGATTAAGTTGTAAGACTTAAGAGGTGTTAGGTGGGGATCATTAAGGAATTAAGTAAGTTAAACAAGTTAAGTAAGTCATATTAAGTTAAGAGATTAACAACCTAAAACTGAATGAATGTTTTAGGACTTGGGAGTTTGGACTCCGGAGGAGAGTAAGCAGCCGAACGACCAACGGTGAACGGTACAGTTCTTCTTGTGACCTGCTTGCTAACGAGGTGTCCCTCGGCTTGTGTGCTATCTGTTTTTGTGTGCCCACTAATCAAGATAAAGCATGCAATCGGAATATATTATATTTCTTGTTTTGTTGTGTGATGTTTGAAAACTAACACAACATATCGTGAGAACTTACTAACCAATGTTTAGTAAGGAATTGAGTGAGACTGAGGAACGCCCCCTAATAAGGGACGATATGAACCGAAAGAGGTTAACCAACGAACATGGTCTTGAGATTACTACTAACTGGAACTTGAGTGAGGAAACCCGGGACCGATCTCCGGTCATGCATGCTAAGGAAAAAGGGGGACAGTATCTGAATCAGATCCGCCCTCCGATTAAGGACTTGTCTTCGGACTTGTGGCCTAGGGCCGGTTGCCGGCTCAACTGCGCTGGACTCCCGTCCAGAGTAGGTGGCATTAAGATGGTGCGGTGGGATCACCTAAATCCCAGGTTTGGATTAAGCTACAACCATTCCCCTCCAGGAACGGTTTGTATACTGAGATTAAGTTAAGATTGAGATTAAGGTAAGGTTAAGATAAGTTGCAACCATTCCCTTTTAAAGGATGGTTTGTATTGTTAAGTTTAAGATTAAGGTAAGGTTAAGATGAGTTGCAACCATTCCTCTTTAAAGGATGGTTTGTATAATTAAGATAAAGATAAGTGACATCCACTCCTTATTAAAGGATGGTTGTTTCTAAGATTAAGATAAGATTAAGATTGAGGTGAGATAAGGATGGACTAAGATTAAGAGGGAACATTACTTAAGGAGTTAAATAAATAACTCTCTAGTTAAGGGAACGCATTTAAGTCGTTCATTGTGTGTGAACTTTGATTGTTCATATCTGAGTTGTTGTTTACTGCATTTACTACTATGTTGTGCATCTAATCAACCTCCATGCTATCGACAATTAGTCGTCGTAGCCACGTTAGCTTGGGGGCCATGAGAGGATCGTACCAGCATTCGTGCTGACCCCCTTTGGGGGCTGTTTTTACTACACAGGTACATCAGGAGGCGGCCGTCGCGAGAGTAAGAAGAGGGTACAAGTGTTAAGGGTTAAGAGTGGCCTACGAGTTGTGCATGTACACTCGTATGGCAATATGAGTTAGTAAGATGTATAGGATGTGAGGGGGTTGTAAGAAGGATATGTAAATGTTTAAGGTTGTTGCACTAATGTTCGGTATATTCTGTAGTCAGACCGTGGCAAGGTCCTGGATTGTAAAGAATTCCGCTGTGACATGTATGTATATATGCTGTTAAGTTGCGAGACCACAATTGGATTGAGTTGGGGTGTTACAAAAAGTGGTATCAGAGCGTAGTTACGCTCTGAAGACAAGGAATTACCGAACTTAGGAAGATATTGAGGTTGAGATTGAGTTACGGGTTAAGGGTTGAGAGATAGAGTGAGAGGTGCGCTAGTCAGGACTTCCCGGTGTTTACCGGACATCCATAGTACCTAGGCCCGCCCTCCACATCCCTAACCCTAAATATGTGGAACAAACGCCAGAGAGAAGAAAGCCTTCTCTTACTCTGGGAAACCCGATCTGGCAGTTAGCTAACAGTGAGCAATACGAGAAACATCTTGTTCCACAACAGTTATGGAGAACTTGGGGGTTTTCAATGGAGCGCAACAGTGAAACAGGCGCTACCTATGGAATACTATCAGTAAGGGAGCGGAAATTACCGGCAACATGGGTCGACATGCTACGCAGTCGAAATAACCCGCCATACCAATGATAAGGAAAGCACTACGGGTGCAATAGAAGGGAAAAAGAGAAGTGACATGAGTACCGGACAGTGGTCCGAAGGAGCATAACAGTAGGATAATACAAAGCAAGAGGATTGAGACTACTGGAAAGTCCAGTTAGAAACGGGAACTCCAAACCCCATACAATGAGGAAGGTTATAAAACCTGGCCAACATAATGCAGACGACGGTAGAAACCCATACAAATTGTATACCAAAATAGGACTACGATGTAGTGCCTAAAGGAGAATTATTACTTAATAACCACAACAGAATGTGTGGAGACAGGAGCGAGGATTAAGACATAAGAAAATATTAAGGGGTTCCCTTAGAAAGAGGAACGCCCTGGTAGATGACAGTACTGTCAAACAACCAGGAAACTGCCGGATGGTTAGTTATCCAAAATAAGATATTATCGAAGGGGTCCCGAGGACTACAAATTACATGGAAATTAGAAAGAAGTGTCGCTACCAACGTACCTTGTACCAATAACCCATCCTGCATGGCGCACTTGCCATAGCAAGTGCTACCACGATTAAACCACACGAAAAGCCATCAAGGCGAAATAGGAGAACGCTACAGTTGTAGCATATATTAATACCGGATTGTAAAACCATAAGAACAGGAAAAAAATATAGGACCTTGGAAGGGCCTGACGACCTGACCATGATGAGATGAACCGACACATCAGCCAGCAGGGAGCTGAGCTTAGACGAAATACTAAACCATATAAATACTAGCAACGGTATAACCCACTACAACAACAACCGACAGTATGGTAAGAACACCAATCTCAAACTCCAAGGGGAAAACCTAAGAGATTGCTCGGTATCGCGAGCAAAAACACTAGATAAGCAATGATATACAAGGGATGTATTATAAGATACTATTGAGACTGTTGAGGCATCGACTTACAACGAAAACGGGATAAGACTCCCAGAGTGACCATTAAGGATACCAATAACAACATTCTTCAATGAAGATGTTGGACGACCCAGAAAACAAGGACAAAAGAAATAAACATAAGCAATAACCTACTAAGGACTAAAGATGTACCACCCTGGGAAAGGAAAGCTCAGAGGACTACCCCCACAGAGCGGGCATAGTCGAACCGAACAACTGATGAATGACAGTTAATACTGTTTGTTTAACTCATTAACACCCAAGTATGATTGATCATCAACGGGTGGCGTAGTCAACGGAAGTTGAACGAAGCGTTGAGATGGAAGTATAAGATGACAGGATGATATCCAGCTTGAACACCGTGAGGCAAACACCTAATATGAACCTAACCTCGACTATTAAAAGACATAAGTCTAGTAAATGACAGTATTGTCAAGGACATTAGATGACCTCAGAGCACCTGAACAACTTCCCTAGCAGGAAGCAGGATGTAGCAACTTATCATGGAACCTGATACTACATTTAGTATGTAACCTAACGGTGGATAGTGCTCAAAGAACCGGAATCTTATAGGGATGATCCGCAGATGAGTAAGAGTACAAATAATGAACTGAGAAATTAAGCATTGAGAGCCTACGAGCCAAGGATGTTAACCACATCGGAGCCGAGGCGTAGTAAGTTATAAGAGAGCTTGTTTAAGCCATGAAGGGACTACAATTTGTAGATATGAACGGTTACCAAACCTATAACTTAGATTGGGAAGATATTACCAAGAAAGGGTACCAATGAGAATATTGAGATAATGCTAAGGACAGGAGCGGAGAACGAACCATGCCTTTAGGGTGGGGATACCTCTCCTTGTTGTGAGGCCATGAGTGGGAATGAACCCCTCAAAAGGGCTTTCACCTATTAGAGATAAAATACACTTTATTTAGAAAATGGAAACTATGAACCTAGAGATTACCTTAGAACATACCAGACACACTTGAGTAATAAGGAAGGTTGCACAGATAGACCCCATATCCAACACCCAGGATGTAAGAATTAGTATGGGCAGAGATAAACATTGTGACTGCACATTAGGGCACGTCAATTAATCAATGCTCAGAAGAGCTTGTGAATCAGCGGATGACTTCTTCAGTAACCAGTTAAACTACATGGTAGATAACATCATTAAGGATGAAAGAAAGCGAGAGAAATCAGCCTGTTTACGAATCTAAGATTGGAGCAGAACACCTTCATATCAAGAACCAACTATTTTACAACACGGTACGACAACCGCCAATACCGGAATGAAAGAACTTCCAGTGTGTTTACACCAAGAAGGGATTGAGTATAAGTTAAGACATTAGAATAAGTGAGTAAGAGGTTGCACCATTAATGGGCAACATAGTAAAGGCCAACTACCACGGTAGTAGTGGTCGTAAGTACAATAGTTAGATAAGTGGATTAAGTCATGGTGCGCGGTAAGGCGACCATTATGTATGAGCCGTCAAATATTGACACTGAGGCAATTAGATTTATGAGTTAAGATTAGCATAAGTAAGAAAATAAGATGGTAGACGAACTGAGCGTTGATGCCAGTAGTCTGGACCTGGTTAGGTAAGATTTCACAGGAAGCACACTACCCATTCCTTAAGGAACTGGAAGGGCATTCCTAGTAGCATAAATATGAGGAACAAGTTACGAGGCTCTACGGAAAGAGACCTCAATTATTAAGAGACCGCATCAGTACGGGATACATAAAGAACTAGAGCATACAATACCCAAGAACACAGTGAATAGACTTCCCTTGATTAACTTCAAGAAGAACAATAAATGTTATTATGGAACGATGAAAGAGGAGATCGACAACAGAATACTTCATAATTAGCAATAGCTAAACGTGTGACGGACACTATGAGTTTACTAAAATGAGACATGGGACGACTGCACCCCACAGGGGCTTGCGGGCCTGACACGCTCATTTATGAGTTAGTTGGGTAAGTAGTAATGTACCAGTAAGGTACCCCATGCATGTAGACGAGTAGTGTAAAGAACACGGGAGGTAGTCGACTCCGTACCACGGACAACGAGGCAAGATCACACAAGAGCAGCTACTACCACAGACAGCCGAAGAGAAGAATTCAGTTGAACCAGCAACACAGAGGAACCAGAGAACAGATAATTAAGGACTATGAAGCGCGAAAAGCACGGATTATTAAGTACAGACATTGGATATGTCTTAAGATGTAAGGGATTAAGACTGTAAAGCGCATTATGCACTAAACAGTAGTTTCAGGCTAAGAATCATCCTCAGACCAAAGGTCAGTTGGGGAGAACAATTTAGACATTCGAGAAAATACTAAGAGTATGAGCATAAGATCTTCAAGGAGAACAGATAGACGAGTTACAACTCATTAAGGCCGTGTATATATAAAGGTAACACGTGTCCGTTGAGACAATTAAGCCTAAGATTATCAGAGCAGACCACTACCTTTGAGATTAGACCAAACTAAGTTAAGGAAACAGTATAAGTACCGTTAAGAATCCTCGATACAGAGACTAAGTCATTTCTGATCGAATTATAAGTAAGATAGATGACGTGGAAGCTAGAATGCTTGGTGAGAATTAGACATCTTGAACTTATGTGCAAAGATGATGTGACGCTGATTACGTGGGCGTAATCCATTTTAAGGGGGGTAGAGCGAAAACCGCTTAGCGTATGTTTGTGTACTGAGTACATAAACTACGGTGTGCATAGCACAAAATAATTTGAGAACATGTTTTACATAAACATTTTGAGATAAATCATGGTTATTGCACACAGAAGATGTGAATACCATACATATTAAGTACCTATCTTGTTAACTCCGGTGTGAGTACAAGTTAAGAGAATTAAGGAAGAGGATTAAGGAGACTTAAGAAATAAGAATATACGAGGTATGAGTCAATATGAGACTATGTGGGAGATAAGAATAAGATAACATTATGGGATACAATTTGATATGATTATGGGTTAGGAAATAGTAATGCTATGTGGTATGAGACAGTGGAAGTTGGTATGAGATTGATATAGAATTTAGTAGGAATTTAAGTCTGAGGTAATTACTAAGAGATGAATTGGGAATGTTTGATGGAATGAGTCCACACTTTGGAGATGTATTGATTATGAGTAGAAGAACTAAAAAGATAGAAAATTGGACATGAGTGAATTATTTGGATGTTTGAAAATGACGTGGGAGGTGGAACTTGATTTTCTAGGGATCAAGGGAAACCGAACACAAATTGGGGTGGAAGGATAGTTCTACAATGATGCTGATCACATCAGGGTTGGATGATTCCTGAAACTCCCTATCAGTGGTCACAATTAAATCACACTAAGGATAGAGGCATTAGGGTAAAATGAAATTGGAGTTGATTGTATTTTTAATTAGAGGAATTATTCCTCACATGACCTCGTAAAAAGGATTACCTTTTTACTGAGTCTCGCCCATGAAGTCGAGGACGCACGAGCCTTTGTCTTCGGACCGGTGACATGGGGAGAGCAGCGTGTTTTGTATTCTAGCCCATGGTGACGAGGACGAATGAGCCATTGTCTACGGACCGGTGACATGGGAGAATACGTTGGAAGTTATGTGAATGTTTTAATCATCAAAAGGAACAAAAAGAATTTTGAGTGTTATACATGCGTGAGCATGTTGTGTGATATTTAAGAATAGGCATATGGTGGACCTAAGGATTCAAGGAGTTTAAGTATACATAAGTACGATCTGTATGATCTAAGGAATGAGGTAATACATGTATTCTAACGAGATAAGATGCATGGGAACTTTGGGGACAAAGTTCTTTTAAGGGGGGTAGATTGAAATACCCCAAACCTAAGTATGCTAAGTAAACATCAAATTATGATGTAGTAAGGCTAGAATATGCCTTAGAATGATTGGTTTTAATACCCCGGATCTAAAAATGGTGATTAAATTACTCTAATAAAATTATTAAGGGCCTAATGGTGCCTAAAGAGTATTGGTAAAAAGAATAAAACCAAAAGAAAAGAGAAAACGCTTGAAAAGCGAAAAACGCTAAAATGCGCGTTAAATGAGTATAAGAGATATATGATCTCGAGAGGGTCCGAGATGGATTCCTAAGGCTTAGTTAGGCCTAATAAGTGTACGGGAATGATTCCCGAAGAAAACGGATCCAAATAATGGATTAAAACGCTAACGAAGTTTTAAAGCACGTTTTTCGAGAAAACCCAAAACGTGACTTTAAGTGGTCAAGTGGACCCGTAAAAATTATAGTTGATTATATAACTATAATTAAGTATTAATGGAAGCTTAATAGCCATTAAAAATAAAGAAACGAGAAAAATCCAAAAAACGGGCCCAGTTAGTGAATAGTGCCAAACCGGGTAAAATAACGAGCGTTTTCTGTCAGAAACTGAAAAACGCTCTAGCTTAATTAGCTAGTGGGGGCCGGTTTTATTAGAGTAGCAGCCTCCCCCTCTCTTGTTTATTAGTTAGAAAATAAAGAAAGAAAAGAAAAGGAAGTAAAAAGTAAAAAGTAGAAAAGGAGGATGTTAGTCTCTCTCCTCCCTCACTTCTTCCTTTCCTTCCCCACCTCCTTCCTCCTTTGCTGTCGTTCTCCCTCCTGCCTCTCGGTACAGAACGAAAATGGAGCTCCTCTCCATGGCTTCCACCACTTCTCCTTCTTGCTCAAGCTTGATTTAAGCTCCAAACTCAAAATAACCACATATTTGTGATCCTCTCACCAAGCCCTACATTCCTCTCTTTTCAAAATCCAAAAAGGGTGAGTTTTATTTTTATGGGTGTTGGCCATTGGAAGGGAAAATCACACCATTTCGAAGCTTGAAGCTTCCACTTTCATCCAAGGTAAAAATATCCAAAGAAAATTGCATTTTTCTTCATCTCCTCTTGTTGGCCGATTTTGGCATGTTTTGATGCCTTGATTTTCCTTGTTTGAGCTATTATCCAAGTCTTCAATGGTGGTTTGGGAGTTCCCCTTTGATTCCTGATCAAAACCCCAACCTAGGGTTTCCAAAGGTAATGTTCAAATTTAATGCCTTGAGCCCTCCTCTTGAATTCATGAGTTATTTTCATAGTTAGGAGAACTAATGAGTACTCCTTATATCCATTGGTATATTGGTCTAGAGAATTGGGCTAGTGATTGGCCATGACCGATTTTGGATGAAGAGAAGAGGAGAAGAATGTCTAAAAGAAACTTAAGAGAAATTAAGGTAAGAAACCAACCCTAATGTATATCCTATGTGTTTTAGAATTTAGGAAGGGAAAATAAATGAATGAATGAATGAACCCCACATGTGATGTGGTAGCAATGTGCTTGTATAAAAATAATGCAAGTGAGAAAACATTGTGAATTTAGTGTTTGATTCAAGTGTTATGCATTTTATGAATTATGCATTATATTGTATTTGGAGAATTGGTGAGTATTGGTGAACTTGTGTGTGTGCTGGTAGAACCCATGATGGGTTTGGTTAGTTTTAGGTTGAATAATGTGATGAGATGAACTTTGGGAAATGTTAGAAAAGTAGCCAAGTTATGGCAAAATTTGTGTAGAAACCTAAGTGGTTTAAGTGATGTTTTGTGTGGAGAATAACCTAGGGTTAGCTAGGTGTTGTTGGAGTTTGAATTGGGTAAATGATCACCCAAGAATATGAGAGGATGTTTGTGGTGAGATGTGCAAAAATCTGTAGCAAAAGAGATTGTGTAAGTGCCTTAGGAGTTTTTAGAAAACAAAGAAGATTTTAGGCTTTAAGAGTGAGTCTTGGAACTTGGCATGAGGTGTGCATTATCTCGGAAGTTTTGGAGTGGTTAAATGAAGAGAGAACAATAATGCAAGTGTCAAGAGAGGTTAGAAATGCACAAGTGTGCACTAGTGTAAAATGAGAATGAAAAATGTGTGAACTTGAGCAAGAGTTTGAGTAAGGTTTGAGCCTATGATTTGAAGAGTTTTAGAGCATGTTTTTAAGGTGATTAAATATGTGGAAAACTTGTGGAAAGTTTATGGAAAGATTAAGGGTGGATTAAGGATTGAATTGGGGTTGAAAATGATGTATGTTGCAGGTTTTAGCAGGGTCCGGGACCTAGTCCATGGACAAGGACCCGGACCACCCCATTTATTAGGCCGAGAGTGCAAGCCGTGTTTGGTCGGGACTTGGGATAGGGACAAAGTCCCGGACCAGTGTTGAAATTCCACCCGAGAGTTGTGATGAGTATTGGTCCGGGACTTAGGGTAAGGACCAAGTCCCGGACCACCCCCAGAAACCTACAGAGAGTGTTTTAAAGGTTGTAAATGATGAGGGTTTGAATGTTAATGATGTTATAAGATGTTAAGGCCTTGTTTGTTGAGATGTAAAGGCCCTAAGAAGTGTTAGAAAGTATTAGAAGAGAGTGAGAAATGAGAACTCAAATTAACAAGTGTAAAACCGAGATAACGGGATAAACGGGGTTAAGTACGGGAGTATTAGTTTTACATACCGTAATGCTTTGATGTTAATAAAACATTTGAATGTTATCAGTGGATCGTGTGTGAACCAAGCATGGTGAGATGACACGGTAAAAGTAAAAACCCCGGTGAAAGGTATGATTTTCTCATGCCCCGTATGCTAACCGAGTTACTCTGATTTGAGTGTTTGTGTGCCGGATTAATCAAGATTAAAGCATGAAAATAATCCCTTGTTTGATTATGTATGCCTTGAGGTATGTTGTATGAGCTAACATACTTGTATGCCGGTGTGGTCTAACAGAGTGCCTAGACCGACTCATAGTGAGTATTGATTGACTAATAACCCGTAGTACGGGTAGTCTCATAAGCAATGGAGATATGCAAACACACATAAACTATCGATTAAAGTATGACGATATCGTAAACATATGAACTCCCTAGAATGTGAGGAGATGTGCGGGATGAGTAAATACCCGATAACGGTTAGAAAACCTTATTGTAACGATCCACGAAATAAATGGGAGTGGAGAGATAAATGAACCTCCATCGAGAGGATTGAAGTTAGTCCAATGATGTGAACATATAAGAAAGGTAAAAGAGACCTAAGGGACTATGTGGCTCCCTTGAGATACGGTCGACCTCTTATATGAGGATTTTACCCGGTATAAGAAAATATCCTAATGTATAATCATATGATTGTGAGGGTAACCCTTAAACCTAAGATTACCCGAATTTAAGTAAAGTTCCCAAAGTCATTAGAAACATCGAGAATGATGCTTCTAGACTAATATACATGATATTATTATAACTCCGAGAGAGGAGTGTACGGGAACGAGGGTAGTCCGAGAGTAGTCGGACCTAAGTAAAAGAGATAGGAACTAAGAGAGAGTTCCGTGAGCTAGTTGAACCTTCCCACCATGCTAGACCCAGAGTAGGGTCGAAACCGGGGAAGTAAGACTATGCTAGAGAGCCATGAGTTTTGGCTTAAGTATGTAATAAGAGTAACAAGCGTGACGTAGGAGACCTGTAGTGTCTCGAGAATCTACAAGAGCTTGAGTATGAATAACCCAAGAGTGTGGGTGAGATAATGAGTATAAATAACCCGAGAGGAGGTGAGAGGAAGGGGTGAGTATATGTATGAGTAAACCCGAGAGAAGAGAATGGGTAAGTATAAGAATGAGTAGCCCAAGAGAATGGGTGTGTATACGAATAAGTAACCCGAGAGAGCGGGTGAGGTATTGAATAAGTACAAGGCATAGTGAGGAATAACCCTCAATGCCTAAGAGTAACCAGTTACCCTAACAACATTGTTATTTAGTTAGGAATCGTGTTCCGCGATGGATGTAGATTCCTTGTGTATACATATATATTGTATTGCCATGATGCATGTTTTGATTAAAATGAACTCCATGATATCCGACCCAAAGTAGTCGGGCGTACCGCGGTTAGCACGCGGTATATGCGAATTTCTATTCAGCGTAAGCTGACCCCTAGGGGGAACGTTTTTAGTGTGCAGTACTTGAAGCTGACCACCGTTCGAGAGAGTAGGGACGGGGACAGTTATGAAGCGGGGTAGTTAGATCGTAATTAATGCATTTAAATGAGGTGTAAGTCCGAGTATGTTATCGGCATCCGTATATTGTAGACTCGGTATAGTAAAGAAGTGAAATGAGTATTGAATTTGTAAGAAGTACTCGGTTGATCCAGTCATCAGACCGTTACTGTATGTGAGTAGGCCTGGTTAGCCACATGGGTGGCTAACGGCGTTGTTTACCCCTCGTTGTAGTTAGAGTTCGCTGCGTGAGTAAGAGTAATTGGGTCAAATTAAGAGGTAATGACGGATTAACGGTTGGGGTGTTACAAAAATGGTATCAGAGCGAAGTACGCTCTGATGACTGGAGAATACCGAGCTTAGGAAATACCGAGTTAGGAAATTAGAGAGCTTAGGGCTTATGGGGTTGAGTGGTTTAGGAGCGTGAGAGATGCGCTAGTTAGGAACTTTCAGTATGATCTGGCTACCTAAATAAGACCCCGCCTCCACAACCCCCGCATTAAAAGCTCGGGAAAGAACGCCAGAGAGACGGGGAAACCCAATCTGGCAGTTATATAATATTTCAATATGAACTAGAACCTGTCATGCGGTAGATCCCGAGAACCGGAAATCCCGGAGACGGATCCCGCTGGAACGACAATAACCGCACTTAATGGCGAGGGAACGAGACATCCTAATCCAAGGAGACCAGAATTTGTGGCAGCCTGGGGCGACATGCTTAGCAGTCGCGAGAACCTAGCTAGTCGAGCAGTAGCAAGAAGAAAGCACTAACCGTGCAAAAGGCGGATTAATGAGAAGCAATGATAATAACAAAAACCGGGACACATGTCTACGGACCGCCATAGTTAACTAATACCATCAATGGTATACATATTGACTGAGAATCTAGTCAAAGGTAGATGCACCCACCCTGCCACACCCAAAGAGGTTGCAATACTTAACTGATATAGCTTAGACAGCTACGAGCATAACTACGGGATATACCCGAATAGGACTACAGAAGTAGTACCTAAATAAGTTAAACCTCGGTAACCACAGTAAAGACGTGGGAACGAGCAACGAGGCAAAGCATAGAATTAAAATAGCTAAGGAACTCCGAGAGTGGAGGAGCACCTAAATGAATGACAGTCATGTCTAAGGAGCAGTTATCCAATTAAAGGATCAAGGAAGAGCCGTCAAGGCTACCAGATACAATGTGAACAATACCGTGACCGGTATGAGTTAACCTAAAAACCGCCTGTACCGCGCACTTGCCTCGGCAAGTGCAGTAATAGCGGGATTATTAAGAGGAACCTTTGCAATAAAAAGTACTTAGCAAGTACCAAGACGGCAAGAGAAGCCAATATAGCACCACAAACCCTAAAAATTCTGAAATGAAACCTTGGAAAGGCCTAAAGGCCTGACCACTGTATAAAGAATATACCGGTCAGCAAGAGGCTAGACCTGGTAAGAAGCAACCGGTATTGAAATGCCGCAAAGAGTTTACTTTCAAGACTCAAACTTTTCTTCAAAACATGAAATTTTCCAAAACCCCCAAAGTTTTAAAACCAAACCAGTGAACCACGATAAGTTATTATAGGACCATATAAGAGGAGTTGGCAACAGAATACTTCACTTAGGCGTGACCGACACTACAAGTGTACACAAACGAGACATGGAACGACCGCACTCCAAAGGAGCTTGCGGGCCTGACAGACCAGTTATGAGTTAGTCGGGTAAGTGGTAACGTATCAATAAGATACTCCATTATGTATATAAGTAGAGTACGGTACACGGGAAGTAGCCCACTCCATACTACGGACGAAAGAGCCAATTCAAACCAGACAGTTGGACACCTCGAATGATCGAAGAACATAAGAAGCTTACCAAGATAAAGGAGTCTAGGAGAGCAAGGTGACAGACCTAAGGATATAGTTAATAAGTGCGAGAAGCACAGAGTATTAAGCAGACATTGGATATGTCTCAGGAAATACCTAATAACTGGAATATATACCAGTGTAAATAATACGGCGAATGCCTAAATGAACTTATTAATGTACGATAAACGGGATAGAATTCCCACTTTATACCTCACTGAAGAGAATAATGACCTGACCCAGAAGGTATTAGAAGGTACCAAGGATCTACCCAATAATGGAGACATTACAACCCTAAACGGGATAGTCAGGACATAGCCGCAAGGCGAAGTCACAACTGAACATAACCATGAGTACAAGCCAGATGTAATGGCATTACTCAGTAACACCCAGGAGCAATCCGAGAAGGGTGCCGGAGTCAACAGTAGTTGAACGAAATCGTGTTGAGAACACAAGTGTTTAAGCAAACACTCGGGTAAAACCCGAAGGGATCCCTTGTAACACGGGATACCCTAAATTGCTAGAGGGCATGAATTAATACCTAGTAAAAAAGGGCCTTCCAAGTACGGAAGAGTGGTGAGACAACCATATCAAAGAGCCCATAAATACCTCCTAACCATTTAATGGCATACGGAGAAGAAGAAACCTATATAAACAGCCGCATGGAGCATGACTCGAGGCAAGGTGGCTTGTAAGCCGATAAAACCAACTACAATACGTAGATCCAAACGTTGTAAAACATATGCATAAAGGCATAAGAGTTATTGTGGAGCACGAACCCCTACCTTAGAGTGGGGATACCACTTGTTACTGTGGGGCCTAGGGAGCGGCAATTGCGTGAATCCTCCAGAGAAAGGCTACCACGTAGGCATGAAATGTGAAACCGCTAGAGCGGTGTAGTAAAACTTGAGCATGTGTATATTGCCAAGGAGCATATGAACTATAGTAGTGTGTAAAGAGGAACCTTGATGGCAGTACAAAGGAAACCGATAGAGTAATCGGATGAGTAGTGAACACTGTATGTGTACAGTATGAACTGCAGAGTAAGCAGTGCGCAAGCGCGCAGAGAGATTTAAAGAGTAACGTATTTCGTTGAGCCAAGTGAATGGCAAGCCATAGTATAAATGGCGGGAGTACATGAGCAGAAGCTAAAGTAGTAGCGGATGCCATGTAAACAAATGTTGTAACGAGTAGAACATGGTACGCAGCAAGCAACCATTGTAAGAGTATAGCCAGTTCATGATATGAAGTTGATGAGAAAATGTGGTAAGGAGACATAATCATTCCTATCCCATGAGAGATTTACTGCCAAGGGTTTACGCTTCTGCACTCTGTATGACTGAGTGTTTTGGTATTGCACTTGTGCGGTGATGATCGAGTGGGAGAGCCAGGAATTGAGAAATGTCAACGAAGCCTGTTGAGTGAGAATCTAGAGAGATAACCGTGCGGCCATTGGCTAAGATGCACAAAGAACGTGGGCAGTAACCCACAGGGCCCAGGATCGATATGTGGAAAAATGCAGAGTAGTATGAATGAAGAACTCTGGTACAGAACCAAGAAACAAACATAATCCATGAGCCACTATTAAACGAGGAAGCACTACATGCTAAGTAGTAGCTTGACCTCAACCGACAACAAGTCGGGAAAAATGAGTGAATAATCACAAAGGTATACAGAGTTATACAATAGATTCCAGAGACTGGAGAGAAATCTAAATTCATCGAATTCGCATACGGTAAGAGATACCAAGCGACGATTGAATACATGAGAATACCAAAGAGCGAATTAAGCTCTAGTTATCAGGTCACGCAGCAGAAGCTTGTGGACCGTGATTCAGGGTTAAGTATACCTATGTCATAAACCCCTTGAAGCCTTAGAGGCTAGAACCGAACCCGGTTATGAGTTAATTAACCGTACTGAAGTTAAAACACTTCATAATACTCGAATTAATGAACCAATGTTCAGTGATAACATATGGTTGGTTACGCGGGCGTAACCCCTTTTAAGGGGGGTAGGGCGAGAAACCGCTTAGAGTATGTTTTACGTATTGGTGCGTAAACTACTATGTGCATAGCACAAAAAGAAATTGTTTTGATGATTGGAACTATGTTACATAAACATGTACCCATTCATGTGTAAGAGTATGGTGCATGAGAGATGCAAGTAATGAGTATGTAATATTTATGAAAAGAGGAGTAGAGAGACTCCTAGGGAATGAGAATCCCTATAGTATATGTCTAGTGAGATTAGACATGAGTTATGATGAGTATGAATCGGCATGAAACCGATGTGTAACCTAAGAGGGAGTGAGTTCCCTAGGTGATTTTATTTGAGAATGATAGATGGAGTGAGTTCCATCCTTGGAGTTGTATGTTATGTGTTTTAAATTGAGCAACAATTTGAGTAAAGAAGCCATAAGTATGGAATACCTAGGTAAAGTAGTGAAGCAATGAGAAGGACAAATGACCTAAGTACTAGGAACTAAAGATAAATTGAAACAGATTGTTTTATGAATACGACTAGAAAGAGTAAAAGATAAAAAACGAAAATGTTTGACTATCTGATTGTTTGAAACTGACGTGGGAGGTGGAACTTGATCTGCTAGCGATCAAGGGAAACCGAACACAAATTGGGGTGGAAGGATAGTTCAACACTGATGCTGATCACATCAGGGTTAGATGATTCTGAAGCTCCCTATAGTGGTCACAAGTAATCACGCTAAGAAAGATACAGCTACCATAAATTGATTTGGAGTTGTGTGATGTTTTAAAAAGAATTTTCAAACAGATTTTGAAAAAGAATTTCTTCAAGTATGAAGATGGAAACGAAAACTGGTTTTGAAACCGCTATCACCCGCCGATGGCTGAGCCTTAAGTCTTGATGACCGGTAGAACGGTGGGCGTGTATTAGTTTTGAAACCATTGCACCGTACGTGCGGCGGTCCTAAGTGACCGGTTGGGGCGGTGTCAGTGTGTGATTTTTCCAAAGGCAGCGGGACGGGGAGAGTACCCTGAGATGTTCCTGTGTTGAGTGAGTCAACCAGAGTGCCTGAGGATATGTATATGTGTAACGTTTTGATCAGAACCGAAGGGACCGTGGGCCAGAGAGAGTAAGTGCCCATTTGTCATGAAACGGCCGTGAACCAGAAAGAGTAAGTGTTCAACGTGACCGGTACCTGAGGGATCAGTAGTATATCACTCAACATGGATTCGAGGACTGTAGTGCCTTCTTGTCTTCGGACCGATTCCATGGAGAGAGAACAAAAAGTATTTTTGATTGCTATACATGCTGTGATATGTGTGTGGTATGTGTAGTATGAAATGAGACAGACTTGTGGAGTCTGTAAGGTTATACATGTATTATAACCTTGGCATAGTACGCCATGAGAGTAACCATCTAGATTCACCAACTTTGAGGACAAAGTTCCTAAGGGGGGTAGATTTTAATACCCCGGATCTAAAAATGGTGATTAAATTACTCTAATAAAATTATTAAGGGCCTAATGGTGCCTAAAGAGTATTGGTAAAAAGAAAAAAACCAAAAGAAAAGAGAAAACGCTTGAAAAGCGAAAAACGCTAAAATGCGCGTTAAATGAGTATAAGAGATATATGATCTCGAGAGGGTCCGAGATGGATTCCTAAGGCTTAGTTAGGCCTAATAAGTGTACGGGAATGATTCCCGAAGAAAACGGATCCAAATAATGGATTAAAACGCTAACGGAGTTTTAAAGCACGTTTTTCGAGAAAACCCGAAAACGTGACTTTAAGTGGTCAAGTGGACCCGTAAAAATTATAGTTGATATAACTATAATTAAGTATTAATGGAAGCTTAATAGCCATTAAAAAAAAGAAACGAGAAAAATCCGAAAAACGGGCCCGGTTAGTGAATAGTGCCAAACCGGGTAAAATAACGAGCGTTTTCTGTCAGAAACTGAAAAACGCTCTAGCTTAATTAGCTAGTGGGGGCCGGTTTTATTAGAGTAGCAGCCTCCCCCTCTCTTGTTTATTAGTTAGAAAATAAAGAAAGAAAAGAAAAGGAAAGTAAAAAGTAAAAAGTAGAAAAGGAGGATGTTAGTCTCTCTCCTCCCTCACTTCTTCCTTTCCTTCCCCACCTCCTTCCTCCTTTGCTGTCGTTCTCCCTCCTGCCTCTCGGTACAGAACGAAAATGGAGCTCCTCTCCATGGCTTCCACCACTTCTCCTTCTTGCTCAAGCTTGATTTAAGCTCCAAACTCAAAAATAACCACATATTTGTGATCCTCTCACCAAGCCCTACATTCCTCTCTTTTCAAAATCCAAAAAGGGTGAGTTTTATTTTTATGGGTGTTGGCCATTGGAAGGGAAAATCACACCATTTCGAAGCTTGAAGCTTCCTCTTTCATCCAAGGTAAAAATATCCAAAGAAAATTGCATTTTTCTTCATCTCCTCTTGTTGGCCGATTTTGGCATGTTTTGATGCCTTGATTTTTCCTTGTTTGAGCTATTATCCAAGTCTTCAATGGTGGTTTGGGAGTTCCCCTTTGATTCCTGATCAAAACCCCAACCTAGGGTTTCCAAAGGTAATGTTCAAATTTAATGCCTTGAGCCCTCCTCTTGAATTCATGAGTTATTTTCATAGTTAGGAGAACTAATGAGTACTCCTTATATCCATTGGTATATTGGTCTAGAGAATTGGGCTAGTGATTGGCCATGACCGATTTTGGATGAAGAGAAGAGGAGAAGAATGTCTAAAAGAAACTTAAGAGAAATTAAGGTAAGAAACCAACCCTAATGTATATCCTATGTGTTTTAGAATTTGGGAAGGGAAATAAATGAATGAATGAATGAACCCCACATGTGATGTGGTAGCAATGTGCTTGTATAAAAATAATGCAAGTGAGAAAACATTGTGAATTTAGTGTTTGATTTAAGTGTTATGCATTTTAAGAATTATGCATTATTGTATTTGGAGAATTGGTGAGTATTGGTGAACTTGTGTGTGTGCTGGTAGAACCCATGATGGGTTTGGTTAGTTTTAGGTTGAATAATGTGATGAGATGAACTTTGGGAAATGTTAGAAAAGTAGCCAAGTTATGGCAAAATTTGTGTAGAAACCTAAGTGGTTTAAGTGATGTTTTGTGTGGAGAATAACCTAGGGTTAGCTAGGTGTTGTTGGAGTTTGAATTGGGTAAATGATCACCCAAGAATATGAGAGGATGTTTGTGGTGAGATGTGCAAAAATCTGTAGCAAAAGAGATTGTGTAAGTGCCTTAGGAGTTTTTAGAAAACAAAGAAGATTTTAGGCTTTAAGAGTGAGTCTTGGAACTTGGCATGAGGTGTGCATTATCTCGGAAGTTTTGGAGTGGTTAAATGAAGAGAGAACAATAATGCAAGTGTCAAGAGAGGTTAGAAATGCACAAGTGTGCATTAGTGTAAAATGAGAATGAAAAATGTGTGAACTTGAGCAAGAGTTTGAGTAAGGTTTGAGCCTATGATTTGAAGAGTTTTAGAGCATGTTTTTAAGGTGATTAAATATGTGGAAAACTTGTGGAAAGTTTATGGAAAGATTAAGGGTGGATTAAGGATTGAATTGGGGTTGAAAAATGATGTATGTTGCAGGTTTTAGCAGGGTCCGGGACCTAGTCCATGGACAAGGACCCGGACCACCCCATTTATTTAGGCCGAGAGTGCAAGCCGTGTTTGGTCCGGGACTTGGGATAGGGACAAGGTCCCGGACCAGTGTTGAAATTCCACCCGAGAGTTGTGATGAGTATTGGTCCGGGACTTAGGGTAAGGACCAAGTCCCGGACCACCCCCAGAACCCCGTGAGTGTTTTAAAGGTTGCTAATGATGGGGGTTTGAATGCTAATGATGTTATAAGATGTTAAGGCCTTGTTTGGTGACATGTAAAGGCCCTAAGAAGTGTAAGAAAGTATTAGAAGAGAGTGAGAAATGAGAACTCAAATTAACAAGTGTAAAACCGA
This sequence comes from Limonium bicolor, assembly GCA_023374045.1. NCBI lineage: Eukaryota > Viridiplantae > Streptophyta > Magnoliopsida > Caryophyllales > Plumbaginaceae > Limonium > Limonium bicolor. Next base: position 263,998,586 of record CM041780.1, read on the forward strand.
GATAACGGGATAAACGGGGTTAAGTACGGGAGTATTAGTTTTACATACCGTAATGCTTTGATGTTAATAAAACATTTGAATGTTATCAGTGGATCGTGTGTGAACCAAGCATGGTGAGATGACACGGTAAAAGTAAAAACCCCGGTGAAAGGTATGATTTTCTCATGCCCCGTATGCTAACCGAGTTACTCTGATTTGTGTGTTTGTGTGCCGGCTTAATCAAGATTAAAGCATGAAAATAATCCCTTGTTTGATTATGTATGCCTTGAGGTATGTTGTATGAGCTAACATACTTGTATGCCGGTGTGGTCTAACAGAGTGCCTAGACCGACTCATAGTGAGTATTGATTGACTAATAACCCGTAGTACGGGTAGTCTCATAAGCAATGGAGATATGCAAACACACATAAACTATCGATTAAAGTATGACGATATCGTAAACATATGAACTCCCTAGAATGTGAGGAGATGTGCGGGATGAGTAAATACCCGATAACGGTTAGAAAACCTTATTGAAACGATCCACGAAATAAATGGGAGTGGAGAGATAAATGAACCTCCATCGAGAGGATTGAAGTTAGTCCAATGATGTGAACATATAAGAAAGGTAAAAGAGACCTAAGGGACTATGTGCTCCCTTGAGATACGGTCGACCTCTTATATGAGGATTTTACCCGGTATAAGAAAATATCCTAATGTATAATCATATGATTGTGAGGGTAACCCTTAAACCTAAGATTACCCGAATTTAAGTAAAGTTCCCAAAGTCATTAGAAACATCGAGAATGATGCTTCTAGACTAATATACATGATATTATTATAACTCCGAGAGAGGAGTGTACGGGAACGAGAGTAGTCCGAGAGTAGTCGGACCTAAGTAAAAGAGATAGGAACTAAGAGAGAGTTCCGTGAGCTAGTTGAACCTTCCCACCATGCTAGACCCAGAGTAGGGTCGAAACCGGGGAAGTAAGACTATGCTAGAGAGCCATGAGTTTTGGCTTAAGTATGTAATAAGAGTAACAAGCGTGACGGGAGACCTGTAGTGTCTCGAGAATCTACAAGAGCTTGAGTATGAATAACCCAAGAGTGTGGGTGAGATAATGATAAATAACCCGAGAGAAAGGGGTGAGTATATGTATGAGTAACCCGAGAGAATGGGTAAGTATAAGAATGAGTAGCCCAAGAGAATGGGTGTGTATACATAAGTAACCCGAGAGAGCGGTGGGTGAGGTATGAATAAGTAAACAAGGCATAGTGAGGAATAACCCTCAATGCCTAAGAGTAACCAGTTACCACTAACAACATTGTTATGTTAGTTAGGAATCGTGTTCCGTGATTGGATGTAGATTCCTTGTGTGATATACATATTATTGTATTGCCATGATGCATGTTGTTTGATTAAAATGAACTCCATGTATATCCGACCCAAAGTAGTCGGCGTACCGCGGTTAGCACGCGGTATATGCGAATTTCATGCGCAGCGTAAGCTGACCCCCTAGGGGGAACGTTTTTAGTGTGCAGGTACTTGAAGCTGACCACCGTTCGAGAGAGTAGGACGGGGACAGTTATGAAGCGTGGGTAGTTAGATCGTAATTACTTATGCATTTAAATGAGGTGTAAGTCCGAGTATGTTATCGGCATCCGTATATTGTAGACTCGGTATAGTAAAGAAGTGAATGAGTATTATATTTGTAGAAGTACTCGGTTGATCCAGTCCATCAGACCGTTACTGTATGTAGATAGGCCTGGTTAGCCCATGGGTGGCCGGCGTGTTTGTTTCACCCTCGTTGTAGTTAGAGTTCCGCTGCGTGAGTAAGAGTAATTGGTGTCAAATTAAGAGGTAATGACGAGATTAACGGTTGGGGTGTTAATTGGTAGACAATTTAAACCAAGGAAAACACAAAAAGTGGCTTAAGGGCAAAGGGCAAAAAGTGTTCTAAGCTTGGAGCGACTTGGGGTGTACCCAAATATCATGATAAGACCTTAGTAATATCCTAATGGTCATTTAAATCAATTAGCAAAGAAAACCAAGATGAAAACAGTTAAAACACAAAAGTGCTTTAGAGGTTAAAGAACATTTTTGAGAAATTGTCTTAGTATTGAGTTTTGAGTGGCTAAATGTCCATCATTACTCTTTAATCAACATGTGTACTAATTAGTATCACATTAGGAGGTCTAAATCAATGGGAAATCAAAAATTTCCCGATTATGTGCCTTGTTTAGTGAATAGTAACTATTTAGTGCTAGTTAAGACATAAGTCAACATAAGTCAATGATGGTCAACCAAGACCATAAATATCTCTAATTACAAGAGGGGGGGCCGGTTTTTGATGTGGGGAGTCACCACATGACTAAGCAAATAAGGGAAAAGAAGAGATAAGTAAAGAAAGTTACTATTTGCTTTTATAAAGCAAATATCCTTATTAGCCTACCCCTCTCTCCTCCTTCTTCATTTCCCCTTCTTCTTCCACGGTTTTCTTCTTGTTTTCTCTGTTCCAAACCGTGCCCAGCCAGCTCCATTCTTGCTCCATCTTCAAATGTCCATAACTTGCTCATTTTAGCTCCAAATCAAAAACTAAACACATATATCTCTAGTTAGCTCAAGCTCTAGCTTTCTATCTTTCAAAATTGGAAAGGCTTCATTTTGGAGCCATGGGAAAACTCCATGATGGAGGAAAATCAAGTTTGAAGAGCTCATTAGCTTCTCCATTCTCTTAAGGTAAAGAAATGTAAGAAAAACCAAGTTTCCATCATCTTTCCATGTATGGCCGAAAATTCCTTCTCATGGAGCCTTGTTTTTATGCCTTGTTCTAGCTTGATTTATTCACCAAGGACTAGTGGAGGTCCTATTTCATTCAATGCCCAAGTCTACTTTGAGACTTCAAAGGTAATCATCCACTTTTATGTCTTAGAACACATTTCTAACCTAGGTTTTATTCCTTGAGGTTAGTGTATTTTTTAGTACTCATATGAGTCCTGAATGTTGATTAGAACATTGGCAAAGGGGAATTTAAGTGGTGGCCGAGATCTATGCAAGAAGAGGCCTAAGGAGGAGATTAAGATAAGCTTGAGAAAACAAGGTAAAATGCTTACCTAATGGTGGTTTAAGTTTAAGGAATGAGTTCTAGATATGTACCAATGTAGCTTAGAGCTTACATTGTGTATTGGTTATAAAACCTAAGAAAAAGAACTTAAACAAGCTTATGAACTTGTGATTAAGGAGCTAATGAGAATGAATTAGTAATATAAGTTTAAGATGGATTTTAAGAGTATTATAACTACTATGAGATTGATGAGTGTATTTGCAGGTTGAAAGCTTTTATATGTGGGAAATTCAGTGTTTAAGTTTAAGTTATTTAAGGCCTAAGAGCCATGTCATTTAGAGCCTTAGTGCTATGCAATTTAAGATTATTGCAATATATTGAGTTTGTTGTGAATGAGTTGGTTTGGGTGATGAGATGATGAGAAAGAACTTGATGTGTTGAGATGGTTAAATGAGGAAAAATAATGTGTATGGGCATGCTATGATGCTAGAGGTGCTATGGCGAAATTTGATTAGAAAATAAGTGTTTAGGTGATGATGGTGATTAATATGACCTAGGATTTACTAGGAGTCATTATGAGGAATTTGAGTGGAGATTAGTTAACTAAGGAGTTCTTGAGGTTTAGAATGACCTAGAGATGTCTAGGAGGAATTAGAGGATTGGTGAGTGTTTTTTGAACACACTAAAATCATGAGATGAGGATGTAAGACTTGTGCGTATGTTTAAGGAGAAGGTATAATGCTTAAGGTGATTTGAATATGTTTAAGGGAATTTAATGACTAAGGAAGTTTTATATAGTCTTGATGAAAAAGGGGGTGAGATAAAGCGTTATAATGAGTTACGATGACTTAGGCATTACTTTGAAGGATTTAGGAATCAAGAGAATGTAATTGAGTATTTAGAACTTAGGTAAATGTTGGTAAACAACTAGGAAGGAAATAAGGTGTTGGTGTATGGAAGCTTAAGCTTAGGAAGGAACTTTAAGTAAATGCATAAAAGGATTTTCGATGGTGAAAGATGCTTGGGAGATGATGTTATGTGGTGAGGAAAACATTTGGCATAGTGGTTCCGTTAGGTGTGAACCACCACCTAGAAACCTAGGGAAAACATTACAAGTGTTAGCATTATTACAAGGGAAATGCATAATGACTAAGGTGGATCTTGGTGAATGATTTAAGGTATTTAAAGGAGGGCTTAAGGTGTATTGAGGTGCCCAAATGAGGTTATAACATATTAGAATATATGAGGAGAAGTTTGGAGTTGAAAGAGAATTTAGAAACAAGTTTCAGGAGCCGACCGACCTTAGGACCGGACTTGCAAGGTCGGTCGGGCTCAGTTTACACTACCGGAGAAAGTTTCTGGAATGGACCGACCTTGGGACCGGACTTGCAAGGTCGGTCGGGCATGAATTTTGTACGTAATAAGTCTCTGGAATCGACCGGACATAGGACCGGACTTGTAAGTCCGGTCGGGGTAGAATTTTCAGACGGAGAAGTGCTCTGGAATGGACCGACCTTAGGTAAGGCCGGTCGGAAGTCCGGTCGGGCCAAAAAAAAAAAAAGAAATTTTAAATTCTAAGAATGGTAATAGGTAATAAGGTATACCTTTGGTAGGGCAGTAAGATTAGGACCCTAAGAACTTAAGGGATTAAGTTAAGTTAAGTATAAACTTGAAAGTTTAAGATTAAGTTGTAAACTTAAGAGGTGTTAGGTGGGGATCATTAAGGAATTAAGTAAGTTAAACAAGTTAAGTAAGTCATATTAAGTTAAGATATTAACAACCTAAAACTGAATGAATGTTTTACGACTTGGGAGTTTGGACTCCGGAGGAGAGTAAGCAGCCGAACGACCAACGGTGAACGGTACAGTTCTTCTTGTGACCTGCTTGCTAACGAGGTGTCCCTCGGCTTGTGTGCTATCTGTTTTTGTGTGCCCACTAATCAAGATAAAGCATGCAATCGGAATATATTATATTTCTTGTTTTGTTGTGTGATGTTTGAAAACTAACACAACATATCGTGAGAACTTACTAACCAATGTTTAGTAAGGAATTGAGTGAGACTGAGGAACGCCCCCTAATAAGGGACGATATGAACCGAAAGAGGTTAACCAACGAACATGGTCTTGAGATTACTATAACTGGAACTTGAGTGAGGAAACCCGGGACCGATCTCCGGTCATGCATGCTAAGGAAAAGGGGGACATATCTGAATCAGATCCGCCCTCCGATTAAGGACTTGTCTTCGGACTTGTGGCCTAGGGCCGGTTGCCGGCTCAACTGCGCTAGACTCCCGTCCAGAGTAGGTGCATTAAGATGGTGCGGTGGGATCACCTAAATCCCAGGTTTGGATTAAGCTACAACCTTCCCCTCCAGGAACGGTTTGTATACTGAGATTAAGTTAAGATTGAGATTAAGGTAAGGTTAAGATAAGTTGCAACCATTCCCTTTTAAAGGATGGTTTGTATTGTTAAGTTTAAGATTAAGGTAAGGTTAATGAGTTGCAACCATTCCTCTTTAAATGGTTTGTATAATTAAGATAAAGATAAGTGACATCCACTCCTTATTAAAGGATGGTTGTTTTAAGATTAAGATAAGATTAAGATTGAGGTGAGATAAGGACGGACTAAGATTAAGAGGGAACATTACTTAAGGAGTTAAATAAATAACTCTCTAGTTAAGGGAACGCATTTAAGTCGTTCATTGTGTGTGAACTTTGATTGTTCATATCTGAGTTGTTGTTTACTGCATTTACTACTATTGTTGTGCATCTAATCAACCTCCATGCTATCGACAATTAGTCGTCGTAGCCACGTTAGCTTGGGGGCCATGAGAGGATCGTACCAGCATTCGTGCTGACCCCCTTTGGGGGCTGTTTTTACTACACAGGTACATCAGGAGGCGGCCGTCGCGAGAGTAAGAAGAGGGTACAAGTGTTAAGGGTTAAGAGTGGCCTACGAGTTGTGCATGTACACTCGTATGGCAATATGAGTTAGTAAGATGTATAGGATGTGAGGGGGTTGTAAGAAGGATATGTAAATGTTTAAGGTTGTTGCACTAATGTTCGGTATATTCTGTAGTCAGACCGTGGCAAGGTCCTGGATTGTAAAGAATTCCGCTGTGACATGTATGTATATATGCTGTTAAGTTGCGAGACCACAATTGGATTGAGTTGGGGTGTTACAACCTGAGCAAACGCCATTCAACCATCTGCCTGAGCTTGAACACAAGCCATCAGAGGATAGCTTCCACCTTGACTTCATGGAGTCTTCTCCCTCTGAAGTCAATTACCGTTATTTTCCTTCCTTCTCCGTGTTGTACCCAGAATATGAGGATGGGTACATCCTCAACCCTGAGAAGGAGGAGATGTTGCCTCTCTCCGAATCACCAGAGGAGAGTGCCACCATCGACTACAAGAAGTCACATCCCTCTGAAGTTGATGTCCATCAAGGCTCTTCCTTTAAGCCTCACCAAGAAGATGAGGATATCTACATCCTCAAATTTGAGGAGGAGGAGCCATCCAACTTTGATCTTCACCTGAAGGATCAAGGCCTTCCTCACCCGTGCACCAATGAAGTAGGGTGGAAACTCAAATTTCACCCGCTAAGTGCGGAGGCCACCATCCCATTTGATCCGGGACTAGAGTTTGAAGACAAAGTCCGCCCCGAAGTTCTCCCTGCACTACTCAATGAAGATAAGGACGCCTTCATCCTTAATTTCAAAGAGGAGGCTCCACCACTAGATGATTCTCGCACCAAGGGTCATCAACCAAAAAATGTGGGCCGTTCTTCAAAAAAAATGATGCTCACCCAACCCACCGCTGAAGCCCACTTTAACATTCATTTTAGATCCTGGAGGACTTCAATGTGGTATGGTCTAGCCAAAGACCTTAAAGATGGGCAGATTCCCGGGAGGCAACCCGGATTAATTCTTTCATTTTCCTTTATTTTAATTTGTCAAGTTCTCCTTTGATTTTGTTTTTGCTAACTCTTAACCCCGTTTGTAGTTTGGTTTCTTCTAGTGTTTCTTGCATGTGCAACTAAAAGTCCACACTGCAACCAAGCTACGCTAATTGAGGCTAAAGCTCAAGTGTGGGGGAGTTCCTGCAATGCAAGCAACAACAGTTTCAGGGGAGTACTAGCTTCTTTTATTTTGAGTCTCTCACTTCTCTTTCTTCATTTTGACTCTGCATGATTTTGTCTATGGGCTTAGCTTATGTGCTAAATGTTGTTTGTGTCCCATGCATCTTCTCTCAGTTTGCTTCCTGAAAAGGTCTTCTAGAACCTTCCCTAGTTTGTTTGGTGAACAATGAGGACATTGTTCAAATTAAGTGTGGGGGAGTGATCTTTTCGGTGAATTTTATGCTTAAATGTTTAATCCCTCTACTTATCTTGCGTTTGTCCAAAATAAAAAACCTGGACCCTTGTGACATAAGTTGTTCTCATTAAGAATAAATACGGTTATGAATTGTGGGATAAATGCTCAAATTTTGTCATTTTGATTGCTTTTGAGGAGCATTTTACATGCGGTGTGACCAAATGATCTTGAATGGTTGGATTTTTTATTGCTTAGGGGTTCTTTCTGTCTTCTTTCTTAGGGATTGCTAAGGGGTGCTTCTCTGTAAAATCCTTTAAGGTACTTGTGAGACGCCATTGGTAACCAACAATGGGAGCTGAGTGTTCTTAATTGTTAAGGCTTGATGCAAAAAATTTATCTTCTCATTTCTTATACAAAAGTGAAACAAATGCATAAATCTATTTTTCCTTTTGTTTTCTTCTCAATGCCCATTCTTGAGAGAAGTTGGCCATGGTAAAAGTTCTTCAAGTCACCTAATCTTTAGAACTTTGAAGCACTCTGGATCATACCCCGAAACTCTAAATTTTATTTTTCCCTAAGCACACCCATGCCACTACTATGAGATGGTTCACACTCCTCAAAAGTTTTAATCACTTTTTGCTTTCTCTTATCCTACAATTATGTTAGTATTTGTTATTCTCGAGCATTCTGTACTTGCTTGGGTGCTTGGTTTTCCTTGAGGACAAGAAAAAAGGTAAGTGTGGAGTATGATAAGTGTCCAAATGAGCATGTTTTAGAGGTGTATTTCATATGTTTTATCAACACTTTCCATGCTCATTTCTCCACTCTAGCTAGTTTTCCTCTACTTTTGTGTTTTATCGGTGTTTTACACAATTATTATTAAAACAAGAGGAATAACATACCTAGGATTAAAGTAGACGAAGAGACAAACCCGTAGGCACAAACGGATCCAAAATTGGAGCTAAAATGAAGAAGCTGGAGCAGAAAGAAGTTGAAGTTGTTTTCGGGAAGTGTGGTCCGGGTTTGTGTCCGGGTTTACAAACCTGGACCACTCCCATAACACATTTTCTGCCTATTTTTCACTCTGGTCCGGGTTTACAAATCTGGACCACTCCCAGAAAGCAGTTTCTACCCATTTTTCACCCTGGTCCGGGTTTGTGTCAAAGTTTACAAACCCGGACCACTCCCAGACAATAGAGATGCATTTTAAAACGCAGAAAATAAGAGAGAGAAGGGGGAGTCGAGACTTGAGCGCTCCAGCGATGAACCAAAAGAGGAAAAAAGAAGAAAAAGAAGAGAATAGGAAGAAGAAGAGTAATGAGAAGGAGAAGGGAAGAGCTCCACCTCCATTGAAGCTCCACATCTTATCCATGGCCATTTCTCTTCCTTATCTCCTTATACTTCTGATATGCTTGAGTAGTCTCCTTGTAGCTAGGGATTTGGATTTTGCCCCAAATTCCCTAAACTGGATTGTTGAGAGTGGAAACTTGTATAATTGATCAAGGGCTAAGTAATGGTTGGTCAATGGATTATGGAGGTTTATTGCATAAATATGGCGTTAGAACATGTTTGGATGCATGTGGAAAGATTAGAAAAGAAATGGGTAAGAATTGAGTTTAGAATTGCAAAATCAAACTGTCAAATGTTACAGATTGTTGTAGGGTCCAGGACCTACTCCTTGTATGTATTCCGGACCACAAGTGAAAATCCACCGAGAATTGCAATCTGAGAATGGTTCGGGACTTAGGACCTGCATGAAGTCCCGAACTACCCCATAAAAATGACCGAGGGTAATGCTAGAGTTTTGGTCCGGGACTTAGGACCAGTATAAGGTCCCGGATCATAGTGAAATTTCTTCTGAGAATTCTGTTACTAGCTTGGTCCGGGAGTTAGGGTCCAGACCATGTCCCGGACCACCCTAAAAATGCAGCCGTGAGTGTATAAATGCAACTAAATGAATGGGATTGAATGGTGTTGTCCTTAGATGATTGTTAGGACTTGTTTGGTGACATGTAAAAGTCATTAGAAGTGTGAACAAGTATAAGATAAAATGTGGAGTTTAGCATTATAAGTTTAATGTTAATGACAACATCAGGAACTTATAATCACTAGTGAAAAAGGAAGTGAAACATGAGATAAGAAAGGTTAATATTTGGAGGTTAAGAAGTCTAAGAGTGGACTAGAGTGATTAGTTGGAAACATAAGTTTAATGTTGGTCATGGTAGTAAACTATGATGGTTAGAAGAAATATAAGAGCTGACAAATAAGTGTATTAGGTAATAACAAGTAGTCGATGTTAATAAAGAAATTAACCGTTCGACTAAATGAATGATAGGGATGACATCTAGACGAAATGGCAGCCAAGATTAGGAGATCATCATCTTAGGATAGCCCACGTCAAGGTGATAGGTATGGTTTTCTTGCAATCAGTGTCCTACCGAGTTACACTCAGCTTGTGTGCTACTTGTTTATATACACCGACCTAATAAGATAAATGCATGAAAATGTTTATTGCATGTAATATCTTGATGCCTGTTGTGTGAGCTAACCATCCTTGTTTGAGGTTGTGATCTAACTGAGTAGTGTAGACTAACTCACAAAAGAATAACATTTTGGTTAGGGTCTCGTAGAGAGAGTCGATCCACGAAATAACTAAACATGGAGAAACGCATAAGAATTCTCAACTATAGAACAATGATAGTTCAACCTTATGAACTCACTTGAACGTGAAAAAAGATATATGGGGCTATTAAACTCCATCTTAATGATTAGTCGACCTCCTACATGAGGATTCGACCCAACCTGAGATAATAACCAAGAACTTCTAAGTATTGGAAATGTAGAAATGTAGGGCCTACCCTTAAATCTGAGAATACAATAACTTAGGAAAACTCCCTAAAATTGTTAGATGACATCAAGAGAGATACTTATAAACTAGTATATACTATTACTAACCCCATGAATGGGTTAGGGGAATGTGAGTCATGCGTGTATGAAAGAGGAAACAAAAGAGATTGTTTCTGATTTCGTGGTCAAACTCCCTAGTCCAGGGCCGTGAGCCACAGTGTGGTGCCCGATGGAGTAAGACTGGCAAAGCTTATCCGTCTAAAGAGATAAGCTGGATATTATGGGTTATGAGAGAGAGGAATCAAGAGAGTGGTTCCAGTTTCTAGTTGAACCTTCCCACCATGCTAGACCTGGAAGGGTCAAAACCGGGGAAGTAAGACTAGCACCTAAAATCCCGATGGTGAGATCTATATGTGTCTCTACCCGGAGGTCTAAGAGACTTGACTTAAAAATTATTCAAGAGTAGAATAATCAAGAAAACGAGATCGAGACTAGAGGGTGTCTATAGATCTAAGAGAACAAGTAAAACTATCCGACTAAGATGGATAAGTTATTGACTAATACGAATGAGGCATTATTTGAGATAGAGATTCTCAAGGCCTAAAGAACAATGTAATATATTCTAACGGACTTGTTATGCAAACCTTGTTGATTGTATTCCTTTGTATGAATACTTGTTTGATGGGAGCATGTTGTGTGTTTACCACATTTCATGTTATGATTTAAATAAAATCAATCACATGTTTAGACGACAATTAGACGAGTGTGGCCCGACAGTATGCGGGCTGCACGATTACCATGCCAGCAAAAGTGTTGAGCCCCTTTGGGGCCACCCATTACTTTTCAGGTACACTGGAGCTGACCATCGTTCGAGTGTAGGATGGGGATTGCTGTGACATGGGTAGTTTTTGTTAATTACATTTGTAGTTGTTGGTAGAGTAAGACCGAATCTATTGTCAGAAATAGTTTGTGATAGACTCGGTATAGTTTGGATTGCAAGTGTTGAGTATTGGCTTGAGGATTATATTGTATAAGTACTCGGGAACTCCGGTCCATCAAACCGTGACTGTTTTACTAACGGAATTGTATCACCCAACCGTTTGTATTGGAATTTTCCACTGCGAATAGAATGACGAACGATGCGATTTGATGTTAATGATAAGATTAGCGGTAGGGGTGTTACACTTCCAAATCGGAAGATGCAAAGCCTAAAGATAGATTGAAATGACACAGAAGAAAGAAGGTGGAACGACGCAACTATCTCCGAGAGAAACCCTTTCGCTTAATTGGAGAAAGGACAATCCTATATATTTGAGTTGTTATATAAATACATTATGGTTGTTTCAAAGTTAGGGCCAGTGCGTTAATAGATAGTTAGTTAGTTTAATTACAATCTAGTACACATCTAAGTGACTGTTTGAAGAAATTCTTTTAGGAATCAAACCATAAATCTACTTATTTAAATTAAATAATCTAAATATTAGATTTTTATTTATAATACGACGTATGTAACCGATGGTAGTCATCTAAACTATTAGTTAATATTCTGCTTCGATCGAGACTAACTTAGATTTAAAACTAAAATAAGAGTTAATATAAATATACTTTTTAAGTTAACATATTTCCCAACAATTATCAGTCAGTTCTACATTGATTATTATTAATTAGGTCATTTAGTATTAATGCTATATAAAACCATTTTAGGTGTTATTTTGTTAAATTATTGTGTTTTTATTTATTCATTGAACTTAAAGGCAAATAAAATATAACTGATGAAAGAAGAAAAAATTTACATATAGAGACAACTCAAAATATTACGTGTACAAGTACATTTGAGCGTGACTCGAACGATGTTTTTTAGTTTGTGGAATTCATCTATTCTTGTTGAAACACTATCTATTTATTAAGCTTAAATACAAACGTATATAACAACTAAAAGCCAAAGCATGTAACTACCCTCAGAAGTCGGTAACAATGGCAGGACTACTAAGAGCAACCTAAGCTTCATGAGTTCGTGTAGGAGTAGCGGGAAGGAATGCTAACAGTCAGATGACCCTAGAAGCTTAACATGCTTCATAAAGGGATTACAAGCTACTACTAATCTAAGACCACTTGTGTCTAACCATCTACTGAGATAAACATAGACATGATAATAACACATGAGATGAAACCAAAAGGTTAAAGATGAGCAAAAATCGGCAAACACCCAGATCCCACTTGTAGACATATAAAGAACACTATCAATAAAACCTAGGAGGTTCGAAAAATTCCAAAAGAACCACCTCATCCATAGACTACAACAATTGAATTGACAAATCTCCCCTCAAAGCCGACTCATGAGCAGGGCATCCATGGAATTTGATCCTGGTGACTTGTGCACCTACGTGCAGATAACATCTATATTGCACCACCTTGCAAACGGAATCCATTAAGATCGGCCGGAATGCTTCCAATAACTCCAAAAAGGATATCCATTGTTTTAACCACTTTAGCTCTAAAGCGGTCAAACCTGAAGATTTCGGTGAAGCTGTTGTCAATTGTGCATAACCAATGCGAGACGCGGCATAATCTCAATCGAAATGAGAATATGATGACACAATTCCCCCCACTGCCTTCCTCTGCCAATGATTTGGTTCGTACGCCTCTAAATCTACACTCCTACCCGTCAAGGAAGCTAAAGACATTATGTGGGGAATTCTTTAATTGACTGCAAAATCTGGCAAGAAGAGCCTTCTGACACTGCAAATTCATGCCGGTAATGGACCAACCATGATCAACCCCCCATCCATCTTACATGTCCTCTCTTCCTCAACCGGTGGGATCTGTTGGTCCAAGTAGAAAGGTCAATTGTCAAGGATAACCAATTCACCAACAGGACAATCTGGAGAAACTCTATGCCACTGCCTCAACTGCAATTAGCAGATTCAAGCTCAAGCGAGCCTCTAATTACCACACACAACATCCAAAAGATGGGAACATAATCACCCTGGAGCATTTCCCATCGAAGTACAATTTACCCCCTGTTTGTTGCTCACGGCAAATTGACAACCGATCTCTAGAGACGCCGAAAGTGTGGCTGTCCTTGTCAAATTTCACCAGTGATCTGTTGATAGCCACCATGACGACGGTTCTCGAAGCCCAACACAACAACATGCAAGATGAGAGAAGAGAGCGTGGCTTTCGTCATTGGTAACTTGAAGAACCCCACCAGTTGTGAGCTCCACATATAGCCACTGAGAACTTCACTAATTCAACCCTTATGAACCCTTTCTCTAGTAGGCTGGTCCCAAAAGATAAACCCTTTTATTGCCATAAGGTCAAGAGATAGCAAAAAGAAAGCTAGCCCAAAACTAAAAGTGAAGAAAACACCATTGATAGGATAGCTTATTAAATCATAAAACTTCCGATGAAACAAAGGAAAAAAAACAAGAAAGTTTCTATCAGAGAAGACAATCGTGGAAAGGACTATAAGACAAAGGGCAAGGCTTCCACCGAAGGAGAAACATGCGGCAATAGATCAAAATTTTGGAAAATAAGTGGACAGTGGACAAATTAATGTAATGATGGGGTCAACCCTTGAAATGCAATATGATTTTTCTGGTCTTTTTTTCCAAAATGATTTTTCTATATACACAATATTTCATCTAACAGTCGGTAGATAGTGTGGGAAGGTCGTTCTCAGTATGGTGCGGCTGTGTATGTGGCAGTCTAGTCAACTTGCTGACTGGGCTGCTTATGTGGCATAGTAAATGAGATAATATTTGTATTAACTTTAAATAGTCATAACTTTAAAAATATAACTCCAAAATAAAAAAAATTGCACCATTGTTCATCTAAATTCAAGCTCTTTAAAACAAGATCAGTCATGGATATGTTTTGACAAGTTTAAAAATATATGTTAGTTATATGTACATATCAACATATATCAACGACACATGATTCACCATGTATAGTTTAAAATACAACATATAACATAAATAATACACCACAAAACAATAATGATTCAGGATTTGTTTCAAAGTTTGTTATCTAATTCACCACTTATTAGTTAATGAATCATAATACCAATTTCAGTGAATCATAATATCAAATTTAATTAATCATAACATCATTTTAGTGAATCATCAGTCATATATAAAAAGAAATTTGTTAAACAATAATACAACACAAAACAATTTTTGGTACGTAAGAAAAATACATCATTCACCATATAAGGTTTAAAATACATCATACAACAATAATATATACAAAACAATAATGATTTTATCGGGTTCGAAATTTGTAATCTAATTCACCACGTATTAGTTAATGAATCATAATATCAATTTTAATGAATCATAATATCAATTTTAATGAATCATAATATCAAAACTAATGAATCATATACGATTTTAGTGTATCATCATACACATATAAAATAAGTTTTTTCAAAGTTGTCAAAACATATCCATGACTGGCCTTGTTTTGAAGAGCTTGAATTTAGATGAACAATGATATAATTTTTTTTCATTTGGACTTATATATTAAAATTTACAACCATTTAAAGTTACTATAGTAAAAAGACAGCCCAATCAACAAAACAGTCTAGTCAACAGCTGACTGGGACTACCATATCATGTGTTCACACAATATTTCAGCACGGACCGTCGTGCACTCGATTTTGTGTTCATCTCAGGTGTCATTCGCTACCAGCGATCAACAGATTAATCTGCTTTGAAGAAAATATAAGGGACATATGTCAAATAATTATTGGCTCTAAAACTGGTCAAAGCTAACTTGGCAGACTGGTATTTATTAACTAGAATGACCTTTATGTAAGCGTAACATTAGCTGTGTTTGGAAGGGGAGTGACTGATATACTGCAGGCTTTCATTTGCAGTACTGCTGCACAAATTAAAACGGTGAGTTTTGGTAAGTTTTGCAATCGATCGGAAAGGAAAGCTAATTTATTTTCCCCAATCTGATTCACAAACTATTTATATGCGACAGGTTAACCATTTACATGCGACAGGTTAACCATTTACATGCGACAGGTTAACCATTTACATGCGACAGGTTAACCATTTTCAAGTGACAGGTTAACCATTTTCCAGCATTTAATATTGACAGAAAACATTTCTTCGTTACAAATTTATATGTGGCTTTCATATACAACTTAAAATGCAATACCAATATACCAAAAACTGAACCTGCTAATTCAAAGGGCACCACACTAATTCATGATACCAATGTCAATCATGATTACACAACACAATTTGTACCATTACAAATGTTGACACTGATTTGTCAAGAGACATCTCAATTGAAAAACCATATGTTGAAACTGATTTGTCAAACAAGGCTAGGAAATGCAATGAACGTTACTCATTTTCTTCATTTTTTGGCCCCTCTCTTTTGTCTTTTGCATCTTCCCTTTTCTTGAATGTAAAGTAATGTCTTCTCTGTCAGTTTTTTTGCAAATTTGATAAGATCCCCATCTTGATACAGCAAGTGCGCAGCAATACGCTTTCTGTAGAAATCCCTAAACTTCTTACTAATAATATCCTCAGTCACTTACGTGCCAACACTCTATCAGCACACACAAATTCAGCCCGTTGCTAAAGTCTGGTGAGGCCTTCTATATATGATCAGTGGTCCATTTGAATTTCTCAGCATTCAGATCTACACCCAAACTTTGCAAATATTCATGAATTAACTCAGCCTGTATAATAATAAGTAATTATGTTATGCTTTTTAGTGTAAAGTGTGATTGTAGACACCAAAAATTCTCACCCCATAAAGCAAATTCTGAAATAATAAGTAAAATGAGAGGGGTCGTCGTCTTTCTTTTCAAAACGTATTAAAGTGCGTGCCAAAACGAAACCATCATTTCATGACAAAATTCTTAAGTCATTTTTTAAGCATTTCAGGAAAAAAACTCTTTCGAAAATGAATTTCCAACGACAATACGGTTTTAAACCCGTCCCTTTTGTTTTATTCACTTACTTTATTACAGCCCAATTGGTTGAGGCCAGTGAGGAAGAGACCAAAGGTCTCGAGTTCTTGTTGTGGGAGGGACAACACTCGATTTTATTTTTTGATAGAACAATCCAAACACGGCCTATACCCCAGCCCATGCTCACTCACTACTTTTTTTAATCTGGAAAACCCAGAAGTATGGCTGCCCATTCTCTTCTTCCTCGAAACAGGTCGCTGCCCATTCGCTTCTTCTTCAAAAATCGAAGACCCATACTCCTCTGTCGGTACCATCCATCGACCTCTTCAACCCAACTGGCGAACAAGAATGTGGATCCTTTAACCTTCTTCGGGGAAGCATATCCTCTCCGCCATTAAAAAACCCAGCCGACTCTCTGATTTTCTGGGGATTTCTTCTTCCAATCGGTGAACCCACGCCGTTCTTTTCCTGTTTCCTTGGCCTAACTTCGAACAAAGAACACGAAAGAACTCCACACTTTTGAATCCAAAGAAATCAAATCCAGAAGCAAACACCATCTTCTTCCTCGATTGATCAATTGTTTCCGTCTCACACACCTCCCACTTGTTTCCCATACTTCTCCTATCTTCTTCTTTCACCGGACGAACCCAACCAGAGAATTCCTGTTCTGGCAACTTCGAGCAATTGCCTCCACCAAGTCACCTCCCCAATCTGCAGGATCGAACTCGAAATCCACATTTCGTTCCCGTCTACCCATCTCTACACTTCCTCTCCGAAATCACCACCTTCGATCTCTCACAAATCCAAAAAAAACCTCAACGCTCCTTAACCAAGCCAGACCTCTCTATACCTCTCGACATTCCACAAATGTTTCCTCACATTTTCCTTGGTTTCTGGACGAGCTGCGAAGCACCATATCTACCTGAGAATTACATCGACTCACCTCAGTCTCGGTGTCCCAACCAAACCCGACTTCTCCCTTCTTTCCGTCTCGAACGTCGACAATCACCCAACCTACTTTGGGTTGTCGGATTCCGGAAGCATGGCGAATCAGAGCATGAGTCTAGACTGAAAGTCATTCCTCGCTCACACCCCCTGGATTTGAATTCGTGCCTTTCCGTTCACTGGGTTATGCCTTGTTTTCAATTACTTCATTGTTCATTATGGTGCTATGAAGCGGTTAACCCCTGAACCCTAGCTCTGATCTCGGTGATACCAACGCCTGCTTGTCGATTTTGGTGGTGTAGTGTTTCTAAGTTTTCCCTGTTGATGTTTAATCTACCGTGAACTTGCTTCACCTCTTACTTTATTTGTGAAATTTGCGTGGCTTGTTTCGTTTTGATTTCATGTTCTGAACGAGGTACCTCATTCAAGCTTGTTGATTATAGACTGAGCATGTGGGTCGATCTGACTCACACTCACGAGCTCAGGACGAACTCAAGGAAACATCTCTTCACTCGTTTCGTTCATTAGTCTCTGACTTATGTTGTTTGGTCTCCGATTCGAGTTTCTGAAGTACTGGCAGGAGCCTTCATGGTGTTTAGGCACAGGAAACACTCCTTCATTTTATTTTATTTTCTCTCGATTATTTATGTTCAACTGATGCTCTGCTTGATCTCTGGTTCATGTTTCTGAAATATTGATGGGAGTCATTACGTTTCTCCTGGTGGTACGTACTCCTGAACGGAATAAGTTGTCAACCCTGCTCAGAATTTGTTTGATAACGCTGTTCGATTGATTTGCGGGGATTTAGCCACATTCGACCGTGATGGTTTATGGCCAGATTCGTTTATCTTGTTTATTATGGTTGATTTGGGTTCGGTAAGTTTTGTTTAGTTATTCCGAGCTTTATTTGTTTTGTGTTTGGATTCCCGCAAGGCTCATCAAGTATCTTCTGATGCAATATTGCTACTTGCTATCAGTACTCGACTTCATTTTGCTCATTGTGTCATGTTTAATTTGGATGGCCCTTTATTCTTCGTTTTCATTTTGACCATGTACACGGCTGCGCTTTGTTTGACTTGGGCCGGATTCGGCTCGCTTGGCTTGGAGTCTAACTTGGGTTTTCCACCACGAGCGTATTGGCGGGGCTTCCAATCCGGTGCAATCTTGGGTTCAAACTCCTTTGGATTGATGTCTGCTCAATATGTTTGAGATGGGTCAGCGGGTACTTGACCACCTGATTCAGCTAGATTTTCTAAACCGGGGGCAGGCCACCCCGTCGGTCGGATTTCTATTATCTACATCTCCTTTGGATTATAACCTACAATTCGTTTTCATTTTGTGGTTTGCCTTCTGTCATTTTATTTTGCACTATACATGTATATACCTTGCATTTAATTTTGTCACTTTTTCTAAATTCATTGTCTCTTGTTTCCTATCTAAGCCCTAGTTACTATGTCCTTAGGTCCAAGCCACTAGGATAGAGGGGTCCCCCATACTTGATTGGTCAATGACCAATCTCTTGGTGGTGATACCCCTAAACCCTAAAACACACATCTAAACTATGTATATATGTATATGTATATAACAAATTTTTCTTTAGGCCATTCGGTTCCTAAAATTCAAAATCTCTCATCAAACATTCAAGTCCAAACCCATTCGGCCCAAGCCAGATTCAGGCCCAAACCCACTTTGGGTTTAAACTAAACTCGGCCCACAAGCCCAAACTCGGCCCACCAGCCCAAACTTGACCCACAAGCCCAAACTTGGCCCAAACCCATTTCAGCCCCAAACCCACTTTGGACTCAAAGCCCACTCGACCCACCAAGGCCCAATCCGGTCTAAATCTTGACCATGGCCCAACCCGGTCCGACTTTGACCAACCCCAAACTCTGAACTTTGACCAAACCCAAATTTGACCCAAAATTTTGACTTTGAACCAACCCAAGGCCCAAACCAACCCAAGGCCCAGATCAATTCAAACTAAGCCCACAATTGGCCCGTGCCCGAACCAACCCAAGGCCCGAACCAACCCAAGGCCCAAACCAACCCAAGGCCCAGATCAATTCAAACTAAGCCCACAATCGGCCCGTGCCCGAACCAACCCAAGGCCTGAACCAACCAAGTCCACACAAATGTCAAACCAAGTCCACAAATGTCATACCTTGACCAGAAAATATTGACCTTGACTAGAAAACGTTGACCTTGACCAGAAAACGTTGACCTTGACCAGAAGATGTCGACCTTGACCCAAAAATGTTGACCTTGACCAAAAATTTTAACCTTGACAAAAAACGTTGACCCAAGCATTGACCAACCCCATTTCAACCCGAACTTTGGCCCGGCTCATTCTTCCAGTACAAGTCAAACCAAAATCAAATCAAACCCAACTCATTTGTCAAAACTGATTCCATCTTATTCAAACTCAACTTGTAAATCCCATTCAAACTCCAAAAATCCAAAAACATTCCTCGGTATTCAGCTTTAATTCAAAAATCCCGAAAAGGCTTCTTCCTCAAATGTTCCAACAATCATTTTATTCAAACTTCATCAAGTTTTCAAAAGAGACCATTTTGTGAAATTTTAAAGGAAAAACTCTTCTCACATCACAGAAAACTCTTCTCAAAATGCAGAAAGTTCTTATCACATATACAGAAAGTTTTCTCCTAAAAAAACATTTCTCAAAATCAGTGTTTCTTCATCGAGAATTCTGAACAACTTCAAAAGTTTTCCAACTCAGTTTTCAAACTCAAAACTAAACCATTTTCGGGGAACATGGCATGTCTAACACCTTCAAAAAGTGTTTTCTTCCCAGTTAGGCATCACTTGTCTCCCTTCCAAAATAAAAATCCGAGGCGGGGCACTGGGGTCATGATCTCCCTTGTCGTAGTCTGGATCTCTTTAGGCGGGGCATTAGGGTGACAAACCTCCCCTAATTACAGCCTAGATTTCTACAAGGCGGGGCGCTAGGGAAGTAACGACCTTCCTAGTCACTGCCGGGATTTTAGAATCGTCTAACTCCCTTCCACTCGATTTCAATGTTTTTGGTTTTTAACGTTTTAAAACCCGGGAGTTAGAGACGTTATTAGGGTTTGACCGAGGGCATCTCATTCATGGTGTTTCTCTCTAAACCCTAGTTTTCGACATAAATACATTGCCCCATCTTTCGAGCCTCGGCACTTACCATCCATTAAGTGTCGTGCTCGAGGGGGTACATAGGGTAATCCCTCAGGATTATCCGCCCTTTTACAATAAAAATGATTTTCCTCAATCACTTTCAAACCTCAAATTTAAAAAAACTCAGGATCTCTATTCAAATACCAATTGCCTCACATACTCAAATCATCTTCAAAACTCCAAATCACTTCATACCCAAGATCATCATTCAAACTCCGATTTGCATTAAACTCAAATCCTCTTGCAAATTCCAGCTTCATTCAAACTTCTAAAGTCTCACAGACCCGAGCGTCACATAGACTCGAACATCTCACGAACTCGAATGTCTCACAGACCTGAACATCTCACAGACCCGAGCGTCTCACAGATTCGAGCATCTCACAGACTTCGACATCTCAAGGTTTCAAACGTCTCATGGACCCGAGCGTCTCACAGACTAACACCTCAAAACCTTCAAAACCCCAAGATCTCCAAAATCCGAAACCCCTGAACTACGTAAGGTCTGATATCAACAGGAGTTGAGTACGTAGGCAGCCCATCTAGGGTGCGACCCCATTCCAATAAAAAAAGACCTTTTCCCCCTCTGAGGTGGCTCTCATACCTCTCAAAACATTTAAACCTTCTTTGGCTCCCACAAGTTTCAAACCATCCGACTCCAAGTCTTGTCTATTCACTCGAGCTCAGACTTTTCTCAAATCTTTATTCTATACTCATCTGAGTTCACTCATTCTTCTTCTTGGCGCTAGCTTGGCAGAAAAGCTCGCCTCATCCACTCTCTTTCCCTCTCCCTCTCCCTGTCCTAATCCTATCCTCGTGGCCCTTTGAAATGAATCTCTCTAAAAAGGTTTTGAAAGAAGGCAATCCCGACAATTGGAGACCGAGGTTTCCTCGGGCACCAAGCCGAAGTCGTGGTCGTTGCCACTTCTAAGGGGTGTAACCCAGTGCGAACCCACATAGAATCTCTGCAAATGACCAGATAAGTCCTATCCATAGGCAACAATTTCAGAGTCAATTAACGGTTCTAAGAACCCTCCTTCCCTTCCTTCCTAGTATCTTAGGTCAAACTAGGTGGCGACTCTAGTCAATTTCCGCCCTTAGGGCATAAGTCCGCGTGGAGCCCATTGAGAGCGGGTGTAGTGCACACTTGCAGTCCCCTTTATGCTTTCTGGGAAAGACGGACGATTTAGTAGGTATTTGAGGGTGCCATGAATAACGGGTTTTCACCCTCCACAGAATGGCATTTTCTAGGATCTCGACTTTTCAGTCAGACCATATTGGCATAGACCCCCCTCATACCGAAAAATCACCCTCCACAGAATGGCGACTCTGCTGGGGAGAACTTGAGTAAGTTTTTCTCATAAAACTTGGTCAAGGAAGACTGAACTCCATTCAAAATTGTCGGGATTTCCCAACTTCTTTCAAAGCCTTCAAGAGATTCTTTTCAAAGCCTTTAGGATTATTCTACTCCACACTTAGAGTGTGTAGCTGATGAGGACAGCTAGGATTGAGTAGATCCTCAACAAACATGACAACAATTGGGTTAATAATTAGCTCACGATTAGAAATAGACACTTAGGATTGAATGAAGCTAACTTCCCTTTAGGTTAATAAACAACCAAGCTGGAATTGCCACCCTCAAGACAAAACAGTTAGTAAATAGGGTTGTTTGTTTTTCCCTGCTTTATTTACCGCACTCATATTATTGTTGCTTGTTACGGGGTGAGACGGTCACTGACCTACACCATTACCGCCTTTACATTTACAAGTTGCGAGTGCATGGGTAGTTTAAGACATGCATTCCTCTGTGTCACCCCTATATCCACGAGTCACGGGATCCCGACCGGTCCACGGTTGATTCCCCATGAGTTGGGTCATTTATATAAATGGCTAAACCCACGGGGCGAGATGGTCATCGACCTACGCCCTGCAGGCTCATGATCCAAAAATACCCTCCATTATCCGAGTCTAAGCCAGCATATAGTGAACCATGAGCCTTCAGTGTCCAGCTGCCTAATCCGGTGTCTAAGACGGGTTTTGTGGATAGTCACCCCCTTGTATGCCGTCTGTCTGACCACCCTTCTACCTTACCCTGAAGATTGCATGGGCTCAGTTCTCCATTGTTCCTCTGCACCACGGGTGTCTTTAAAGCCCAATGTCACGCTACACGTCCATAGAGGATCCCGTATTTACCGGATACCCATACATGGCACAACGTAGTCAGTGAATAATTTGGACTTTAAACACACCTGACCGTGCAGATGACAAGAGACCCGTTCCCATGCAGTACTTCCCCGAGTTTCCCAAAAAGTGGGGCGTTGTCGGATCATCACTGGCCGTGGCATATGTTTCCATATCACTTCGGGTATCCTGACCTTTCGAACTTAAGCACTCCGGACTTTCTTGATAACGTGCCTCGCAAGGGGCATAGCAGAGAAAAATCCCGAGAGATGACAGTGAAGGGACGACGGTTCCCCCGGGTGAGACGGAGTCATAATTGACCTGGAAAGTGATTATCCCAACATTAACACTTACAGCTCCACATCAAATATAGCCACGATTTACTTTATGTTATACATGTGTGCAAACCACCTTTCCAGACCAATCCGTTTTAAAATGTTCGGAATTCTCGTTTGCATGTCCCTAAAAGCTGTTTTACGAGCTCGTTTAATTTAATGTTCCACAAAATATTTACTCATAAATGGGGTTTTCAAAATTTGTCAATTCTCCTTTAAAAAGTTTATTTCACTAAAGTGCTATTTCCGAAACAGTTTTCAAAAAAATTGATTTCGAAAAACCTACTTTCTACAAATGAATTTCAAACGACATTCTTCACCAACATTCTTTCAAAATTGTTTTGAAAACACTTTTCAAGTTGTTTTTCACAAACGTATTTCAAAATAAATGATTTAGTCCCCATGTTGTGACCCGCTATTTTTGAAGTTCATCCCACCTTCAAGAGCAGCGGCCATTACCGTGGAGCGTACTAGTCATTTCGTGTTTTCACAAAAGTGGTGGATTTTCACAATGATTTTGTGCTCAATCATTCACCTTTCCTTTCTAAAAAATATCCCTCATTCCCCACGAGGCAGCATGAAGATCAACTACGCGGATCGAGCCGGAAATCAGAGGCGCACCAACCCGTGGAGCCAGCCGAGCGACAGGAAGACCAACACCAACCGTTCAAATATAAAATCATGAGTTGCACCAACCCGAGTCAAGCGGTATGAAGATCAACAACGACTGTTTGAGTTCAAACTATTGAAAATCAGAAGAACACCAACGCTCTGTTTGATCACGGTATTGCTTCAAGAGCCTGAAAACGATCGAGCATCCGGTCAAGCACCCGAAGACGAGGGAGCAGCTGGTCAAGAGCCCGAAGATGAGCGAGCAGGCGATTAAGAACCGTACGAGCCTGAGCAGTCAGTCAAGAGCTCGAAGACGAAGCAGAAGAATTCGGGAGAAGTTTTTAAGCTCAAACTTCCCCATTTAATGACTTTTAGAATTGATGTATAGGTTTTCCCTTAGCATTCTTTTCTCTCTTGTCCATTTCTGAATAGATTACATGTATAGGTTTACACATTCCCTTTGAATTTATTTAGATCAATATGTATAGGGTTCCCCATTCCCTATTTATTTGCGAATGATCGAGCATCAAAATTTCTATCGAGGAAATCCACCACTTTGAAAACACGCGTTTCCAAAATTGTTTTTCTAAAACTTGGTTTCTTTTGGCATGCACGAATAAAGAGAAGAATGAATAAGGAATGACTCCTCACAGCTATATATCATTCATCAACTTTGCTTTACGGGGTGAAAACTCACGGTATCTACAGGAGGCATCCCCTAAATAAATAACACCAACAAATGCAACCGTGCACAAAGCAAAAAACATGCATTGCATTCATGACAAAAAGGTCACATGCACTTACAGTCAGTCCAAAATCATCAGCAATACATGAACCTCGTCCACACTCATGAGCATCACGCACTCACATGTTTTATCATCACCTGCCACACACCAGCTTTCATTCCAATATCTCGACCGCCATAGCCCGATCTCAGAGGGATAGAAAAGAAGACCGAGCTCAAACCTTTCCCAATCTCAAAGTGTATCATATCGTGGGGCAAGCGGGAGTTGTCACTCCCCAAAATCCAAAAAAATCATACATCCAAAAATCCCAAAACGTAGCCTTCGTCATATCGTCGGGCCCAAATCCAGGAGCCAATAACCAGCTGAACATCGTTCCAAAACAACTTCTCTCACATCACATCGCACCCAATAGCTATACCACCTCCAGGGCCAACGATGATGGGATGAGCTTCATGAACCGCGAGCTGAATTCGACCGAAGCGAGACTAGTTATAACCTTACCACTCATGCATTGCATCCAAAAACACAAAAAATAAACACAAAAACATTCAGTCAAATCCAAAGTCAGCATTGCCATCTCCACCGTCACTTCATGCATTGTAGATATAGTAATTCCATATTACTACAACATATTGCATTGTAGATAGTCGCATTTGCATACTCTCGTATCGAAACGACATCTTTAGGAAAAATCATGAGAGATTGATTGAACGGAGTGCGTGAACCACTAAACTCTCGACCCATCAATGAACACAAGGGTCCAATCAAAATCAGCACCACAAACCAAGTGAGTAGTGTGCAAAGAGCGGTATTTTCTCTTGAATTTCAAGTGAACGTTTTGGACAATCCACTGAGCGACGAGGGCAGATAGAGCGAGTCCATAGTGGTAAAACCATGAGCGATTTGTGCATTCCTTCAGCACATAGAGAGGCACAGTTCATAGCGAGATCAATGTTGATAACAAGACACGAATTGTGATTCATGCAAAGATTAGAGAAGTAGTAAGAAAACAATCATTGACTAATGAGAATGATGAGGCACTTAGGAATAAAAACCTCCACAAAACAAAAAAAGCTGTGACTGCCCTGCACATAATCCCTTAGTGAGCCCCGCTGAGCTTTTCACGATAAACCATTTTCTACGAACTCCACAACATGTCACCCGACATATACACATTTACCCCTGCAATAGAGGATCTCGAATGAGCCATTGCCATGACCCTTCCCCATCATCGTTCCCAAAACAACAAACGAAATGTTCGAAGAAATCAATGAGTTAGTGCACCTCCAGAACCAAGCACCAAAAGAGGACACCGAAAATGTTCAAGAAGATCAATGAGTCAATGAAACTCCGAAGTAGAAGGCCAAAATACAAAGCAAAAATGCCTGAGAAAGTCAATGAACTAAATGCAATTTCAAACACACAAGAATGAGAAGGAAGTCCAAACCATACATCATAAGAGACAAGAAGGAGAAAACCGAATCCAAAGGACCAATGATGTCCCGTAGAAATCAATAAAAAGGTTATCAAAACCTGTCTAATCATTCCACCCATGGCAAGGCGAAACATACCCTCTATGGCGCAAAAGCTCCACAACTCCCCAAACAAATCCTCCGGTCCCATGTGACATACATCGCACCCCTCAGCCCCGTTATAACCCAATAAAGACCTCTGACCCATGAGTCGATGAGCGTTAACTGAAAGTACCGGATCTGAAACATGAATCATAAGCTTCGTACTTGTTATCAACATGTCCCACCATACCAAAGGGACCATGAGCGAATGAGTGTGACCTTACTGCACAAGGTCTTCAGAGTGCGAGCGAATCTTTAATTAATGCACCACACATAAACAGCCTACCCCGTTGCAGGTGAGGAATTTGTAAGGGTCGGAAAGTCCGGAACCTCGAAAAGAAATTCTTAGGAAAATACTACTCCGAGCGTCGAGAGCATCATCACACCATTTGCACACACGGCCATACTCATGAAAGATTGACCCGTATCCCTCCGTGAGAGGAAAGTGATTCACGCATTTCAGTTCAACAATCACTCAAGATCGAACCGAAGATGTCTTATATTCGTAAACCTCATAGTAATAGAGATAGAGCCATACCTTCTCTCAAAAAAAAACTACATATGCATCTTGCATCTCATCTAGCACTTAGTATTTGCATGCATCATAACCATTCCACCTTCAACATCCGACTAGTAAGAACTCTACCTAGTCTCACTGAAAATCGACTTCAGTTGCGGTGGTTGAAGCATAACTTTAGATAAAAAGATGTCAACTGGAACCATCCCAGACCATCATCAAGCTACATCGAACCATCTCGGAACCATCCTGGGCCATCCTCGAGCTGCGTCGAACCAAACTAAAGCCATTCGAGGTCGTACGAAGACAATTCCGGAGCCATCCAGCGTCTTGTTCGAGCCTCATCAACACCATATCCAGAACCAAACTGGAGCCATGCGGGGGCCATTATCTAACATTAAAACCATCCTTGGAACTACATAGGGGGCATCCTAATAGTTCGAGAACAATACGGGAGCCACCTCAAATCCACGTAAGATCTATTTCATCACCAGGGTCTTGCCTACAAAATTTCGAACTACGTATGGTCTGATCTCAATACAAAATTGAGTACGTAGATAGCCCGCCCAAGGTACGACCACCTCAAAGGAAAAATTCCCCTTTTTGTTCCTCACTATCACCAAATAGAGCCATCTCGTAGCCCTTTCCAAAGCCATGCCGAGCTATCCTGGAGCCATCATGAGAGAACCCTGAAGTCATAACCGGACCGAAGCAGTCCATCCATGACCAAGAAGTTATCAACCACAACAAAAAATATCTACCACATCAAAATACGTCAAACACAACAACGGTCCACCAATCACATCAACCCACCATTCGACTCAAAATCTGAACCAGATCGAAACCCCGCAACAATCCCGAAAATCCCCATTCGAATCAAGCCCAGCGTCGTTGCTCACAAGGGAGTCACATATCAAACCAGAGTCAGCTGACCGCACCGGAGCCATCTCAGGGCCATACCGGAGCCATCTTGGGGCTACACCGGAGCCATTTCAGGGCCATGCCGGAGCTATCCAATCACATCGAAGCCATTTGATCATACCAAAGTCCTCCGGTCATATCAAAGCCATCAGGTTCCAAAGCCACTCATTAAAAAAAAACAAAACCAAAACAAAAAACTCAGGAGCTACCGGAGCCATCTCAGACTCTGGAGCCAAGAGTCATACCAAATCTCGAAACCATAGTGCACATCGGGCCAAGACCACAAAAAACAAAACCAAAACAAAAAAAAACTCAGGAGCCATACCGGAGCCATCTCGAAACTCTAGAGCCAGGAGTCCTACCAAATCCCGAGACTACAGTGAACATCGGGCGAGACTACCAAAGTAAAACCGAAACACAAGTCCCACACTGACAAAGTCAAGGGCCACATCAAGAAACAAAACATCCGACTATCACATCCCTCATGAAAACAACCGAAAGCATCCAATCCCTGATCAATCCACAATTAAAGCCATCCTCAAATCAATCTACCACCACAAACAACTTCAGATTAACCACTTGCCGCAGTGAGTTTCGTACAACTCCTTCAATGCATTCTAGGCCCGTCATCAGTCCTAGAGCTAGACATCGAGATCTAGTTGAGGCCGTCATTAGCCCTCATGCATAACTTATATACCGGTCGTATTCTAGGCCCGTCTTTAGTCCTAGAGCTAGACATCGAGATCTAGTTGAGGCCCGTTGTTAGTCCTCATACAATTCGAAGATGCATTCTAGGCCCGTCATCAGTCCTAGAGCTAGACACCGAGATCAAGTTGAGGCCCGTCGTTAGCCCTCATGCATAACTCATATACCGGTTGTATTCTAGGCCCGTCTTTAGTCCTAGAGCTAGACATCGAGATCTAGTTGAGGCCCGTTGTTAGTCCTCATACAATTCGAAGATGCATTCTAGGCCTGTCATCAGTCCTAGAGCTAGACACTGAGATCTAGTTGAGGCCCGTCATTAGCCCTCATGCATAACTCATATACCGGTTGTATTCTAGGCCCGTCTTTAGTCCTAGAGCTAGACATCGAGATCTAGTAGAGGCCCGTCGTTAGTCCTCATACAATTCGAAGATGCATTCTAGGCCCGTCATCAGTCTTAGAGCTAGACATCGAGATCTAGTTGAGGCCCGTCATTAGCCCTCATGCGTAACTCATATACCGGTTGTATTCTAGGCCCGTCTTTAGTCCTAGAGCTAGACATCGAGATCTAGTTGAGGCCCGTCGTTAGTCCTCATACAATTCGAAGATGCATTCTAGGCCCGTCATCAGTCCTAGAGCTAGACACCCAGATCTAGTTGAGGCCCGTCTTTAGTCCTCATGCATAGGCAGATTGGTCGTATTCTAGTCTTTAGACCTAGAGCTAGACACTGAGATCTAGTTGAGGCCCGTCGTTAGTCCTCATACCATCGACTATCACATTCTAGGCCCGTCATAAGTCCTAGCGCTAGACGCCGAAGTCTAGTCGGGGCCCGCCATAAGTCCCCACTCGTATGGTACTCATATCTTACACTTGGGAATGCCCCAAGCTGCAGTGAGAATTTTTGGCGTCCCGTTAACCTTGATCCAATTCTACAAGGGCTTGTAGAATTGAATCAAGGGGAGCCATCTGTAGACACCAAAAATTCCTAACCCATAAAGCAAATTCTGAAATAATAAGTAAAATGAGAGGGGTCGTCGTCTTTCTTTTCAAAACGTATTAAAGTGCGTGCCAAAACGAAACCATCATTTCATGACAAAATTCTTAAGTCATTTTTTAAGCATTTCAAAAAAAAACTTTTTCAAAAATGAATTTCCAACGACAATACGGTTTTAAACCCGTCCCTTTTGTTTTATTCACTTACTTTATTACAGCCCAATTGGTTGAGGCCAGTGAGGAAGAGACCAAAGGTCTCGAGTTCTTGTTGTGGGAGGGACAACACTCGATTTTATTTTTTGATAGAACAATCCAAACACGGCCTATACCCCAGTCCATGCTCACTCACTACTTTTTTAATCTGGAAAACCAGAAGTATGGCTGCCCATTCTCTTCTTCCTCGAAACAGGTCGCTGCCCATTCGCTTCTTCTTCAAAAATCGAAGACCCATACTCCTCTGTCGGTACCATCCATCGACCTCTTCAACCCAACTGGTGAACAAGAATGTGGATCCCTTAACCTTCTTCGGGGAAGCATATCCTCTCGGCCATTAAAAAACCCACCCAGCCGACTCTCTGATTTTCTAGGGATTTCTTCTTCCAATCGGTGAACCCACGCCGTTCTTTTCCTTTTCCTTGGCCTAACTTCGAACGAAGAACACGAAAGAACTCCACACTTTTGAATCCAAAGAAATCAAATCCAGAAGCGAACACCATCTTCTTCCTCGATTGATCAATTGTTTCCATCTCACACACCTCCCACTTGTTTCCCATACTTCTCCTATCTCTCTTCTCTTTCACCGGACGAACCCAACCAGAGAATTCCTGTTCTGGCAACTTTGAGCAATTGCCTCCACCAAGTCACCTCCCCAATCTGCAGGATCGAACTCGAAATCCACATTTCGTTCCCGTCTACCCATCTCTACACTTCCTCTCCGAAATCACCACCTTCGATCTCTCACAAATCCAAAAAAAACCTCAACGCTCCTTAACCAAGCCAGACCTCTCTATACCTCTCGACATTCCACAAATTTTTCCTCACATTTTCCTTGTTTCTGGACGAGCTGCGAAGCACCATATCTACCTGAGAATTACATCGACTCACCCCAGTCTCGGTGTCCCAACCAAACCCGACTTCTCCCTTCTTTCCGTCTCGAACGTCGACATCACCCAACCTACTTTGGGTTGTCGGATTCCGGAAGCATGGCGAATCAGAGCATGAGTCTAGACTGAAAGTCATTCCTCGCTCACACCCCCTGGATTTGAATTCGTGCCTTTCCGTTCACTGGGTTATGCCTTGTTTTCAATTACTTCATTGTTCATTATGGTGCTATGAAGCGGTTAACCCTGACCCTAGCTCTGATCTCGGTGATACCAACGTCTGCTTGTCGATTTGGTGGTGTTGTTTCTAAGTTTTTCCTCTGTTGATGTTTAATCTACCGTGAACTTGCTTCACCTCTTACTTTATTTGTGAAATTTGTGTGGCTTGTTTCGTTTTGATTTCATGTTCTGAACGAGGTACCTCATTCAAGCTTGTTGATTATAGACTGAGCATGTGGGTCAATCTGACTCACACTCACGAGCTCAGGACGAACTCAAGGAAACATCTCTTCACTCGTTTCGTTCATTAGTCTCTGACTTATGTTGTTTGGTCTCCGATTCGAGTTTCTGAAGTACTTGCAGGAGCCTTCATGGTGTTTAGGCACAGGAAACACTCCTTCATTTTATTTTATTTTCTCTCGATTATTTATGTTCAACTGATGCTCTGCTTGATCTCTGGTTCATGTTTCTGAAATATTGATGGGAGTCATTACGTTTCTCCTGGTGGTACGTACTCCTGAACCGAATAAGTTGTCAACCCTGCTCAGAATTTGTTTGATAACGCTGTTCGATTGATTTGCGGGGATTTAGCCACATTCGACCGTGATGGTTTATGGCCAGATTCGTTTATCTTGTTTATTATGGTTGATTTGGGTTCGGTAAGTTTTGTTTAGTTATTCCGAGCTTTATTTGTTTTGTGTTTGGATTCCCGCAAGGCTCATCAAGTATCTTCTGATGCAATATTGCTACTTGCTATCAGTACTCGACTTCATTTTGCTCATTGTGTCATGTTTAATTTGGATGGCCCCTTATTCTTCGTTTTCATTTTGACCATGTACACGGCTGCGCTTTGTTTGACTTGGGCCGGATTCGGCTCGCTTGGCTTGGAGTCTAACTTGGGTTTTCCACCACGAGCGTATTGGCGGGGCTTCCAATCCGGTGCAATCTTGGGTTCGAAACTCCTTTGGATTGATGTCTGCTCAATATGTTTGAGATGGGTCAGCGGGTACTTGACCACCTGATTCAGCTAGATTTTCTAAACCGGGGGCAGGCCACCCCGTCGGTCGGATTTCTATTATCTACATCTCCTTTGGATTATAACCTACAATTCGTTTTCATTTTGTGGTTTGCCTTCTGTCATTTTATTTTGCACTATACATGTATATACCTTGCATCTAATTTTGTCACTTTTTCTAAATTCATTGTCTCTTGTTTCCTATCTAAGCCCTAGTTACTATGTCCTTAGGTCCAAGCCACTAGGATAGAGGGGTCCCCCATACTTGATTGGTCAATGACCAATCTCTTGGTGGTGATACCCCTAACCCTAAAACACACATCTAAACTATGTATATATATATGTATATAACAAATTTTTCTTTAGGCCATTCGGTTCCTAAAATTCAAAATCTCTCATCAAACATTCAAGTCCAAACCCATTCGGCCCAAGCCAGATTCAGGCCCAAACCCACTTTGGTTTAAACTAAACTCGGCCCACAAGCCCAAACTCGGCCCACCCCCCAAACTTGACCCACAAGCCCAAACTTGGCCCAAACCCTTTCAGCCCCAAACCCACTTTGGACTCAAAGCCCACTCGACCCACCAAGGCCCAATCCGGTCTAAATCTTGACCATGGCCCAACCCGGTCCGACTTTGACCAACCCCAAACTCTGAACTTTGACCAAACCCAAATTTGACCCAAAATTTTGACTTTGAACCAACCCAAGGCCCAAACCAACCCAAGGCCCAGATCAATTCAAACTAAGCCCACAATTGGCCCGTGCCCGAACCAACCCAAGGCCCGAACCAACCCAAGGCCCAAACCAACCCAAGGCCCAGATCAATTCAAACTAAGCCCACAATCGGCCCCGTGCCCGAACCAACCCAAGGCCTGAACCAACCAAGTCCACACAAATGTCAAACCAAGTCCACAAATGTCATACCTTGACCAGAAAATATTGACCTTGACTAGAAAACGTTGACCTTGACCAGAAAACGTTGACCTTGACCAGAAGATGTCGACCTTGACCCAAAAATGTTGACCTTGACCAAAAATTTTAACCTTGACAAAAAACGTTGACCCAAGCATTGACCAACCCCACTTCAACCCGAACTTTGGCCCGCTCATTCTTCCAGTACAAGTCAAACCAAAATCAAATCAAACCCAACTCATTTGTCAAAACTGATTCCATCTTATTCAAACTCAACTTGTAAATCCCATTCAAACTCCAAAAATCCAAAAACATTCCTCGGTATTCAGCTTTAATTCAAAAATCCCGAAAAGGCTTCTTCCTCAAATGTTCCAACAATCATTTTATTCAAACTTCATCAAGTTTTCAAAAGAGACCATTTTGTGAAATTTTAAAGGAAAAACTCTTCTCACATCACAGAAAACTCTTCTCAAAATGCAGAAAGTTCTCTCACATATACAGAAAGTTTTCTCCTAAAAAAACATTTCTCAAAATCAGTGTTTCTTCATCGAGAATTCTGAACAACTTCAAAAGTTTTCCAACTCAGTTTTCAAACTCAAAACTAAACCATTTTCGGGGAACATGGCATGTCTAACACCTTCAAAAAGTGTTTTCTTCCCAGTTAGGCATCACTTGTCTCCCTTCCAAAATAAAAATCCGAGGCGGGGCACTGGGGTCATGATCTCCCTTGTCGTAGTCTGGATCTCTTTAGGCGGGGCATTAGGGTGACAAACCTCCCCTAATTACAGCCTAGATTTCTACAAGGCGGGGCGCTAGGGAAGTAACGACCTTCCTAGTCACTGCCGGGATTTTAGAATCGTCTAACTCCCTTCCACTCGATTTCAATGTTTTGGTTTTTAACGTTTTAAAACCCGGGAGTTAGAGACGTTATTAGGGTTTGACCGAGGGCATCTCATTCATGGTGTTTCTCTCTAAACCCTAGTTTTCGACATAAATACATTGCCCCATCTTTCGAGTCTCGGCACTTACCATCCATTAAGTGTCGTGCTCGAGGGGGTACATAGGGTAATCCCTCAGGATTATCCGCCCTTTTACAATAAAAATGATTTTCCTCAATCACTTTCAAACCTCAAATTTAAAAAAACTCAGGATCTCTATTCAAATACCATTGCCTCACATACTCAAATCATCTTCAAAACTCCAAATCACTTCATACCCAAGATCATCATTCAAACTCCGATTTGCATTAAACTCAAATCCTCTTGCAAATTCCAGCTTCATTCAAACTTCTAAAGTCTCACAGACCCGAGCGTCACATAGACTCGAACATCTCACGAACTCGAATGTCTCACAGACCTGAACATCTCACAGACCCGAGCGTCTCACAGATTCGAGCATCTCACAGACTTCGACATCTCAAGGTTTCAAACGTCTCATGGACCCGAGCGTCTCACAGACTAACACCTCAAAACCTTCAAAACCCAAGATCTCCAAAATCCGAACCCCTGAACTACGTAAGGTCTGATATCAACAGGAGTTGAGTACGTAGGCAGCCCATCTAGGGTGCGACCCCATTCCAATAAAAAAAGACCTTTTCCCCCTCTGAGGTGGCTCTCATACCTCTCAAAACATTTAAACCTTCTTTGGCTCCACAAGTTTCAACTTCAAACCATCCGACTCCAAGTCTTGTCTATTCACTCGAGCTCAGACTTTTCTCAAATCTTTATTCTATACTCATCTGAGTTCACTCATTCTTCTTCTTGGCGCTAGCTTGGCAGAAAAGCTCGCCTCATCCACTCTCTTTCCCTCTCCCTCTCCTGTCCTAATCCTATCCTCGTGGCCCTTTGAAATGAATCTCTCTAAAAAGGTTTTGAAAGAAGGCAATCCCGACAATTGGAGACCGAGGTTTCCTCGGGCACCAAGCCGAAGTCGTGTCGTTGCCACTTCTAAGGGGTGTAACCCAGTGCGAACCCACATAGAATCTCTGCAAATGACCAGATAAGTCCTATCCATAGGCAACAATTTCAGAGTTAATTAACGGTTCTAAGAACCCTCCTTCCCTTCCTTCCTAGTATCTTAGGTCAACTAGGTGGCGACTCTAGTCAATTTTCGCCCTTAGGGCATAAGTCCGCGTGGAGCCCATTGAGAGCGGGTGTAGTGCACACTTGCAGTCCCCTTTATGCTTTCTGGGAAAGACGGACGATTTAGTAGGTATTTGAGGGTGCCATGAATAACGGGTTTTCACCCTCCACAGAATGGCATTTTCTAGGATCTCGACTTTTCAGTCAGACCATATTGGCATAGACCCCCCTCATACCGAAAAATCACCCTCCACAATGATACATCAAAAACAAGCCAAGATAAGACAAAACAAATATAAATATAATGATCAAAAAGTCTCATCAACTCATACAATGCCCTCCAATGTGTTTTGACTTCCAAAATGAATTCATATCACTTGGATTAAGATATTCCAACTTTTGTTTTTCCATATTCACCACAAACATATCCATTCTCCATCTCTAATGTGTGGGAAGTAAAACAGCAACATGTAGCAATTTAAAAATGTGAATACATCAAATGTGTGAAGTTGATAACTATTTGTTACTAATCAAATAAATATTTTTACCATTTACATTTTGAAAGATCAAGGTCACAGGCCCCATAGTAAGCATCATGTTCAATGAATTCCTTGATGATATTGCATTTGTCTAACAACTTCCAACAGCTCTGCATTGTTTACTCATACATGTCAATATATTAGCTTTTACTATAATTAATAGTAAAGTTGATAGCATTTCAATCAAATGTAATGATTTAAAACTTACAGCCATTGATGATGAAAATGTGAAATTTTTAGGTGCGTTGTTGTCTTATGCGATAGACATATTTGAAATTTCATAAATCCATTACACATATTCATTATTGTGAGAATAATTAATTTGAAGTTTTACCTGATTGTCTTGATGTTCACTCATACTACCTTTCTTTGTAGATCAAATCAATATGATTAAATCGCCAGAAATCAACAAATCATGGATAAAGGTACCAAATGAAAGGTAAACATGACAGGTTAACGGATTTAGAATGACATGTTAACAGATTTAGAATGACATGTTAACAGTTTTAGAATGACAGGTTAACGTATTTAGAATGACAGGTTAACAGATTTAGAACGATAGATTAATAGATTACAAGTTACAGGTTAACATATTACAAATTACAAATTAACGGATTACATGTCAGAGATACATGTCACAGTCACAGGTTAACAGATTTAGAATGATAGATAAACAGAAAAAAGGATAGGTTAACTAATTTAGAATGACAGCTTAATGAGGAGTGCAGCTTATATTCTCACCGGAATTTACAGCCTGTCAAAGTCAAAGGTAATCTTTTTTTTTCTGAACACAGTGTTTAATTTAATGCAGCAGTCCTGCACATTCTCTTTGCAGCATATGAGCCGCGCTCGTTTGGAAGCCAGCATCGAACCGCGCCTATGGTCCCGTTCGGTAACTGCATTAATCTTTAATGTCCAGATAAATGTGCCTTTATTTTTTTTGAAAAAAAAACACCTTTATGTTGTAGGTGTTCGGCAGGAACATTTAACTAAAAACTGCCTTTTTCTGGCAATATACCCAAAACACCCTTATCACTTTCCCTCTTCCCTCATTCTAACTCCTCTCTCCTTCGACCATTGCAACCACACCAACGGGAATACTGGTTCACTGGGTGGGATTGAGATATGCAATAATGCATGCGACCTGTCTAGTTCTCCTTCTCTCTACATCTCGTCTTCTAATTAATTACAAGTATATACTATCTCTTTGGTGATTTACAGAAAATTAGCTTAAATCACATATGTCTGCTCGTAATTAATTCTAGTAGCTCGCTAGTTTTGCTCTAAAGAAAGAAAAAAAACTGCTCGCTATCGACCAATAACAATCCACTAGTAGTATTTTCCCTTAATTTACAATGTTACCTACTGTTAATTTGTTGCTACTCAACCTTTTTTGTCTTTCTTTCCTGCTGTTAGGAGTTGGCGACTGGTTTTGAAATACCGTAGCAGAAGGAGGTAGAACGAAGGAAGGGGAAAAAGATATGTTGCTGACTTGTCAAGGGTAATCTGTGTAAATTATGGAAAAAGACAAAGGGTAAACTTGTATTTTTAATTGGGTCTGAAAACCCAAAAGCACCTTAATGTTCGAAAAAACAACAAAACCAACATTTATCATAAAGGTCTTTTTCTGCCTTTATGGGATCTTTATCTTGCTGCTTTTTGACAAAATAAAACTGCTTTTTGAGAAAAAGCAGGATAAAGACGAGTACCGAACGGTACCTAAAGTGAAGAGGTTAACGGAAAATTTTCACCGAAATGCCATTTTTTAAAAACATTACTTGTGGTGGCTTTTTTTCAAAAAAATTAGGCTGAAGTACCAAAATAGTGCAAATAAACCGCACTGTGCTGATCCATTTTGCGGTAAACCGCAGCGGGTCAACGTCATTATAGGTTATTTATGTCATAAACCGCGTCAGCCAAACACGTCTTAACAATAAACGGCATCAGGCTGATGCAGATTATTTGCAAGGCGAAGCGATCCGAAACTCGCGCCACTGTGTGATCCTGGCCGTGCGTTTGGTGCGATCCTGGCCGTCCATCTTCCGTAATTCCCGCTTGATTTCCGGATAAGGTTATCCAATAACCGTGCAAATAAAAGGCACTAGGCCGATGCGGTTATTGGCCACCTGAATTGTCTATTAAAACGCTTCCTCCTGATGCAATTTCTCCTTCCCATTGTGCAACCAGCAACCAAAAAACTCTCTCCCTCCCTTACGAAAGTTTAGAGGTATTTTGTATATATTAACTTGTTTTAATCTTTAGGTTTTAGCGTATTTGGAATCTCTCTAATTTCTTCTAATCCCATCCAAAATTCTTGAGGTTAGTATGTTGCTCTTGAATTTTAATTTCCCATTTTTATACTAGCTACTTATAATCATTAAGTTTGAGTATATAATTTTTGCATTATTTTGATTGATTGTTTAATTATAATACATATGTCTTGTAGATTGAGTTTTAGTTAGCTTAGAATTATGTAGATTTGTTGTTATAGCTCAATAAATATTTTTTTATTTATTTTATTGTTTAATTATTATGCTAATTTGTAATTAATTAATGAACTAATTTTATAACTTGTTGTTAATTTAAAATGGTGTATAAATTAGCCAAAATAACTAAGTAGGTATTATGTTAAAGAAAAAATTAATCTTGGTAGTTTTAGTTGTTTAATTATTACTTTAATTTGTAATTAATTAATGCACTAATTTTATAACTTTTTTTAATTTAAAATGATGTATAAATTATCCAAAATTTAAGTAGGTATTATTATGTTATAGAAAAAAAATTAATCTTGGTAGTTTTAGTTGTTTGATTATTATTTTAATTTTTAACTAATTAATGCACTAATTTTATAACTTGTTTTTAATTTAAAATGGTGTCTAAATTAGCCAAATAATTGAGTAGGAATTATGTTATAGAAAAAAATTAATCTTGGTAGTTTTAGTTGTTTAATTATTATTTTAATTCATAATTAATTAATGCACTAATTTTATAGCTTGTTTTTAATTTAAAATGGTGCATAAGTTATCCAAAAAATTAACTAGGTATTATTTTGTTATAGGAAAAAATTAATCTTGGTAGTTTTAGTTTTTAATTATTATTTTAATTCGTAATTAATTAATGCACTATTTTTATCTTTTTTTGTAATTTAAAATGGTGTATAAATTATTCAAAAAATTAACTAGGTATTATTTTGTTATAGGAAAAAATTAATCTAGGTAGTTTTAGTTGTTTAATTATTATTTTAATCTGGGTTGCTATTCGCAGTACAAAATTACTAATCACCGCAGTACAAAACTTTTTTAATTCATATTAACGTTGTACACATGTAATGATGTTGTGTTGTAACTTTTGTTTTTTAAAATAATTTCTTGAGCGTAAATAGTAAAAAACACTCTTATTGTTACAACAAATTATAACCCGTATTAATTGCGTCAATATCATTTTAATTGTGACTCCACGTAATTTGGACGACATTTTATGTTATGTTTGACTAAATTACAAACATTGGTACATATTCAGAATGTCGTACTGAATTCGTAGTTAAAAACGCCAATTTCGGGTGGAAAAAGCTCTAATTGTAATAAAAGACGGTAAACCCTTTTTAATCAGATTTAAACGTTATAATTGCGACTCCACGTAAGTTAAAGACAGTTTACGTTGCATTTGACTAAATTACAAACATTGTTACACTGTCAGAACGTCGTACTGAAATCGCAGTTCAGAACATCATTTTTGGGTAAAAACGCTCTCACTATATATATCCCAACCTTTATTGAAAAATTCATTTTTATCTTACTCACTCTCTCTCCTCTCTCTCTCTCTCTTCCTTAAGAAGCTCTCTTCTGACTGTCGGAGCCGCCACCCGCCGCCGCCAACCACCGCGTGACCACCGCCAGAAAAATTTTCTGGTGAGTTTTTTGAAATTTTTTTTTTTGCAACTTATAGATTTGGGTGTCTTGAATATGAATTCGGGGGTCATGTTGACTTATGGTCCTCGACTAAGGTATATTCTCTATCTTCTCCTTTATTTGATCATTTAAATCATACTACGTTTTGTAAATGTTAAATATTGGTCATTATCTAGGTTCGTGGGGTTTTGAGTTTCAAATCCCGTAAGGGGGTGCTTACTAGCTGGCCAAAAGATCAGGTTACCTGCAAAAGAGCAAGGAACATGCTTAAGTATTCTGGTATACAACACCTACCTACAGGATATTACGATGCCATACAACAATATCCCCTCATCAGTGCTTTTGTGGAGAGGTGGCAGCCTGATACAAACTCATTCCATATGCCGTTTGATGAGATGACGATTACCCTGCGTGATGTGTGGATGATACTGCAAATCCCCATCGTTGGTCGTCTATTGATAGGGGATTTATCCACCCCTGAGTTGAAGGAGGTAATGGCTATTGTCTTAATTTTGGGGGAGATGTTCAGACTATGACAGAGACATTGTGGAATACCGGTGATGTATCGATTGCGAGCTTGTTGCAGCACTGTAGGGATGAACATGAAGAGCCAATGAAGTAGGCATGTGGTTGGTTGTATCATCTGATCGGTACAACCATATTAGCTGGAAAATCAAATGGTCGTCTGAGTCCACAGCTGTTTTGGTTAGTAGCTCCCATGAAGAAAGCTACGAAGCTTCATAAATATGCATGGGAGGTGGTACTCTTGCATGGTTATATCGCCAACTAGGGATAGCCTCTCGTGCCGGCTCCAGTGGGATAGGTGGTTCTATGACATTACTTGAGGTATGTGTCCTAATGTGCATCTAGTATATGATAACTCACTGAGTATTATAATTGGTACTGCTTAATCATTCTAGTGTTTTTATATGCACAGTGTTGGATTTATGCGTACTTTCCTACATTAAGACCAGCGATTAGCCCAGACTGGCGTGCTAATGATGACAAACCTTGGGCTCTAAGATGGGTGAGATCTAACTCTCAAGTGCATGATCATCGTTCACTGCAAGGCTATCGTGAGCATCTAGATGCTTTGACTGCTCTAAATGTAAGTGTTTGTAGTTGCTAACACATTGAACTATTATTATTTTTGTCTTTTTTGTTGGTTACATTGTACTATTATAACATCATAGATTGATTGGTTACCCTACAGTCGGGATAATGTTAATGTTCATGGAGGGCGTACATGGTACAGAGGTACCATACAGATTATGGGGTTGAATGACCGTACATGCTAGGGCGTTGTCTACGCCAGTTTGGGTACATTCAGGGTATCCCTGAACCTCCTATTAGACCCAACCCAAGGTCTGAAAAAAGAGGAAAAACCAACCATACACCTATGTATACCCCCCCCCCCCCCCATGTATAGTTTGTGGGATAACACACCTAAAGTGCTGGTTCCAGGGTATGAGCGCACAAATGTGCAATTGCATGCTTGCGACCCACTGTACCTAGATTGTTACACCAAGCACACACACCCAAAGATCCTAAACCCTGAGAATTATGAGACCACATTGGTTCATTGTCCAGATCCCTGTCTAGTAAGTCATATTTTTATAGTACTTCATGACATATCACTTTTATTTTTTATGAGTACTTACCTAGACCTGGCAATTTGGGTCGTTGGGTCGGGTTGATATCAACCCTAACCCAACCCATTTAAAATATCATCAACCCAACCCAACCCAAAAATCGATGGGTTAGAAAATCATGACCCTAACCCAACCCGTTTAAAATCCTTTAACCCTAACCCAACCCACCCAACCCATTTTTTGAGCATACAATAATTTAGATGGATTAGGAGTAGAAATTAATTAAAAAAATCCAAAAACATCCAGTACTAGCTGGCACACAAATTAGGATGAAACAAAAGGAAGATAATTAATCTTGCTTGATCGACCCAACTTTAAACGAATTTCATGTTATGCAAAGAATGTTAAACTACTGCACCAATATCCCATGAATAGAATAACACGTATTTTGTCCATAAGTTTATATTTATCAATCTGAGCCTAAAGCTCTACCACTATTGGGGAGAAATCCTATCTAGATATGCACATGTACCTAGTGCCCTTAATAAAAAGGGGAACAAAAATGAAAATCTTCATTATGCATTAGAGAAATATACTAAAGACAAATCTTCTAAAGTTAGAAATAATTTATAAACTGAGAGCTCAAAGCCTCAAACTATGACTGATAGTTTTAAAATAATTACACCTGTTTAAATTGAGTGCTCATACCTGAGAAAGGTACAATCACAATCACTTAATCGTTACCAACAATTGAGGAACTTTTATGCAGCATGTTATCTGCATTATTGGCTTCAGAATTCACTAAGAGGTCTATAATCAATATCCTACTTACAAAAAATACATATCACCTACTTTTGTTCACTCTTCTAGATAATCTAAACATACATATGTTCTCAAGAACAACTATGACAGTGAGAATAAGAAAAACAAACCTTGGGCAGAGATGAGGAGCGACATAGACATGAACAACAACATAGAGAAGAAAAAAGGATGTGAGTCTGCAAGAGGAGAGCATTTGGGTTTTCAACATTATGTTAAGTCTGGTTGGACCCTTTGTATGATATGCAGCTGGTTGGGCCACTTGTTTAGTTAAGATTATGTGATATTATTAAAGGTGGGATAGTCCAACTACACTTGGGTTTAAGGCTAAGGCATAGTTTGATTTGAAAATAATATATATATATATATATATATTATATATATATATATTATATATATATATATTTGTGAATTAATATTTTTATTTTTTATATTAACAAATATATTTTCGGGTTTCGGGTTGGGTCATGGGTAAAGATCTCTACCCTAACCCAACCCACAAAATTAGCTAATTACCCTAACCCAACCCAAAAAATAGATGGGTCAATAATCAAGACCCTAACCCGCAAAAATATGGGTTGGGTTTCGGGTTGGGTCAAAATTGCCAGGTCTATACTTACCTGACCAAGTGTGTTACAGCTACTGTTTGAGGCAAGTGAGCTTGCACGTCCATACTATCAAGAGAACCGGGCATGGACTGGTCATACTATCGTCAGGGGATGCCAGAAGATGAACAAAGGGCTACAACTCATGGTCTTGAGGATGTGTTCAGCTCTTTATACATATGGGATAGTTACCAGCGCCAACATGGTGCACCCTAGTGGTTCTCATCTTGGATTTAAATATAATAATCTTTAGAAACATCTTGGAACTATTTGTTGTCTTTTATTTTTACTTTGTGTAATAGACTCTGGTACAATTTGTGTGGTTGTAGTTTTTTTCTAGTGGACTTGGTGATGGTGGAATTATTGTTGAAATTGCTGGTGACCTTGTTGATGATCTTTTGGTTGATTTTGTGGAGGTTCTTAGAACCGGTGGAGAGAAGAAAAACAGGGGAGACTATGCCAAAAATTTCTAGAAATGCATCGTTTCTGTAGAGCTTTTAAATCAGCAAGATTGTAGCTTGATGATTGGAGAGCAAGCACGTGTATCGAGTAGGAAAAGGAATCTTGTATTGTCGTTTCTGAACCTGGTTAATGCAGTCTACTTTCGGGAGGATACTTCACATGCATCAACATACTCATAAGAATCGGTAACATATACCAAGAATTCAAATCCTGTGAATCACAGAATTGAAAGTGAATAACTATCTAACATCTACCAAAGATTGTATATGTCACGAGAAATGAAATATATCAAAAGTAGAAGTTCCTAACAAAAGTCCTAGAATTCAAATCCTATGAATCACATAATTGAAAGTGAATAACTATCTAACATCTGCCAAAGATTGTATATGTCACGAGAAATGAAATATATCAAAATGTAGAAATTCATAACAAAAGTCCCAGAATACAAATCCTATGAATCACAGAATTGAAAGTGAATAACTATCTAACATCTGCCAAAGATTGTATATGTCACGAGAAATGAAATATATCAAAATGTAGAAATTCCTAACAAAAGTCCTAGAATTCAAATCCTATGAATCACAGAATTGAAAGTGAATAACTATCTAACATCTGCCAAAGATTGTATATGTCACAAGAAATGAAATATATCAAAATGTAGAAATTCCTAACAAAAGTCCCAGAATTCAAATCCTATGAATCACAGAATTGAAAGTGAATAACTATCTAACATCTACCAAAGATTGTATATGTCACGAGAAATGAAATATATCAAAATGTAGAAATTCCTAACAAAAGTCCCAATATAAAACACGTTTATTCCACGTCCAAACATCTACCAAAGATTATAAATCCAGAAAAGTATAACAACACGTTTATTCCACGTCCAAAGGTTACTAACATATGGGATCATTTCATTACAAACCTAAGGGTACTGGCACGAGAACTAACAAGATCTATTACGCAATAACCAATAACCTAATTATTTCCTGACCTTTGTCTCTCTATTCCTTGTGCTATCACATTACGTCGCATCTCATAAATTGGTTCTTGGTGTTGAAAATCATCATCATCGGGCTCAATAGGATCATAAATAACAAGTAATGGAATATGAGCAATGAAATCATTATACTCCATGTAATTCTCCATCATCCGGCGGACTGATGTATCATTTCGTACATGAATAAAAGTCCACTCGTAGTCGCCCTCCAGCCCCAAATACACCATTGTTGTTATGTTTATTCTGCCAAGGAGGGACTGTAGTGCTCGAATTACTCGTCGTTGTAGATCACAGATATTACTAGGATATGGCATAGTAACTTCTACGCGTCTGTGCCCCATTCTTCTATCAAATTGTGCTCCATGACGACCAAAAGTAGCTACATAATTAACGTGCAAACAGAAAGGAAACTTCATTTGATTTTGAGAGCAAAATGGGACGTAAGGTATGAAAAGTTCACACAAGATGTAATTAGACAGATTCTGAGAGCACGGGATAAGGAATGAGTATGTTGGGACACTAATACCCTCTTTTATCATATTTGAGTAACGGTCACTGACATGTCCAACGGCTACTGAGAAAAGTAAGGTTAAAACGGTGGCATGGAGCAGGCGACGTCTGTGTCTGGTACAAAAGTTAGATACTAATTATTATTATTTTTTTGGCTGCTTGCTTAAGGCACGACCTGACAACACAGGATCTTCTGCATGGATTGGCTAATGCGACGGAGGGTACTTTTTTGTCTATCGAATCTATAGAGATGATCAGTGAGGCATTTTCTAGGTGCATTGGTGGTCTGTTGAGTGTTGTGGCAAAAGATCTAATGATCAGATGTGGTCGTTTGCATCAACTGGAGTAAAGATAGTTAAAATCCCGGCTGTAGGGGGGCAGTTAAAGAGTGGTGGGACAAAAGGTATGATTAATGTTGGTATGCTATATGCTGATGAGGAGAAACAGTTCTTGCTACATCTTTCTGTTCCAAGTATGGTCATTCTGGATGATGATCATAACGAAGAGAACATCATGAAGCTATTCGATCTGAGTTGTGAGTACAAAATACCACCTTCTGAGGTTA
Organism: Limonium bicolor; assembly: GCA_023374045.1. NCBI lineage: Eukaryota > Viridiplantae > Streptophyta > Magnoliopsida > Caryophyllales > Plumbaginaceae > Limonium > Limonium bicolor. Next base: position 264,042,752 of record CM041780.1, read on the forward strand.
TTACATTAGTGGATGGAGAGACTATCAAGATTCAAAAGACCCCTGTTCTGAGCTTAAAAGTTACCGTTGGTAATTACTTTTGCCAGGAAGAGGTACAGACCAGGTCACTATTCACGTACCAGGTTACTGCATCCGGTACAAAGTGAATTAAAAGTTACCGTTGGTAATTACTTTTGCCAGGAAGAGGTACACGTACCAGGTCACTGTTCACGTACCAGGTTACTCCATCCGGTACAAAGTGAATTAAAAGTTACCATTGGTAATTACTTTTGCCAAGAAGAGGTACACGTACCAGGTTACTGCATCTGGTACAAAGTGAATTAAAAGTTACCGTTGATAATTACTTTTGCCAGAAAGAGGTACACGTACCAGGTCACTGTTCACGTACTAGGTTACTACATCCGGTACAAAGTGAATTAAAAGTTACCGTTGGTAATTACTTTTTCCAGGAAGAGGTACACGTACCAGGTCACTGTTCACGTACCAGGTTACTGCATTCAGTACAAAGTGAATTAAAAGTTACCGTTGGTAATTACTTTTGCTAGGAAGAGGTACACGTACCTGGTCACTGTTCACGTACCAGGTTACTGCATTTGGTACAAAGTGAATTAAAAGTTACCGTTGGTAATTACTTTTGCCAGGAAGAGGTACACGTACCAGGTCACTATTCACGTACCAGGTTACTGCATCCGGTACAAAGTGAATTAAAAGTTACCGTTGGTAATTACTTTTGCCAGGAAGAGGTACACGTACCAGGTCACTGTTCACGTACTAGGTTACTGCATTCGGTACAAAGTGAATTAAAAGTTACCGTTGGTAATTACTTTTGCCAGGAAGAGGTACACGTACCAGATCACTGTTCACGTGCCAGGTTACTGCATCTGGTACAAAGTGAATAAAAAGTTACCATTGGTAATTACTTTTGCCAGGAAGAGGTACACGTACCAGGTCACTGTTCACATACCAGGTTACTGCATCCGGTACAAATTTAATTAAAAGTTACCGTTGATAATTACTTTTGCCAGGAAGAGGTACACGTACCAGGTCACTATTCACGTACTAGGTTACTGCATCCGGTACAAAGTGAATTAAAAGTTACCGTTGGTAATTACTTTTGCCAGGAAGAGGTACACGTACCAGATCACTTTTCACGTACCAGGTTACCGTTTTTGAACTTGTAACCTTGTGGCTAGTTCATGACCAACCTCTATATAAGGGATGCCTCCTCTATTTCATCTTCACACACTCACTCTCCATATTCTCAAAGCTCTCTATCTCCTGACTCTCTTCCAAAAAAAATTCGTAAAACTGTTCAAGTAGCTAGACATGAGTCAATCTTCAGATTCCGATCATGACTTTGTTCTAGTATCAAGCCCAGTAAGTATTTATTTTATTGTCTTTGTAAATCATATTCACACTAATATTTCATATTTCAACATTCGTCTAACATTCTCTCGACCCTTATTGCAGGAAAGTGACTCAACTACTGATGAAGGTTTGGATGAATTTGATGAAGCGTTCAAGATCATAATGCAGAGATGGATGACTACATGCAACAGATGTATAATCGACCTCTGGTGGTGGATACAGGTTACTTATTTCAAACATATCAGCCATTTAGGAGTAAAGAAGAAGCGAAAGCTTGGGTAGATAGTGTTGGCCATCCCAACCATACCTACATCATAATTCAAAGTTCTCGGGCGGGCCAAGATTCCCACATAACATGCGAGAGGTATTGGAAACCATGAAGGACACCACGACCTAGTGTCATCACCCGACGCAGATCATCTGGTTCAAAGAAATGTGGTTGTCCTTTTAGAATTAAGGGGTATTACACAAGCTATGAGTGTTTCTTGAATGTGGGTAACGGATGACATAACCATGATCTCGCTGAGTGGGCAGAGGGTCATTTTGTGGGAAAACGCCTAATTGAGGAGGAGGAGATTATGATTGATCAGAGAAGCCGAGTCGGTGTGCCACCTTCTGTAATTTATTCAGAGCTCACCACAATCACACCCCGACACGTCAGCAACCAGGAAAGACATATACAACAGGATACAAAAAACAAAACTTGAAAAGAGAAATGGCCGATCTATGGTGCAGACTTTACTGGGTGAGCTAGACAAAAACAACTACTACTAGGATTACACTACATAACCAAGTAAGTCAACTTAGGATGTCTCAAATAACTGTAATCCTTTAGGTTTCATATTAATTTGATAGATAATATGATTCTACATACTTTCACAATTTAGGGGATCGAACACGACTTGGGTCCATCTTTTTTGCACACCCTACCTCTAGATTACTGCTGCAAGCTTTCCTGTACGTCATAGGCACTGATGCTACCTATAAAACGAACATCGCAAAAATGCCTTTGGTTCAGTTCATCGGAGTGACGAGTATAGGCAAGAACTTCAGCATTGCCTTCGCCTTTCTTGTATCAGAATCAACGGACATGTATGTGTGGGCACTTCAACAATTAAGGGAACTCCTCGATCGGACTACAACCTCAACTTTATCACCGACAGATGCCTGGCCCTGATGAATGCCTTACAACAGGTATTTCCTGATCTCATCATCTTCTATGTCGGTGGCACATAAGTAGGACCATTCAGGGGAAAGCCGAGACTTATATGAGTGATAGAGGAAGGGCGACGGCTGTAGTCCGAATGTGGACTTCGGTTGTCTACTCAAGCACAGAGCAAGACTACAACGAGAGCCTCCAAATTTCAAGAATACATACTGAAGCTATCCACGTTTCATTACGTATGTTGCATCAGTCTGGGAGAAACACAAGGAAAAATTTGTGGAGGCTTGGGTCAAGAATGTGTTGCACTTCGGCAACACAATGACAAATAGGTACGGTTGTTAGTCTTGTAATTTTTAAGATAATACAGTCATTGTTATAGGTCTATAAAACTTACTTAAACATTTGACAGGGTGGAGAGCGCACATTCTGCTATAAAGGTGAGATTAAGGAGTGCTAGACACACTTTGTATGTAATCTTTCCAAAGATTAACGATCATGTGAATACTAGCATTAGGGAGCTAAAAAAGGATTTCGATTTTCGAGTCAGCCAGGACAAAACACAGAAGAGAGCACATGAGGGTTCCAATTGCTGACCTGATCGGGAAGGTTAGTATCCTTTGCTTGGATGAGCTAGTAAAGGAGCTTGGTAGGGCGGATTATATTCAAATGGATAGCTCAATCTGTGGATGTGACAAGGTAACCTCTCATGGATTACCATGTACATGTAAATTAAACTACATGCTGGATAGTGGTATATTGTGCTCAAAGAGGGATATACATTGTTTCTAGTATATGCTATAAACCAACAATTGATATGCTATCCTACAAGGAGGCAGAACAAAACAGATGACGTGATATTGCTTCTGAGGTAGCACAGTTAGACGATCCTACTCTGATGGCCAAATTTTACAGTCAAATCCAGAACTTCCTTCATCCAGATATGGTGTGCCAATTAGGAGAACCATTAGAATAGTTTTGGATTGGCAGACCTACCGGGACCTCAAGACCAAACCGACGGGAACCTTCATCTTGAGAGCGTAACCGACCAAGGGCGAGCCAGTCCGAAGGAGCACCATCAAATAGAAGATCACTTAATAGACGATCATCAGATCCGAATCGATTCATGCCCCTAAACAACTTCCCATACTACCAGTATTTCCCATCCAACCTATATCAATATATCACTGGGTATATTGATGTTCGTGGAGATGGTAATTGTGGTTTCAGGGTGATTGCAGATTACCTGTATTCAAACGAAGAGAGGTGGAAAGATGTCCGTAGAGGATTGCACCATCACATGAAGAATACAGAACCAGCGAAGCATGTATACAGGAGCATGTTTAACGAAGCACCGTACAACGACATGTTAAAAGCGATTCATTGGAATAGGGATGGGCCAGCACCTCAACAAAAATGGATGACCACGGAAATGGGGATAGCGATCGCGACAAAGTACACGTCGATAGTAGTTTTCTACTCTACTGTCTGGGGGGTATGGCAAGTGCCACATACCTTCCGCTCGATAATTATACCGATCGTGATAGACCAAGAGGAGAGATCCACATAGGAGTTTACCCCCAGGGTCATTTCGTAAGGTTCTATATGGTTGATGACTCCCCACTCCCCCCTGTCTATCCGCAGTGGTTCTTTTATAGAGATCCAAACACTGTTGAACCTTGGATTCATCAAATACAATCTAGGTTAGATAGTTGGAACAACGTTGTAACTTAGTTTTTCTTTAACTTAGTTGTTGTAACTTAGTTTTTCTTTAACTTAGTTGTTGTAACTTAGTTTTTCTTTAAATTAGTTGTTGTAACTTAGTTTTTCTTTAACTTAGTTGTTGTGACTTAGTTTTTCTTTAACATAGTTGTTTAATAATCATTTTGACTGAAATTTGGTCATTCAATTCCTTTTATTTCAGAAAAAAGTGTCTCCACACAACATTCCAACTTATTCAACTAAGTTTGGTGAAAAAAAATTGTACTGCAAATAGTAAAGTTTTTTGCTATTCATAGTACAAATTAATTTTCAGTCATATTAATAGTATAAACACATAAAAATGTAATCCAACACTTTTTTTTACAAAAAAAGTCCTGTATTGATTACAACAAAAAGGTAACTAGTACAATTCGCTACTAATCAACTACAAACTACTTGGGTAAATTTACTTTCAGATATCATTTTTTGAAAAAAAAAAAACAGCGACACATCATTACATGTGTACAACGTCAATATGAATTAAAAAAAATTTGTACTGCGATGATTAGTAATTTTGTACTGCGAATAGCAGAACGCACTAATTTTATAACTTGTTTTTAATTTAAAATGGTGTATAAATAAGCTAAATAATTAAGTAGGTATTATTATGTTATAGGTAAAAATTGATCTTGGAAGTTTTAGTTGTTTAATTATTTTTTTAATTCGTAATTAATTAATGCACTAATTTTATAACTTGTTTTTAATTTAAAATGGTGTATAATAAGCCAAATAATTAAGTAGGTATTATTATGTTATAGGTAAAACTTGATCTTGGGAGTTTTAGTTGTTTAATAAATATTTTAATTCATAATTAATGAATGCACTAATTTTATAACTTGTTTTTAATTTAAAATGGTTTATAAATAAGCCAAATAATTAAGTAGGTATTATTATGTTATAGGTAAAAATTGATCTTGGTAGTTTTAGTTGTTTAATTATTATTTAATTTGTAATTAAATGCATCAATTTTATAACTTGTTGTTAATTCATAATGGTGTATAAATTAGCCAAAAATTAAGTAGGTATTATGTTATAGGTAAAAACTGATCTTGGTAGTTTTAGTTGTTTAATTATTATTTTAACTCATAATTAATTAATGCATTAATTTTATAACTTGTTCTTAATTTAAAATGGTGTATAAATTAGCTATTATATATAACTTGTTGTTAATCAAGAAAAGTTGTATAGTTGGCTAAAAAAATATGTACACATGTACTTAATTGTTCAAATAATTTTTGGTAGTTTTAGTTGTTCAAATATATATTAAATTTGTAATTATATATTACCATTAAGTTATACTCGCATTTTAAATAAAAAAAAGTTGTATAAGTTGGCTTAAAAATGTGTACACATGAAGTTAATTGTTTTAATTATTTTTTATATGTATTAGTTATTAAATTATATATTAAATTCATAATTATATATAACCATTAAGTTATAAGTTATTTAAATAAAAAAAGTTGTATAAGTTGGCTTAAAAATGTGTACACATGCAGTTAATTGTTTTAATTATTTTTATATGTATTAGTTATTAAATTATATATTAAATTCGTAATTTTATATAACCATTAATTTATAAGTTATCTTTACTCAAAATAAGTTGTATAATCGGCTTAAAAAATATGTGCTCATGTAGTTAATTGTGTAAATTATTTTTAATAAGCGTTAGTTGTTTATTGTCTACTGAAATGTTGTGTGCTTGTGCAGAGGCATTCCAGAGAGAAGTTGTCGGTGTGGGGCCAGATGACGCAAGTCTGTTCACATACCAGACTACCCATATTTCTGCAGCACTTTTTTTGGATGACCCGGTAAGTAGCATATGAAACCTCACCATATTTCATTTTATGTTTTCGTATTCAAGTTTTGAACATCATTTATTTTATTGTCGTGTAATCTTGATCATGAGAAATAAAAATATACCGAAAGGAGACTACATTCTAGGAATGTTGATGTAGAGCCTCCACGTTTGGCTATGCATAGTTACATCTAAGATGTTGGTTTTCTTGGATCAGCCTTTTTTCAAGTTCAAGCAGATAATTCCATAGTTAGTGCTTTAGTTGAGAGATGGAGGCCTGAAACTCACACCTTTATGCTACCATTTGGTAAGAAACGATTACTTTGGAGGATGTTCATTGTCTACTCGGTCTGAAAGTTGATGGGGATGTGGTGATTGCACCTATGAACCTACCCGTGGCTGACCTATATTTGGAATTGCTGGGGAAAAACTAGAGGAGAGCGCAATCAGGGGTCACAAGATCTTCTTGTCATGGTTGCACAAGAATTTTGAAGTGCCTGATAGGTTTTATAACTGGTTCTCCAGACAGCTAGCTGTGGTGCATCAACAGTATGCTCGTGCATTCCTCATGAGGCTAATTAGTGGAGTGTTGATACCGACCCAAGACAGTCGTATGATGGACTGTGGATACCTAGAGTTGTTGAGAGACTTTGACGAATCAGGCCAATTAAGCTGGGGTTCTGCAGTGTTGGCACACACGTATCATGGTCTATGCAATGCTAACCAGTTCGACACTCCTTTCGTTGGGGCGACAAAGTAAATAACACTGTTGGCGTATTCTCGGATTCCCACATTCTTTCTAGTTCCCATTAGAGGACTTTATGATGCACATATACATGGGGATAGGTAAGGCGCGTTGTCAGCTAATTTTACTTATACATTTTATTTCTTTACATGCTCAATTTTCTTTAACATGTGTAGGTGGGACAGTCACATGTTCCCGCGGTTTCATTACAAGACGCACGTAACATACTTGATTCGATTCCAGTCCCCCCCACAAACGAATAGGTATTTTTTAATTTCAATAGTGCAATTACTGATATTGTTATTCTTTATGTCATCACTTTTTAATTAATTTCAAAATTTATTATGGCAGTGGGTCTGGCAACCATATGGTGATACTTGTGTAGAAGAGGGTGCCATGGTTGTTCCTTTAATTTTGAACAACATCATAGAGGGTCATCAGCCGAACCGGGTGATGAGACAATTCGGATGTGATCAACTGATACCTGCATCACCACTAGATTGTGACAGGCTACATAGCCAAAAGCGCACAGGCAGAGTTGGAGTGAATTGGTTGTGATCAATGCGGTATACATAAAGTTGTGGAACGACAAAGAACATAGGCGGATAAACTTGGAAGGATTTCCTCCTACTGTTCCACTGACTACACGTTCTGAATACATGATATGGTATCAACAACATAGCTTACGATGGTATACTACTGAGGCACGTCGACAGTCCATATTGGTATGCACTTACAAAATATTGCTATTTCGGTAGTCTATAATGATTAGTGCAGTACAATTACTTAGATATTTACCTTACATTTTTGTATCTTCTACAACAAGCTGATGGATTAGACCAGCTGTGACATTTTGGGCATGATGCTGATGTAGGAGAATATGCCGACTATCTCTTCCAACAATCAGGGACGATGTATCACCAACGCTATAGATATTCCAGGCTCTAGTTGATCATCATGCACCCCCTCCGTTCAATATCTACTACCTCCCTTCTCATTGAATGATAACCCCAGCAGAAGGTCTGCACGTCGACGACCGTAGAGTGCAGTACGTCGACCACCACAGCATGAACCTGATCCTGAGCCTGCACCCATTATCAATCGATCTAGCTGGACATACCCTCCTCGACCATCTTATCCGGTTGACCAGCAAGATGTTCAGTATGATTCCGATCCATGGTATCGTGCCCCTTCGACTGAGCAGTCAAGTATGTGGGGATTGTCATTCGGCAGCCAACAACAAGGTCAGTGGGGTTATCAGACCAGCACGCAGGACCAGTTAGGTGTCAAGACATCCACCCAAGGTGAATGGGGTGGTGAAGCAGGCACCCTGGTTCAGTGTGGGGTTCAAACAAGTACCCAAGATCAGTGGGATCAACAGGGTGTACCAAGTCAGTGGGATCTTCAAATTGATAGTCAGACGAGTCAGTGGACAGTTCAAGACCCACATGCTAGTTGGGATCAACCACGCTGGTGTTCTTATTCAAGTTTGTATGTTGATCTCACACCACCATCCATCACACCATATGGTGAAGGATCTTCAAGAGGAGGAGGCACATATGTTGCGACTACACAGGCTGAAAGGTCAGCACACATGAGTGCTAGTTTTACGGATCTTAATATGCTTGATGATGAAGATGAGGATGAAGCACTTTGAAGTTCCATGGATGCATTTCTTCAATCCAACCCGGTTACTCCTCCCCACAAACTAGCACGTTTGACATGACTTTGAGGGGACCGAACTCAATGAACCCTCCACAGCATTATACCAAGCGAGTACGATCAACTCACGAGAGGCGGTGTAGGTGGAAGAGGACGAAGGGGTAGAAGAGATAGAGGGGGTGCAGCTTGATACTACTATGCATTGTAATTTTTATGTGTGTCTGACTCTTTTGGATCTTGTAATGGATCTTGAAATTTTTATTGTTATGTTATGTAATGAATCTGTTATGTTACGTAATGAATCTTGCATGTTACGTAATGGTGCTTGTATGTTCATGGAATTCGAAGCATGAAATGACATCTGTTTTTGTTGTATGCGCACATTATACTCGCAAAAAATTAGCCCCAACCGACACCAAAAACTGCTTAAAAAACACCAAAGTGGCGAACATACATAACAATTCAATTATAAAAAACTCCTAGCTGGTGGTATATTGGTCATGGGATTCAAAGTACCATATGACATCCGTTTTGGTTGTAAATTTGTGTGTGTAAAGTATTATATGCAGTCATTATACTCGTAAAAAATTAGCCCCAAATGACACCAATACTGCTTCAAAAAAATCACCAAAGTGGCAAACATACACAACAATTCAATTACAAAAACTGCTAGCTGGTGGTATATTGGTCATGGGATTCGAAGTACCTTATGACATCCGTTTGGTTGTAAATTTGTGTGTGAAGTCTTATTTGCAGTCATTATACTCGTAAAAAATTAGCCCCAACCGACACCAAATATTGCTTCAAATAATCACCAAAGTGGCGAACATACACAACAATTCAATTACAAAAAACTGCTTGCTGGTGGTATAATGGTTTATGGGATTCGAAGTTCCATATGACATTCGTTTTGGTTGTAAATTTGTGTGTGTGAATTCTTATATGCAGTCATTATGCTCGCAAAAAATTAGCTCCAACCGACACCAAATACTGCTTCAAAAAAATCACCAAAGTGGCGAACATACACAACAATTCAATTACAAAAAACTGCTTGCTGGTGGTATATTGGTCATGGGATTCGAAGTACCATATGACATCCGTTTTGATTGTAAATGTGTGTGTGAGAGGTATTATATGCAGTATTATACTCATAAAAAATTAGCCCCAACCGACACCAAATACTGCTTCAAAAAAATCACCAAAGTGGCGAACATACACAACAATTCAATTACAAAAACTGCTTGCTGGTGGTATATTGGTCATGGGATTTGAAGTACCATATGACATCCATTTTGGTTGTAAATTTGTGTGTGTGAAGTATTATATGCAGTCATTATACTTGCAAACAATTAGCCCCAACTGACACCAAATACTTCTTTAAAAAAATCACCAAAATGGCGAACATACACAACAATTCAATTACAAGAAACTGCTTGTGGTGGTATATTGGTCATGGGATTCGAAGTACCATATGACATCCGTTTTGGTTGTAAATTTGTGTGTGTGAAGTCTTATATGAAGTCATTATTCTCGCAAAAATTAGCCCCAATAGACACCCAATGCTGCTTCAAAAAATCACCAAAGTGATGAACATACACAACAATTCAATTACAAAAAACTGCTTGTGGTGGTATATTGGTCATGGGATTCGAAGTACCATATGACATCCGTTTTGGTTGTAAATTTGTGTGTGAGAAGTATTATATGAAATCATTAATCGCAAAAATTAGCCCCAACCGACACCAAATACTGCTTCAAAAAAATCACCAAAGTTGAACATACACAACAATTCAGTTATAAAATACCAAGCCAAGTTAAGCTGATCACCACTTTGGTCAGAGAAAGTGGTTGCTTATAACTACGGCTATATTGTTCATGGCATCTTATTCTCCATCATATCATTTATATTATCTAGTTTTTTATTTATGATATACTCTACCATATCTAGGAATATATCCTTATCAGCTAGGATAGGAAGGAATAAGATACTTTCGATGATGATAATATCCTAACCTTCCCCGGTCCAAACCGAACTAGTTTTCATCTATAAATATCTCCATCTGGTTCACTTTTCATCACAAACATACAACCGCAGTAGTGCTATATACTTGAAAAATGTTTATTCCGTGCGAGTTGTATCTGCACTACACCCCGTGCGTTGATGATTATGGTTTTAACTTTGAGCCTACTGAGCACTCAACAACACGTCCACTAACCATATCGCCTTGCTTCGACTTCAAATATTGCAAGAACCTGGTTGAATGTTGCTTAGATTGCGGTGATCAAAGGTTCACCGCCACACTTATTGTATACCGAAGAATGGTTTCTCCTTACCCAACACCCTCTTGGAGTCAGATGGTTATTGCGAATGAGGCAAACTATCGTCTCATGATCTACAACTACATTAGGAACCACCGATACATGGGTAAGGTTGAACTGCTTGTGGAATATGAACCTGAGGTTAATGATTAATCGTGACGAATGATAGAAAAAAACTAAGTGATTGTTCGCTTTATGTTTAATTGTGATGGAGGATGGAATAAAAGTAAGTGATTGTTCGCTTTATGTTTATCTTTATAGTTTACTATATCATGTTGCTCCTGCTAGTCAAGTTGTGCCTTAAGCAAGCACAATAAAATAGTACGAATAAAAGGTCCCATGAAGGTGACGTGTTGTTTCTATAAATATAACGCATAAAACTTGTATCTTCCCAATTTAGGTTGAAAACAGCAATACATTCATACAGATTGGTTGTTCTCTGCATAGACTTCAAAGTATCAAACAAGCACTTCCTACTGTCAACACAAAACAAAAGCATACATCCGCAACGGTCAGACTTTTATGCTCAAAGAGAAAGCACATAATGAAAAAATAAAGTTACAAAGACTGAACACACAAGAAGATTAATTTATAACTAGCTGTAACCACAGTTTGGGCAGTTTCTCTTGGTGTACCCCGGTTGTAAACAATGACGGCAGTGTCTACGTTCTGCAGTTGTGTCATTGTTTTCACCCATTTCATTCCGAAGGCGTGAATACCTTGGTCGTCCCTGTATAGTTCGTATCGCATCTGGATGTGGAACCACTTTTGTATCTGTATACGGTGGCCAATTGTGCTCGTTGCCAAGTGGATGAAAAGGTTGACCACCATAAGCTTCGATCATTGTCTCAAGCCTATAAACACGATGCATGTAATTGTCCCACAACAACCCTGTCCTGCAACATACAACCATGACTTGAGAACATGGGTATTTGAATGCTTGTCACTCACCACATTCACAAGTCAGGTCGCTGAAATCAACTTTGTAATTTCCCTTGTTTCTTCTCAAAGCCACAGATCCAAAATCCTTAACCTCGTACACTTGGTGTACTTCATCAAAAACCATAACATTGTGACTGTTTGATAGTCTTCAATTTTCCTCAATCTTGGTTGTGGCGTAGTCTGTGTACAATGACGCTCCAGCGACTCGTTGACCGTTGTACATAGCAAGATTATCATTGAAATATGTGACGAGCTTGTGCAGTGTGCTATTGACAATAGCACTAATTGGCAGTAGATGAACGCTTTTCAGTACGCCATTGATGCACTCGACCAAATTTGTAGTCATGTGGCCCCATCTTCTGCCGTCGTCATATGCTCGTGACCACTTATCAAATGGAAGATCAGGGAAGAATCGTTCAATGCCATGGATCTGAGATAGCAGATGATTGTACCTTCTTTGAACGTGATGCCTCTTAAACTCGTAAGCTAAATACAATGAGATATATCATTAGTAAGAGATGTTAGGGACAAGTTTGATAATGAAGCAGGACAATGAATACAAGTTCGTACCTGTGTTAATGAGATACTTCTTCTTTTTTTTTTGTGAAACCTTGTCTGGAAGTTTGATGCAACGTGTCGTATGCAATAGTAGTGATGAGCCATGGGGGGTTTCCAATATGGATCTGATTGACGATACTTATGATAGCTGGGGCACGATCCATAATTATTAACACGTCCACTCTTTGACCTATCACATGGAGTCGCACCTTGTCGAGAAAGAATTTCCAACTAGCTAAGTCTTCAGACTCAACAATAGCAAATGCAATAGGTATGACTTTGTTGTTAGCATCTTGCACCGCCGCTATCAGAAGCTAGCCTTTAAACTTACCATATAAATGTGTACCATCTATCTGCAACATGGGTTTGAAGTGTCTGAATGCAGATGTGCATGGACCAAACGCTCAGAAACACCGTTGGAATTTTTTCACTTGGGTGTTTGTGTGTCATCCTCGAAAGCCCTGGCTGTCTTTAGAGCAACAATGGAACCTAGAATGAGATGTTTGATGGCCATGAATAACCTTGGTAGCTGATTATAAGACTCAACCCAATCTCTATAGATTTTTCCTATCACTTCGCATCTTGTCAACCATGCTTTTCTGTAAGAAATTGTTTAGTTGTATTGGCCACGGATCTGTTCAATGACATCTAGAACACTCATACCTGGGTTACGACTAATATGGGGAAGAAGGGCTTCAGCAATGAAATGGTAGTTCATTTGCCGATGATCTTGTCCATCATCTGCAGGAGCACAACGATGGGTAGTGAGTCTCGTAAATTTCCATTCACTCCCACCATTCAACAATGCGCCCCTTAAGTAAAATGGACATTCGTCGTGGTTAACACATTGGACAATGTATGCTTTCCTCGAGTTTTTGACAACACTGATATTTAGATTTTTGTGAATGTGATACTCCTTGACAACGGCTACCAGGCTCTCTTTATCGTCAAACTCTTGGTCTATATCAAACTCTTATATAGGATTCCAGTTTGGGACACCACGTCGATCCACATCTGATTGCATTGCATTGATGGCATCCCATTTCACGTGATGATAAAATGAAGCATCTGGCATATGCTGACTACTTTCACCATCTTCATCTGGTCTGTGAAGAAATTCTTCTGGGATGAGTTCAACTTCATCATCTGATGTAACATCTTCATCCTCTGCAGGCTCATACTCACCATCGTCATCATCACATCAACTTCTATATGAATGTCCATGCACCGAGAGATATCCCAACAACACTTATAGTTACAAAGCATTGCCTGGATATCTTCATCAGTTTATAGTTGAAGTGCTGCAAACTGTAATGGCTCTCTGCTGGACAACAACCAATATGTCATCCTCGTAACAGAAAATCTGAACTACAATTGACGGATGGCCTCTCTGATAGAATACTTTAACATTTGGAAGGTGAAATCGTTAGCTACACGAAGATAAAGGGTTTTGGTGTCTTGATTGACTTGGAAGTAGAGACTTCCATGTTCCGTGTATGATAGCTGGGTTTTAACAAAAATTGTACAAGGAAATGTCATTCTTTCAAGCAAAATTAAGATCCGGACGAGTAAGGTAGTTTAGATCTGCACAAACAAACAATATTTGAAATTTAAGCAACAAAACATAATGAACAATAAACTAAATGCCAAAAAAATTAATATTAAATTGTAAAAACAAGTCCAGACATTTTTTTAGCTAACTACAAACCAATTTACAAGATATAAACATAATAAATTATACAACACAAATTTAGTACGAATTATATATATTATTAAGCAACTAAAACTTACAAAAATTAATGAAAACCATTAACTAGATGGCTACATATTATTTTAACTTATTTAAACAGCTAATTTGAAGAATAACAAGTTATACAGTAATCACCGTAGTTAATTATGAATTTAATTAAGATATTAAGGACTAAAATATTTGAAATATGTTTAAGCCATTACCTACATGTCTACATATTTTGTAGCTAACTTATACACCTATTTTGGTAAACAACTAATTATAAATTATTAACAATAATAAATGATGAATTAGAAATATTATTAAGCAACTGAAACTTACAATAATTAATGTACACCATTCACTAGATGTCTACATATTATTTTAACTTATTATACACCTAACTTGAAGAATAACAAGCTATAACGTAATGGTCATAATTAATTACGAAATTAATTAGGATATTAAAGACAAAAATATTTAAAAAATATGTTTAAACCATTACCTACATGTCTACATATTTTCTAGCAAACTTATACACCTATTTTGGTAAACAACTAATTATAAATTAATAACAATAATAAATGACGAATTACATATATTAGCAAACAACTAAAACTTACAAAAAATTAATGTAAACCATCTAGTTAATGTGTACATATTATTTTAACTTATTTATATACCTAATTTAAAGAACAACAAGTTATGCTGTAATGACCGTAGTTAATTACGAATTTAATCATAACTAATAAACAAGTACTTATATATATATATATAGTATTGAAAAACCTATTAAACAAAGATATTTAATATACATAAAAATGAGAAATAAAAATTTAAAACAACCATACTAACCTCTACAACTTCGGAGGAGATTTGTCAACATTGAAATGAACTTTTTGGTATTTGTGGTTGAATGAAATAAGCTTGACTGGGTTGGTTTTTATAGGTATTTTTGGGTGCCATAAACCGCATTGCCCCATTGCGGTTTATTTACACAGTTGGATAATCTTATCCAATAAAATTGTGAAAATCACGGAGTACAGTGACTAAGATTAATTCCGAGATTTTTATGATCGTATCGGTTTACAAATAAACCGCATCACACCAAAGTATTTTATAGCAAAGATGCGTTTGACTGGTGCGATTTATGATAAAAATAACCAAAATACGTTCAACCAATACAGTTTACCGCAAGATGGATTGAGCTAATGCAGTTTATTTACAACGTTTTGATACTTCCGTATAATTTTTTTCAAAACAAACCATCACAAATAATTTTTTTTTAAAAAAAAAATCCATTTCGGTGAAAATTTCCACTTTAACATCCAATCCGTCCTCCTCACGGAAAGATACCGTGATAGACACAGTACCCCGGGGTCATGGGTATTACCCTTTGATTTCTCCGTTACTCCACAGTGTCGTTGCGAGACTTCAGCCAAGTAGGTCCCTATCGGTTGAGTCTCGTCTTACTGAGTTACAGTGTCCGTTGTCCTCGCTTCCGTGCTCCCGTCTTCCAGTTTCCATGGACTCCACCCCTCAAACTGGAAAGAAGAGAGGCAGGCCGAGGAAGGACAAACGAAGCCGTCTGCCGAGGAAGCGGAAGTGTCGGTGGAGGAGGAGACAGAGAAAGAAAGCATTCCTGCTAGAAGGATGAGAGGGAGGCATCACTCGGCTTATGCTGTTGATGAAAAGTACATTCAGTGGAAGTCGTCCCTGTGTGCTGTATATCATTACTCTCTTCTTATGTTGCTCTTTCATGTTTTTTTATGGGTTTATGCGGTAAAGGCGTCTTCTTCTCTTTGTCAGTCGCGATTGTTTTAGTTAGGGTTTTAGGCGTTAAGGCTTCAGGTACTGTAACTGTCCCTGAACTACATGAAAGTAGTGGAATTGCTTACTGTTATATTTGCAGAGATTTTTTTTTTCTTCTTTTGGTCATGGTGTGGAAGGTGGAAGATTTCGTTGTATTCAATAAAAGACGAGGACGAGCCAAATGTGTGCTCAATAGTTTGAGGTTGGCTATGTCATCCAACTGATCCTGTTCTACTTTGGGATGATGGTGTGGAATTGCTTACTGTTATATTTGCAGAGATTTTTTTTTCTTCTTTTGGTCATGGTGTGGAAGGTGGAAGATTTCGTTGTATTCAATAAAAGACGAGGACGAGCCAAATGTGTGCTCAATAGTTTGAGGTTGGCTATGTCATCCAACTGATCCTGTTCTACTTTGGATGATGCAGGTGGGGTCCGCAGCTAGAACAAGGAAACCACAAGAATCGCCAACGTCTCTATCTCTCTCAACAGGTTTGTTTCCTCTCTGCGGCTCTCTTTCACATTTCTTTGTATTCAAAGGGTAGACTGTGTCGTGTGAACTGATAACTTGACTGGTTAGACTCGTCCGAATAGCAAATAGCATACATGGAGGGCATTGCTAAAGCTTCTTATTGAGTTGGGGACTGCTAGTGGGATCTGTAAAGTTGTTCCCTTCAATTTATATGGTAGAAAATTATTGGCATTCAAATTTTGCTCTTAATAGATAACATTTCTCAAATTAGGTGCCATTAGACATTTTGTACTGGCTGTTTGAATTTGCATGTGGGAAGTGAACAGAAAACAGAATAACTTAATGGTTTAAACTTCATGATGTTATGTATACACAGGTAGACCGACCAGATGAGTATGCAAAGTATCTATTGCTCTTATGCCATTAGAAGTGAAATGTGGATAACCACTTCACTACCCTTTCCAAAATTAATGTACAGGCAGTTTGTTTTCTCCATCTCTTACAAATTGCTTTGTTTGGCTGGCAGACTGATGGGAGTGTTCCAAATACTCTCGTCATAACCAATTGTGACATAGTAAAACCAAGAGTTGCAGCTGCAGAACATATATCAAAGGTTGGGTTTCTCTATGTCTCTGGACTGTCTTTATTTCTTTCCTGTAGGTTTGGTAATTGTGGCTTTGTTAGTAGAAATACTAATACTGATTGGATGGTTTATTCTTGTAAAAGGGGTGCTGCTGGTGGGGACCTGTGACAGTTGTATTAGGGGATTATAAATAGTCATTAGAGTAATAAAGGTGGTTTTATGTCTTCATCAGTACTTGTGATTTTGTAACTTGCCTTGCTGGCAGATAGTTACTTCTCTCAGCAGAGGGCCCCTTTGGGGATATTCAATACCATTTCACTCACAATTCATGTGTTAGTTCTCTCTGAGTTTTCCTAACTCTTAACAAATTGGTGCGGTGAGCGTAGTGTTCTCGCGGGAGGCATGATCAACACTCGAATGGAGGGTCGTATTGAAGCGTTGGAGAGGAACTTGGAGAGAAGCGATAGAGCTAACATTGAGCTAAGAGATCAGGTTGCCCTTATCGGTCGCAAAGTCGATCATTTAGAGTCGGTGTCTGGCGCATCTGGAACGGATTGAGCAGATGATGATCACCGCGATCGCTGGACGGCAAGGACCACAGACTTCGTTGACAGGAACTGGCAAAGGTGGTGGCAGCTGAGAGAGTATCGGCGGCAATCGTCCCTTCATTGCGACAAAGAAATTGGAACTTCCTAATTTCAATGGGGAAGATCCGCTATCTTGGTTGGCAAAGGCGGAGCAATATTTTACGATTCAGAACACTGTCGATGCGATGAAGATTCGATGGGCCCTGGTATGTATGGAGCGTCCAGCCTTACACTGGAGTCGGTGGTTGCAACAGAGGAAGCCGACTCTGACCTGGGAGCAATTGCAGGGAGAACTTGTTCAGCGATTTGCCTCCCAAATTGCTGTGAATCCCTATGAAGCGTTGGCAGCTGTCCGGCATTGGAATTCAGTTTCTTCGTACATCGACGAGTTTATGGCACGATCTTTATGTGTTCCTGATCTGGCTGAGACGCATTATACCGGATGTTTCTTGAACGGCCTGAGGGAGGAATTCCAAATCCGTATTCGCTCGCATGAGATCATGGATATATATCGTACGATGAATCTGCCGAGGGAGATTGAGAGAGAGCTAGGGCGGTCGGTGGTTGGGGAAAGGGAAGCGACAATAGGCAGATGGCGTCGGGGCTTCAGTTTGTGCTCGGGGACCGCCCCTTGGTCGTACCACTCCGAGCATCAGTTCTATCTTTGGCGGGTCCAGGCCTGGTACGGCCGCCTATTCTCCGTCTCCTCAATCTCAGGGCGAGATGTCTAAGGGGGAGACATCGTTGACGCCAAGTCTGACGGGGAGAAAATTCACTCCAAGATCTTCATTCTTGGGTGAGGGATCTTCTTCTCTGTCTACTCTACTCGGCGCCTACGGCATCAGGAAGTATGACTGGAACTCGATTTGCTTCTGGTCCAATCATTAAACCAGTTCGCCCAAGCACTAACCAAGAATACGCAGATCTGCATACGAAGGGGTTGTGCTTTAAGTGTAATTCGCCTACTCACCAGTGTCCCAATCACGGGCTGCATACTCTGATTTTAGCTGAGGATGAGGAACTTTCTCTTGAGATCTGTGCCTTGGAGGGGCTTGACCTTGGAGGTAAAGATGGTGAGCACTCTGCTACTGATGCACAGCTTAATTGTTGGATATATCGCTGTTTTCCTCTGAGGGTTTGACCAACCAGAAACTATGAAGTTGAAGGGAAAGATTGGTGACCGGGAGATTGTTCTTATGATTGATAGTGGGGCTAGCCACAATTTTGTGGCCACGCGGTTAGTATCGTAGCTGCAAATAGAATGCTTGCGTATGCCGCAGTTTGGAGTGTGTCTGGGCAATGGAAGCAAGAAAATTTCTGAAGGGGTTTGTAAGGGGCTTATGGTGAATCTAGGGGTAGTGACTATGCCTTGGACTGTTATCGGTTTTCTCTTGAAGGTGTGGACGTCATCCTTGGAATGGCATGGCTAAGAACCTTGGGGGATGTGGTATCTAATTGGTCCAAGGTAACTATGAGATTCCATTGGCAAGGAAGACAAGTTTCCTTGGAGGGAGATGCATCTTTGTGTAAAGCCGCGATCCCTGCTCATTCATTTCAGAGACTTATCCTACAGCAGCGGGCAGTTCAGGCTATGGTATTGTTGGTTTTGGAGGCACAACGTGTAGAGGAGATAGGTCCCTTTGATTTGGCTCAACTTCTGGCTAAATTTGAAAGGATATTCTGTGTTCCGACAGAACTTCCTCCAGAACGTTCTGTAGATCATTGAATCCCTTTGATTCCGGGCACGAAAGGAATCAATGTTCGCCCTTACCGGTACAGCTATACGCAGAAGGATGAAATTGAAAGATTGGTGGCTGAAATGTTAGCAGCAGGGATAATCTAACCCAGCACAAGCCCTTTTTCTAGTCCGGTGCTTCTGGTAAAGAAAAAGGACGGAAGCTGGAGGGTTTGTGTTGATTATAGAGCTCTTAATAAAGCCACTATTCCAGATCGATATCCGATTCCGATCATTGAGGAGCTGCTGCATGAATTGATAGGGGCAGATTTCTACTCCAAAATCAACTTGCGGTCGGGGTATCATCAAATCCGGGTGGCAAGGGATGATGTTTGTAAGACCGCTTTTCGTATGCATTCCGGTCACTGAATTTTCGGTAATGCCGTTTGGATTAACCAACGCGTCCTCCACCTTTCAAGCAGCTATGAATTATCTGTTTCGCCCCTATATGCGCAAGTTCGTGCTGGTTTTTTTAATGATATACTGGTGTATCGTAGCTCATGGACAACCCACTTGCAGCATCTTGAAACTGTTCTGGTTATGGATCAGGCGGGGTATTTTGCCAATAGAAAGAAGTGCTTGTTTGCTAAGAAGTCGGTGGATTATTTGGGACATATCATCTCAGCTCAAGGGGTTTCTATGGATCCGAGGAAGGTGGCCAGCATTCTGCAATGGCTTGTTCCTCGGTCGGTTAAGGCACTGCGTGGATTTTGGGCTTAACGGGTTATTACCGCCGGTTTATTAAGGGGAATGGGGAACTAGCTAGACCGCTGACATCCTTGCTCAAGAAGGAAAGTTTGCAAAAGTTTGAGTGGAATGAGGAAGCTCAAAGAGCTTTTGTGCAGCTTCAGCAAGCTATGGTGACTGCCCCGGTGTTGGTTCTTCCTGATTTTGAGCAGCCATTTGTTCTGGAGTGTGATGCTTTTGGTGTGGGAATTGGAGCAGTTCTGATGCAGCAGGGTAGGCCATTGGCTTACTTCAGCAAAGGGCTGTAGGTTGCGCGTTGGCTAAGTCAACCTATGAGAAAGAACTTATGGGCTTGGTCCTTGCGATCCAACATTGGAGACCTTATCTTGTGGGGTGTCAATTCACTGTACGCACTGATCATAGCAGCTTGCGGCATCTGTTACTACAGCCAATTACAACCCCTGCACAGCAGAACTGGTTGGCGAAGCTGTTGGGATATGATTTTATAGTGGAATACAAGTCTGGGAGCTTGAACAAAGTGGCTGATGCCTTGCCCTGAATGGGGGAGGAGCTGGAGCTATCTGCGTTATCTATTCCTTGCTGACCTGAGGCGGTAAACCTTATCAAAGAAACTCAAGAATATCCTTTTTACCAACAGATCTTTCAGGATCTGCGCAAGGATCCAAGTAGTAGGCCTTAAATCAGCTCATTCAGGGGAGTTTGTATCATAAGGGGAGGTTGGTTGTTAGTCCCAAGTCAAGTTGGATCCCAAAGCTCTTGGTTGCATTTCATTCCACTCCAACGGGTGGACATTCTGGTGCGTATCGCACGTATCGGTGATTGGCTGCTAATCTATTTTGGCCAGGAATGATGCGGGATGTCCAAAGGTTTGTAGCTGCTTGTGTGATCTGTCAGTGGCATAAGTATGAAGCCTTGTCGCCTGCTGGATTACTCCAGCCCTTGCCTCTTCCGGCTGTTGTTTGGGAGGATATTTCTGTTGGAGATCAAGTGTGAGTCCCACATTAAAAAATTATATAGCTAGTAAGTAGTTCATATAGTCTATGGGCTACTCCACCTAATGCCAATTGGTTTTAGGATGGAACCTCATGGGTTATTGGGCCTTGCTAGTCTATAGGGGTATTTTATATAATTCCCTCCGTTGGGCCTATTCCCCCCCCAATAATATTTCTAACATGGTATCAGAGCCCAGATTCAACCTTGGGTAATGCACCATTGTCTAATGGATACCCAAGTAGAAACGGACTGTGTCACGATAAACCAAGAGATGAGACCGGGTCAGTACCGTAAAAAAAAAAAAAATTGGACTGTGTCACAGAGAAGAGGACCAGGCCAGTACCAAGTGGGGTCCAAACAGGGTGTAATGTGGGAGGCATCGGAGGTGAAAGACTCACACTTGACGGGGGATGTTGGAGATCAAGTGTGAGTTTCACATTGAAAAATTATATAGCTTGTAAGTAGTTCATATAGCCTATGGGCTACTCCACCTAATGCCATTTGGTTTTAGGATGGAACCTCATGGGTTATTGGGCTTGCTATTCTATAGGGGTATTTTATATAATTCTCTCCGTTGGGCCAATCCCCCCCCCCCCCCCCAATATTTCTAACAATTTCTCTTGATTTTGTGAGTGGATTGCCCCGCTCTCATGGCTATGATTGTATCTTTGTGGTAGTTGACAGATTGAGCCAACAGGGTCATTTCGTTGGCCTTCGTCACCGTTACACCGCTAAGACTGTGGCGGATTTGTTTACTCGTGAAGTGGTTCGCTTACATGGAGTACCCCGTTCCATTATAAGTGATAGAGATCCTGTCTTTCTCCGTTGCTTCTGGCAGGAATTCTTTTCTGCACAAGGAACTAAACTAAAGATGAGTAGTTCGTCCCATCCTGAGACGGATGGGCTGACCGAGGTGGTTAATCGGTGTGTTGGTACATACTTACGCTGCTTTGCTTCTGAGCAGCCCAAGCAGTGGGGAAGATGGCTTCATTGGGCTGAGTATTGGTACAATACCAACTTCCATGTTGCTGCTGCAATGACCCCTTTCAGGCGGTTTATGGACGCCCCTCCTTCCTTGCACCAGTTTTTGCCTGGCGAGTTTTGTGTGGCTGAAGTGGCACAGGAACATCAGGACCGCAATGAATTTTTCTGCAGCTGCGCTACAATCTTAAGCGTGCTCAGCAAAAAATGGTGAAGGCTGCTAACAAAAAGCGCAGGGAGGTAGAGTATGAGGTGGGTGATATGGTGTTTCTTAAACTCCGACCGCATCAACAGTCCTCTGTACAGATGCGAGTCAATGCTAAGCTGTCTCCTCGCTATTATGGTCACTTTTGTGTTGTTGCCAAATACAGTTCTGTATCTTATAAGTTGGAGCTGCCTGCCACCTCTCGTGTCCACCCAGTGTTTCATGTGTCCCAGCTCAAAAGAGCAGTAGGGCAGCACGCTGTGGAGCCTACCTTGCCCGAGGGGTTGATGGTGGAAGCACCCTTGTTCGAACTAGAAGAAATTGTGGCGGGGCAACGCCGACCGAGGGGCTACCCTTGTAACCATTTATTGGTGAAATGGGTTAACCGTGCAACGGAAGAGGCATCCTGGCTCTCTTGTGTAGAGTTTAGAGCTCAGTTTCTCTATTCTCGCCTTGTGGACAAGGCTTGTTTAAGAGAGGATGGTGTTGTTTAGTAGAAATACTAATACTGATTGGGTGGTTTATTCTCGTAAAAGGGGTGCTGCTGGTGGGGACCAGTGACAGCTGTATTAGGAGATTATAAGTAGTCATTAGGGTAATAAAGGTGGTTTTATGTCTTCATTAGTTCTTGTGATTTTGTAACTTGCCTTGCTGGCAGATAGTTACTTCTCTCAGCAGAGAGGGCCCCTTTGGGGATATTCAATACCATTTCACTCACAATTCACGTGTTAGTTCTCTCTGAGTTTTCCCAACTCTAACAGGCTTAGTGAGTCTTTCAATCTGAAATTAGTGGTGCAACCAATTAGAGATATTCTTGTAGGAAAAATTGACAGTTATATAGTGATTAAAATGACTTTCGATATGCTTCTGCGCTTCAGGTTCAAAGTATTTTTTCTGAGGTCATAGTGAATGCACTCTGTATCTTGTACAGCTTCATGTTGTCATGGAAGTATTTCTGGCTCTAATAGATTGACAAATATGACCCCTTTTGATTCTGTTGCTCCAGTTCAATGAAGAAGCACGTTCGCCCTTTGTGAAAACGTACAAGACTATTATTCATCCTGGAGAGGTACTGAAATGGTATACACATACTTGAGCTACAGAAAAGTGTGTGCTAACTTATATTAAGATTATCTTTGTGAAGTATTTTCTTATTTAGGGGCTGTTTTCCCATTCTCCTTCCTTAAACTTTTTGTATCATGCTTCTGGCCGTAGCTCATTTTCAGGAAGCATAGTGTTCTAGTCTTTTTCATCTGCATTTTTTGAATCTTCTTATTACCTTTCAATTATCTGACATAAAATCCATTGTTTTCACTATGAGGTAATTAATCCTTTCTGTTTGCAGGTCAACCGGATCAAGGAACTTCCTCAGCACAACCACATAATTGCCACCCATACTGACAGTCCTGATGTAATATTGTGATCTATATCCCCTAATAAAACCGCTATTCTCTTTTGGTAAACAGTTTATAGTATATCTTGATGTATCTATTCAGGTTCTTATATGGGACATTGAATCTCAATCAAATCGTCATGCTGTATTAGGAGCTGTACCTTCTCGTCCAAATCTGGTTTGTTGAATTCATATTTATCGTGGCTTGTACTGTTGTTTATTAATTTTTTCCCTACCTTTACTCTCTTTACTGTGTTGTCTCTCAGGTATTGACGGGTCATCAAGAAAATGCTGAGTTTGCCCTTGCAATGTGTCCCTCGGAGCCCTATGTGCTTTCTGGTGGTCAGGATTTACACAGATCTCTTTCAGATGTTGATCTTTTCATGTTTTTATGCTTCTCATCATACGCACTTCATCAACTTCCACCAAGTAGCTCTTAAATGTATATTTTTATTCTCTGTGCAGGAAAAGATAAATCTGTGGTTTTATGGAGCATTCATGATCATATAAGTGCAGCAGTCACAGATCCATCAACTGACAATGCTTCAGCCTCTGGAAGATCAAGTATTAAACAGATTGAAAACAGCCCTTCTGTCGGACCCCGTGGTATATTTCAAGGGCATACAGACACTGTTGAAGATGTCCAATTTTGTCCAAAGAGGTAGTTCATCATATTCTGGTGAAACCTGTGGTACAATAGTCCAGGGGTGACAATTTTTACCCAATCCGAAAACCCGACCCAAATCCAATCCGTAATTAGCGGGTATGGGTTAAGCCATTTATTTTTTGGGTCGGGTATGGATTACCTTTTAAATTTAATTTTTGGGTTAGGTATGGGTTAAAAGTCCTAACCTGACTTCAACCCGACCCGTTTACTTTATTTTATTAAAATTAATCTAAAATATAAAAGTAGATAAATATGTAAATATGCTAGTTTGGTAGGTATTAATTCTATAACTATAGTATAATAAATAAAAATACTACTAATTATCTAGGTCACACAAATACTTTCTTTAGAATCCAATCCAAATTCAAATACATTCTCTAGGCTCAATCCAAAAAGTCCTATATGAATATATATAATGTCTAATTGAGATGGTTTGTGAAATACATGATGTTGTGTAACAAAATATAGACATTTGAAAAAGCAGCGCACAATGACTTGAAATAAATGACAATCATCTGCTTGCTTTTAAGGGTGATTGATCATTCTGTAAAAAACAAGAGTATTTGTATTTAAACCGGTTAATGGGTGTGGTTTGGGTCGTATGATTTTATATGGGTTGGGTCTGGGTTGAAAATTTACAACCTAATTAATTTGGGTCGGGTATGGGTCAATGCAATTTTAATCGGGTTAGGTATGGGTGAGCTTCAACCCGACCATTAACCCAAATTGCCACCCCTATATAATACTGCTGTCCATTGTAATATCATGATTGTTATCCACACTGGATATTGCTGGTTCCTAGGTTCCCTTTACGTGTTTCATTGAATTCCTGTTTGAGTTTCATTTCTGACCAATGTTGCTATTTTGATCTTTTGTTTCATCTATCATCTTTTTATGTGGCTGAAGTTCTCAGGAATTCTGTAGTGTTGGAGATGATTCTTGTCTTATATTGTGGGATTCACGAAGTGGAACCAGCCCTGCTGTGAAGGTCTCATGCCTGTCATTTTAACTCTTGCATTTGCTCCTCCATCTCTTCTTAAATAGCAATGTTAACTTAAAAAGGACTCCAGTTTACAAGAGAGTGTATAATAATTGTGGAGCATTACTTGATTATCCTGGACGTGTATGGAATACACTACATTGTATCAAGTAGCAGCCAGTTTCTCATGTATCATACGTTTATGTCAAGCAGGTGGAGAAGGCTCACAATGCTGATCTTCACTGTGTTGATTGGAATCCGTCCAATGAAAATTTCATTTTAACAGGGTAATCTATTATCCACTTTTGTTTTGATGAGGGTTATTATATGTGCCCTGTATTGTTTGTTTGGCATCTACTTCATGTCTGTCTGTTTTCGGATTCCTTATATGGTGGATGTTGGCATAATTTATTCCAGATCGGCTGACAACACTGTTAGAATGTTTGATCGCCGCAATCTTTCCCATGGCGGAGTTGGAGGTCCAGTTTACAAATTTGAGGGGCACAAAGCAGCTGTTCTCTGTGTGCAGGTATCGGGTACTCGCCAAAATCATGCTTTAAATTACAAGATTATTTGTGTGAATACCTTGGAACTGATGATGGGCTTATTTCCAGTGGTCTCCTGACAACCCAACTGTTTTTGGAAGTGCTGCAGAGGATGGTTTTCTTAACATTTGGAATTATGATAAGGTGAGTAGTTAATAACATTGTGACTTTTTTTCTGTTTAAATGATACTCCATCGCTAAATTTGCTTAGCAGAGATATCAATTTACTGAATAACCTAATCAATACAATGACCTTATTACCTTCTTTAGTGGTTACGTTATCTATTTTCGTCAAAAGACCTTGCAAATTGAATACAGTATGTTGCCAGTGTTAGTGTTACCAAGTCATCTTTCCCATGGACTCTATTTAATGCTTCATGATATGATGCACTCTTCTGTATGACAGGTCGGGAAAAAGGAAGAGCATGGTGTTGAGAATCCCGAGGGACCTCCAGGATTATTTTTCAACATGCCGGGCACAGGTTTAGACCTATACTATATGCTCAGTATTATGCTGAGTAGGAACTTATGATTATTTCTTCCCGCTTAGGAGGAAAATTTCTCGCATTACATCTGTTATCCTGTGGAGATCTTGTTGTAACCTATGTAAGATCTTAGTTCATCTAAATTTGATAAAATTTCTCATCCTCTATGTCACTTATCGTTTTGATTTATGACTGGTCCATGCATTTTTCAATTCCAACTGCCAAGGTTTCTTTGTATTTGATCCTAATCAAAACTTGGCTGGCTGAAAGAGTGATGATAATTTCGTTGTTGTGATCTTTGTTTTTGGGTTCTGTTCTTTTTGGTAATACGCTTTGTCTTACCTTGAACTTCGCGCAGGGATAAAATTGTTGATTTTCACTGGAATCCATGTGATCCTTGGACTATTGCAAGTGTCTCGGATGATTGTGACACAAGTGGTGGAGGTGGAACTCTGCAGGTACATAATCATCCTTATTTGTCTAATTGCACAAATATAACACGTCATATTTCCTTTTTTAGGTCAAAAGTTGTTACACTGGTGCTTTTTACCTTATGTTTAGCAGTATAGAGCCTGGATTTCTTCATTCTCATCATTACTCCTTGCTCTCCTTGATTTTTTGTGAGTCCTGGTGTTTGTGTGATTTTTTGAATCAGTATCTACTATGCTGGTCTTTCCGACAACCATTGTTATTGTTATACCATGTTAATGTGTTGTAGTAGAGTCGGTTCTGTTTGCCGGATTTTGATTTTGAGCCATGCCAGTTACGCTATATTTGTATAATCAATTTTAGATGTTGCCAAGAAATAAATGAAACTACTGACACATATATAGGTGCTATCCTAATATAAGCTAAATATGCTCTAAAAAGTAAATCCCTCTAGAGGTATTAATTAATAAGCGTTCTATAAAGTGACACTCATAGAGGCTAATTATTTGATCCCATGATTAATCTCCTACAGATTTCAAAAGCTGATATTCCTGCATTTGGAATTCATCAGCTTGTGAGGTGTGGACCCAAACAAAAAAATTACCCAATTAAATTATGACATGTGTTAGGTTAATCTTGGCAGAAAAATATCGAACTGGGGGGGGGGGGGGGTTGTTAACTTTGCCTAGCTCTGATAGTACTGTGCACCGCAAAATTGACCATTACTAATTTACGTGCGTGCTCACTGAGTTTGTCTCTCGGTCTTCTCCGTTTGCAGATTTGGCGCATGACAGATTTACTGTACAGGCCAGAGGACGAGGTCATATCAGAGCTTGAGAAATTCAAGTCTCATGTACTGTCATGCCGTCCAAAGTCTGAAGCTGTTCAAAAGGCATCTGTGGAGACTAGCTAGCCTGAAGTGTAATTCACTGCTTTGCAGACTAAGGAAACGTATTATCTCTGCTGTATTAAGTCATTAGTGTAATGCTTATGGTGTATGGTCGACTCAAGTTGACAGATGTTTGATAGATTAATTAATTGAGCTGGGTTTGCTCGGGTCTTGTTTGATGAAACCTGTGGATGGATTATTCTTAGTTGATGTATCTGCTAGGAAGATTCTGGAGGTGGAGGATCAGCCTTGGTTCCTAAAAGCCTGATGACAAGATAACTACTGTTTTTTTTCCATTTACTGAGATGTGGTAAAATGAAAACTACACCAGTGCTATCGTAATTGTCCAACCACTGATCCATAGTAACGGAAGTTTAGTTTCAACTTACTGAATTTCCATCCCACTGATCTCCCTGCTTTTGTCTTTCTGGCAACTTTTAGCTGTTGTATGGGTATTTAAACTGTTAGTCAAATTAAGCCATATCTTTTGTGGCTGTTGTATCGTTGTTTTCACTTTCATCAAAGATTATAAAACTTTAAATGTTAGTAGTATTTAATATATAAGAGTAAGAATAATAAAAAATTTATATTATTGTTCATGAATTTTTCATATTGATTTTAAATTTTATGTTTTTAGAATGAGTATATATTATTTATTTTAAAAGTAAAATTTATAGATAAATAAACTTCTTTTACAATAAAATGAACATTATTCGATTAAATAGTGGTTAAGCCTAGAAAGCCAACACTATCGAAAAAACTAATATGGTGTGAATTAACCATAACCCAATAAAAAGAGACCTATTCCCATACAAAATACTCAAGAAAAAAGAAAATCCTATCATGAAACATACCTTAGGATAGACCTGGCAATTTTGTCCCAACCTGAAACCCAACCCGACCCAACCCATATTTTTGCGGGTAGAGTCTTGATTATTGACCCATCTATTTTTTTGGGTAGGGTTAGGGTAATCAGCTAATTTTGTGGGTTGGGTTAGGGTAGAGATCTAAACCCATGACCAACCCGAAACCCGAAAATATATTTGTTATTAATAAAAATAAAAATATTAATTCACATATATATATTATTTTCAAATCAAACTATACCTTAGCCTTAAGTCCAAGTACAGTTGGACTATCCAACCTTTAATAATATCACACAATATTAACTAAACAGACGGTCTAACCAGCTGTATATCAAATAAAGGGCCCAACAAGACCTTTACATAATGTTGAAAACCCTAATGCTCTCGTCTTGCAGACTCACATCCATCTTTCTTTCTACGTTGTTGTTCATGTCTATGTCGCTTTTCATCTCTACCCAATGGTTGTTTTTCTTATTTTCACTATCATTACGTTCTTGAGAACATAGATATGTTTAAATTATCTATAAAGGTGAACAAAAGTAGGTGATATATATTTTTTGTAAGTGGAATCTTGATTATAGACCTCTTAGTGAATTCTGAAGCCAGCAAAGAATAGTGTGCTGCATAAAAGTTCCTCAACTGTTGGTAACAGTTAAGTGATTGCGATTGTACTTTTTAGGGCATGAGCACTCATTTTAAACAGGTGTAATTATTTTAAAACTATCAGTCATAGTTTGAGGCTTAGAGCTCTTAGTTTATAAATTATTTCTAACTTTAGAAGATTTGTCTTTAGTATATTTCTCTAATGCATAATGAAGATCTTCATTTTTGTTCCACTTTTTATTTAGGATCATGTGCATATCGAGATAAGATTCCTCCCCAACAGCGGTAAAGGTTTAGGCTCAAATTGATAAAAATAAACTTATGGAAAAAAATATGAGTTATTCTATTTATGAGAAATTGGTGCAGTAGTTTGGATTTTTTGCATAACATGAAATTCATTTAAACTTGGGTCGATGAAGCAAGATTACTTCTCTTCCTTTTGTTTCATCCTATTAGTGTGCTAGCTAGAACTAAATGTTTTTGGTTTTTTTTATTAATTTCTACTCCTAACCCATCTAAATTATTGTATAGTTAAAAAATGGGTTGGGTGGGTTGGGTTAGGGTTGAAGGATTTTAAACGGGTTGGGTTAGGGTCATGATTTTCTGACCCTTCCATTTTTGGGTTGGGTTAGGGTTGATGATATTTAAAATGGGTTGGGTTAGGGTTGATATCAACCCGACCCATCAACCCAAATTGCCAGGTCTACCTTAGGATAGTTAAACCATTAAAGATGTATTTTAGGGTTTGAAGTCTAGAGTGTAATGATGTTAAATCCTAAATCTCAAACTCTAAAATCATGTCGGGATAATTGAAATAATATAAAAGTGTAAAATGAACATCAAAAAATATCCTAAACCCATACCTATTAAGCCGTCGAAGAAACTAAAATCATTGAAGAGCTAATGTGGTTCGGTTATTAACCGCTACTCAAGAAAAAGGTAACCTACCCCCATATACAACCCTATGACGGTTAACACAATCAAAGATTCTAACATTGTTGAAAAAGACTAATGTGATCCGGTTATTAGCCAGTAGCCACCATATAATTAAAAAAGAACTATCCTTCATATAACCCTAGGATGTCTAACACTAAGGAAAAAACTATAACCTTCGAAACATATATGTATTTTATTTATTTTCACGGTAACAAATATAAATTTCAAATTTGTCAAACATAATCAGGTTGGATCTTATTTTGAAGAGCTCGGATTATGATGAACAACTTTATAAATTTTACGTTAACTTATATTTAAAACTACGATACATTCAAATTTTACAAAAAAAAACAGAGAAAAAGCCTACGACTACAAATGATGGGCTATCGATAAAGAAGAGGCATAGGCATCGCCTCTCGATCCAATCCCATCTTCCCTAGCCTCCCCAACAAAGTCCAGATACGAAATAAACCTCCCGCAGAGATCGTCAGTCTGGGTCCTATCGATCACCCTTCCCTTGAACCTGAACTGGTCGAGAGAGATTAACCCGCACCACATTTGAGTTCCTTCGAACTGAAACCCCCAACGTCTTCGTTCGGACATGTCACAAATGTGTCATTTTTTATTTTGGCATTTTTGACCCAAAATGTCAAACAGCCATCACCGAACAACAATTTTCAAAACAGCCACAAATATACCATTTTCAAAACAACCACAAAACAGCCAACAATTTATGCTGCAAATAGAATTAATACCGTAAACAGAGGCGGAGCCAGAAAACTGTAATTAAGGGGGCGAGAATATTTTATAATATTAATTAATATTTAAAATTAATTTTAATAAATTAATTTAAATTTTCAATACTTATAATTATATTTTAAAAATGATTTTATATGCTACTATATGTTATTTTTATTTCTTGGCATATCCAGTATTAAATTTAAATTTATGTTTTTGAATTTCATTAAGTAATACTTTAATTGATTAGAATATATTGTTTTAACTACAAATATATGTTTAAAATAAATATTTTATCAATAATAAAATAATAAGTGATAGCTGTACATTTATATATTTGGTTACTGTCAATTATTTTATTATTAGAAAGAATTATTTTTTCAATTCAATGATATTATTTATTCCATTAAAAATTAAAATAATCTAAGTATTAATACATTTTAAATGTTATATTAAATACTAATATGTAATCCATAAAATTTTATTTTTATATGTAACATCTAATATATTTGCTCTAAACACAATGGTTTATTTCTTTATTTTTTCTAATATATGTAAGAAAATTATTGATAAATTAATATGTATACATATTATAAATTAATTGTCACTAAAATTTAATAAAGAATAATAATAATTAAAGTATATAATTGAATATCTACATATATTTTAACTTTATTAACAAAAAATTGTTTTAAAATGTAATATAAAATTTTTAATTATAACACCAAAAACGGTAAACGTACCGCACAAAACTAACTTATTCAAAACAGCCAGACGAAACCTGCCGAACACTATTTTTCAAAACAACCACAAAACAACTAGCACAAAACAACCAACAAAACTACCACAAAACAACCAACAAATTTATTCTATGATTTTCTTACTTATGGATCATTGCATAGCGGACCAAAACAAGATATTTGTGGTGTTGCCAGTAATGGACGAGCTGAAAGCTTTGTTTCGCCACTCGCTCTCATGACCAGGGGCGGATCTAGAGGGGGGGCCGTGCCCCCCGAAACTTTTGAAAATTTGTAAAAATGTTCTTATAAATTTTTGAAAAATATAAAATAACATAATGTTTTAAAGAACAATAGTGTCAAAAAAATTTTTTGCCCCCCTAAACTAAAGTTCCGGGTCCGCTACTCGTGACCAACCATGAAATGCAAGCGATGTTACTAATAACATGAAATTTCATTCTTAGATGTATGTCACATGTTTCCTACTTAAACTTCAAGTTTAAAGAATCGGCATCACATGTAGAGCATCAAATGAAAACATATATGTTCGTTTTATTTAAAGGTGATCACTAATGTTTTTTAGGCCGCCTATATGGTAAAATGCTCATATTTTAGGGTTTTCAGCCCTCATATAGTCTTTTATAATTTTTTAATCACTTCTTAGTATGGCCCCATTTTTTTTGTTCAGCATTCAACTGGTTTTTGTATTATCAGTTGGATTGATCAGCTCAACTCATTCTTTTAAAACAAGTCATTAGTCAATATCAGCTATCAGTTAGTAGCTATTTAAACTCTGTCTCTCATATCCAGCTAGTTTAACATGTTTGACTGGATTGACCAGCTCTGTTCGTTCTTTTAAAATCAGTCATAAGTCAATATCAGCTCGTATCAACTGTCAACTAGCAGCTCATTATATGCAAAAGAATGAGGCATATGACTTTTGGGGACTGAACTCAGAAGGTGTTGTTGTTTGGTTTAGTTAGGGGTTCACTACTAGTACCTCATAAGTTATAATAATAACATTAATGGAGATTTAACAAGAATGACCGTATACACTATTTTGAAATTAGCTATTGAAAATCAATTAACTGTTTTATAAGAATAATACAGGGTTCATGTGTAAGGACATTTCAAATTTATGTCTTTTAAGTGTCTTGTATTTTCTTCTTACTTTTGATCATTGTTGGACAACTCGTGAGAAACAACTAGCAATTCAGTGCAAATTAGGTTAAATACCTTTTTGTGAGAAAAACAATTTATAAAGATAAGATAATTCTGTTATTAACCTTTAATCTCACACTTAAATTTGTCTAACTTGTTAGTTCCATAACCAGTTCTTTTAGTAGATCGATGGGGCTGACGTAGTCTGTATGGATTGTTAGACTTATACAAACTAGTTCGGAAAGTGGAAGCAGTCAATCGATGGGCTGATCGACTTCCAAGTGTTCCAAGATGTTAGTCGTTGAAACACTTTTGACTCTTTCAGTGAATGGACGGAGTTGATCAACAAAATACCAATACATGAATGAGAAACTTTATTGATACTTTTTAGGGTTACAAGAAAGTAACTCACACTTGGGGTCAAACAACAGACTCTACCTAACACCTACACTCACTTCTTAACGAATAGATCAATACAACATATGAAGAAATAAGTGCAAACGCTCTAAATAGCTAGATATAAGAATTCTTGTTATAGGAGACATGTCACTTTTTCCAGATGACTTTTTCTTGATATAGGAAGCATTAGAGCGGAAAAGCACACATTGCAACTGAAAATTTTGGCTCTTTATATAGCAAAGTCTCTGGAGCCGTTGAAGGAGTATATTTCCAATATTCTATGGATTTGAACGTTTTTCCAACATCAATTTCAGACCTGACTCATTTCTCAGATGATTGAGGTTATGAATACGAATATTATGGCCCAGGGAGGTTGACCGTTGCATATATTGAACTTTTGCAACAACCAGACACATATTAATCCTTAAATTTCACAGTTAGTTACGACCGATGGAGTCGACTACCATTTGTTGGCTTACAACAGACTCTGTTGAGGCGATTGATGGAGTCGATTAACATTTTTTTCTTACAACACTTTGTTGAGGCGATGAACTTTGTCAAGACGATGGACTCAATTTGTCAAGAAACTTTTAAGTCTTGTTCATACATTCTTTGCAATGTCTTTCTTTTGTTTGAATGTGTTTGTATTGATAGACTATTGATGTGATCAACCCATCAACTCAATTGATCGAATGCATTCATTGATGCATTTTGCATGTACTGATGAACTCCATCTATATAAAAACTTCTAGTTTGAGCATTTCTTTAGTAACTCCATTTGCGCGTTGATTGAGTCATCATCGGCAAAACGCAAAAGTTCCAACAGTAACAAAACTCTTTATTATTCCATCCTATTCAAAATAGAAGTCATTTTAAAGATGCATATAGACTTAAAATCTGTCTAGATTCATCTCTAAAATGATTTTTATTTTGAATAGGAGTTTTTTAGTATTAATTGTTAGTAAAAAGTCAAAATTATGAATATAGACTTATCATTTTTAACATAATCAACTATTCTTATTCAAATTAACTCAAATCTTCTCACAAAACCACTAAAATGCACCGAAATGAATTAAATATAGCTAACAAGTTGAAAAAATAAGTAAAAAAACAACTTTGTTCTTAATATTTCACATTCGTAATTTCTCAGATAGTAGCCACAACTGATAAGTGGTGAAATAGTATTATTTTAAGGTCTTTATTCACCTTCATTTTACTTGATGCATAACTTATTTAACCATTTTATGGAGTACTTTTTATTATTATTAGTGAGCTTATACTTTTGACATGTTTGAATAGGTAAATACCTATGTGAGTATATTTTGAAAGCTTAATTTGAGGTTGCATCAATGTTTGAACACTTCGGGATGGATGCCAAGCCAACGGGAAGCATCAGGAGAATTTGGGTGCAAAGAGGAGCCCACTGGACTTGAGCGACCCAGGGGACCGACCCTAGGTGGGTCGGTCCAACCTTGTCCAACTCTTCTACACCCTACTGGAATCGACCAACCCAGGGGACCAACCCTAGGTGGGTCGGTCGAGCTTTAAAATGAGCACGTGCCTCCTTCACCAGAGGGTCGACCGACTCACGGGACCGACCCAGGGTGGGTTGGTCCGATGAAAATTTTGTCCAGATTAGTGTTTTGAAAAGCTGAATTTTTGGGCATCCTTTCTCATTATTCATTCACCACAACTACAACCCAAACAAGGAGAGACAGAGGCGAAAAGAAGAGGAGAAAAGAAGAGAAGAAGATGAAGAAGAAGTGAATAATCTACCTCCATTGAAGCTCTAGAGCTCCTCTAATGGCTAAATCTCTCTTTTTATCTTCTCTTTCCCTTTTTAATGGTTGAGTAGTCTCATTTTGTATCCTATGATGGGGTTTGACCTAACATTGCTCATTGAATGCTTGTGATCTAACTCATTTAAATACTCTTGTTTTATCTCCTTCAATATCAATTAATGCTTTAATTTGATCAACTATGACATTTATGGTGGTTCCATTCAACATTTGAGCTTGAGTTTGGAACTTGACAAAAGGGGGGATAACCCTAACTTTTGCACTCTTGATTTGGGGTAAAATCGTAGGGCTATTATTTAAGAGCTTTTGCTTAATGCTACTTAGTGACTTAGACCTTCTTTAATTAAGAGGTTTGGCTAATTAGGTAAGAATTGGTTGTTCCATGATTTGGGGATTCATGAATTAAGCTCTAATAGACAATAAGAGAATGAGTTAAAGTTATGAGATCATTTGGGTGATTTAGGTGATTCCCCCTATCCTAGGGTACTTTTCCATCCATTCCAATCAACAGTTGATTTACTGTTTTTATTGTTAATATCATTACAAACAATTGAGCTTGCCTCCGGCTAACCCCCGTTTACAGTTTTTGTTCGCACTTTACTCAAGTACCAAAGCTTGGGATTTAGAAACCAATTTCCTTGTGGATATGACACTTGTTATATTGCAACGAATTGGGTGTACTTGCTCATTTTAGCTAGATTTTTTACTTATGTTAGTAATTTTTCCCAATAAGTTTATGGCGCCGTTGCCGGGGAAATGATAGTCATTTCCCCAGTTTTGGTATTTTAGTTTTTGTGTATTTAGTGGTTTTAATTTGTTTGTTTCCTTTTAGTTAATTGTGTTTTTAGTTTTTTTTTATCTATTCTTACCTTCTCTACTACTTAAGTATATTGTGGTGTTGGTGTGGTTTAGGTACCTTCTGTTTTCTCGGTGTATGCCAAACACTCGAGCCAAGGGATCTCCACTTGTTAGTGCGAGACCCGAGCTCGAGCGTTCCTTGTTGAGAGCCATCAGAACTTTGAAAAATCAAATTATGGCTGATCAAGAACCACCGATGATAGAGGATAACGGGTACCCACAACAAAGATCCCTCAAAGACTACAACCAGCCGGACACTAAAGGGAGACATTCAGCCATAGTCCTTCCGGAGCTGACACCCGAAGAGGCTGGTCAATAGGTATTCAAGACCCATTACATCGCTGCTGTCCGAGACTTAGGGAAATTTAGCGGAGCGAATCCCGATGAAGCTTCTAATCACCTAAGTCTCTTCCTCGATTTTTGCTACTCATTCAGTAAGGCTGGTGGAGTCAACGAGAGGATACACTTGTAGCTCTTCCCTCACTCCTTGTTAGAAGCTGCATCGAAATGGTATAGAAGCTTGCCTTCAAGGTCAATGTACATTTGGGCACAAATGGCTCATAAATTTCTTGCCAAGTATTACCCCACAAGTAGAACTAGGCAATTGATTGGTGAGATCAACACTTTTTGCCAAGAACCGAGGGAGACGTCATATAACGCTTGGGATCGATTCAAAGAGATGCTTATGAACTGCTCTCACCACAATTTGAATGACCAATCTCTATGTCTATCCTTCTTCAATGGTCTAGACGGTGCAAATAGACTCCTTGTGAACACCTCAGCTGGAGGGAGCTTCATGACTAAGTCACCTCAAGAGGGGATAGAACACCTAGAGGTGATGACAAGTAACATAACAATGGTCTAACCTGTAACACCCCTACTCTATTCGGCTCCTAATCATCTTACTTAACAATAAATCGCAGCGGTAATCTCAACAATTGACTACTGGTCACCGTTCTTGCTCGCCCATACGAGTAATAACGTGCTTCCTGATAAGCTCTTAAATACGAACATTTTCTCGCAGTGAGAGAACAAAGAGATAGATCAAACTCCCAAAACAATATAAAACAAATACACATTCACAATGAGCTTTCTACGTATCCAAAACCTATACATGTTTCTAGGTTCGTATTAAAATGCAACAGTGCATGTTTAAATAACTGTAATCAAACTACCCAGCGCGTCACTCTCTTTGCCGACACCGGAAGTTGCATACCTGCAAAAATGGTAGTTTGTGGTATGGAATCAGCCCCTGCTGAGTATGTTATTACCTGACTGTCATGCACCCTCGGACCATTCAGTTATTTGGTCGAGAGTATGCAATTCGTTTCCATACAAATAGTTCAATGTTGAAACTGTAAAACAACGATATATATTGCAGTAATCTCAAATAACAAACAAGCCCCCGACTTCACACATCGCATCGTAATAAACCACTGAAAGCGTTTACAGCGCTTATATGAGTACAGAGACTCCATTCCAACAAACACTTAATAATTCATAATTGAGTTCAGCGAATCACTCGACCAGACACCCAACCACAATCCACACATGAGTACGGTGACTCGACACAACCAGTTCACAACACACAATATGAGCACAATGGCTCGTTCAAACAAATCCACCAACACACCACACATAACCACAAAGCACAACCAATGAACAACAAGGCGAAGTAACGAGAATTATAAACGAGTATGAACTCTCGTCTTGGCATGCAAGCCCAAATAATGTTCGCCTAACGTACGAGTTAATATAGTCGTTCGTAATTGTTCAATCATGTCTAATGACAATGTCTCGTTAGAACGACGTGTCTCTAAGTTACCCATCTCTTATGGCGGGTCACCCACGGCAATAGCCACTCCAGCGGTAGAGTCTCCGTCCTACGAACAATCTGTAGTTCGTTGGAAATTATCCAGATACTTACGGCTACCACACGGTGTCCTAGTATCGTTAATGGATCACAGTTCACAGCAAGAGCCACATCCTTGATAAACTTATCTATACCATCGCATCGCTTTACTATTCTTTTTTTTTTCTAACACAGCAGACCAAGGTCGTAGTCCAATCCTGAGTATGTCGACTCGGGATCCAGTGCTAGATACGAGAGCGGCGTTAAAGAGGCCAATGCTCCGTATATAAGTCTCAGATATTTTATATATCTTATTATCCTAATGCTACAACGTTTTACTTACGTTCCTTATATTACACATATAAGATAGCATCATTGCCGCTAGTTCGTTTTATAATATGTTCATATATACGAACGGTACTGTTATCGCACAACAGTAATAAAGCAGCATTAATACACAACTCAAGCATATTAATTCACACAAGCAGACATTCAATCTTATCACAGATTTTCACACAATGTCTGAACTGAGGATATCCTCAGAGACAATCAAGCCACATAAATAACATACCGTTCACCCTGAAAGTATTACGGTGGAGTATGATTCAGCTAGATCCGATGCTCCTCGTGTCGTCTCTAACAATCTATCAATATGCATCACACCATGCATCAGCTTCTCATACTAACAGTACACTACGGCACCCCGTACCGTTACTAATCCATCCCGGTTTATTCCCCGTTGTTAGCTATAAACGTCTGTCGGGTTTTCGGTTTAACTCGGGATTTGGACAATGTTATATTACATGCGTAGTCTTGTCTCGTATATTAATATACTTATCGTTGAACTTTGTTATCGCATGTAACTTAATATACCCTTGTATATCATGTAGTTTGTTTCTACATTGTATGTATAATTCTTAGTCATGCATTTACATTTCGCCTTAGTATTTATTTTCCTAAGGTTTGTTTTTCCACATTTAATGGAGTATAATTCATATGTAACAGTACTTTTGGATTATATAAATCCTCATTTCCATGTACACTCCTAACATTAGAACTTCCATATCTAATGTTTGTAATTCCTTTTCCCTTTATCGTATATCATTTTAATTATGATATTACATGGTTATTAAACCATATTATATTTTTCTACTCCATAACATATATTTATTTGTATATATGAATTATGGGACTTATTCGTTATATGGAAGTCTTTATAATATATATTCATTCCTTTTAATGAATACCTCTTATATTATAAATGTTATACCTCTTATAACACTTAAACCCATATTATAAATTTCATTCAAAAATATTAATATTTCCGAACAGCACCTATGTTCCTTAATTATTTACAAAATCCACCACATAATTTATACCATGTTATATTACAGTTATATAACATTATTTGACAACTATGTCATTAAGACAATTATAACTTATAGTTATATTGCTAATAAATACCAAACAGCCCTTAAAACTCTCGGTATTAATTAATTCCCACCAAACTTCCATAATTTACAACTCAACCCCAAATTATATTTCCTTGTTACACTTATAGTATATACCTTATATTATAATCCTTATTCCTTAATATAATTATAACCCATGGTTATATTTTCTCAAAATAACCGAACAGACCCCATGGTCTATTTAAATTATTTTTCCACCACTTAACTTTCTATATTCACCAATTTCCCCTCTTTATAACATATAGTTTTCTAATTCCATTAAAATCATATATTATACATATGTCCTTATAAAACCTTGTATATAATTCAAAAAATCACCAAACTATACCAAAAGGTTATAAACATTATTCCTAACCTTATACTTTCTCTAAATCTCGATTTTACCACATATGTTACCCATTTGTAACAATATTATGAAATACCTTATATTATACTTATTTAATTCATATTAACTCCAAATTTAACCAAATCAATTCCTAAAAATTCCTAATAACCTAAGGTTTGTACTAAACTCCTCTTAGTACCCCCAGTTTTCGGAAATCACAATACCACCCCAAGTCTTATAAATCTTTTACAATTTAATAATATCTTATTATAAGGTAGTATTTTAATTTCTAAAATTCTCCAAAGTTGGTCAAAGCCTCCTATATAGTCAACTTTGACTTCTAATACCAATTGGGACTCAAACTTTCAGTAATTACCAACAATACCCCATACTTTTCTATTTTTACAATTTTGACCCAAAACTTTATAAAATGTTATAATTTTTATTAAATTCATTTAAAAACCCTAAACTCCTCTAAATTAAGCCCACGGCTTTATATTTTCCAGTAATTACGATTTGGCCCCAACTTAATTATATAAGCATAAATAAAACTAAATAAGCTTATAAACTTAAATTAAAATGGCCTAATGACATGGCCTTATTACAACCTTGAACTTGCAAAATAAATTACACAATAAATGTCTCAAAATATAGCATATATTTTCGGCCTCGCTTTGATTTAATTATTTTTCCACATAATGTCATAATTTGACCATTATGTTAATTAAATCTCTTAAATGACTAGCTTAATTTATATTAGCCATTTTTTTCTATTTTTAGGTCAATATGACCTATATTTGTAATTTCACTCTCGGCCATATATATATATATATGCTTAAAAATTATAAAAATCATAAGTTTTAGGTGTTTATACCTTGATTAATCCTTGTATGAGCTCGGTCACTTGTAGGAAAATTCACCACTTGATTTAGACATGTTTAATACACAAAAACAAGATATGGTTACACTCCAAGCTTGAGCTTAACCATAAGGAATAATTAATGTAAGATTTAAGGCAAAAATCACCTTAAAAATGCAAGGAGTGTTCAAGATGGTTTCGACCTGAACCAAACACACCACAAGGTGTTAGATCCACCATATTGACATAGGAAATAGCTAGATCTAAACAAACTCTCTTGTTATTAGGTTTTACCTTGGAAAAATGCCTTAAAAGAGAGTATTTATCTTGGATCTTGGTCACCCTTGCTCCAAATGGCTAACCACTGAATGAATATGTAAATATGAAGATTATGAGTGTATAAACTCATAAAAAACAGAAGAAAGAAACCGCATGAAGAGTGGAGGTTCTTAAGGTATGTTTTTACCTTAAATTGTAGATTTGAACAACCTTGGTCCCTCTACTGGTCTCAACCGAGTTTAGCTCTTGTTCTAACCTTATAACACTGAGAATAAGCCATAGGAATTGATGAGCCACGAAATCTAAGTGTTGGTAGTGAAGAGATGAAGAAAAAGGGCTAAAAATGACCTTAAAACACTTACCTTAAGAGCTTAGGAGCTAGGTTTGCCTTCCATGTTCAAGAACAAGCCTTGAGAGCTTCAAGGAAGGAGGAGAGCTCGGTTGACAGGGCTGGAATCAGACAAGGAGGAAGGAAGGAATGGGTAAGTTTTGAAATAATTGAAAAAGTAACTTAATTTTCAAAAGTAATTGGTATTAGGTATAGTTTGTCCCATAATGATTGTAGGCTGTCTCCTCCCTCTTGCCAGCCGATTTCCAAGGGGTTAAATGGGTCATTTAATTGACCATTGACCATACTTGGTCAATATTGACTCATGCGGGCCCCACTTTAGGGTTTTATTAATATTTTAATATTAATTTGTAAAAATTCGTAAATTTCTGGAATTAAATTCCTAATATGATATAATATGATAAAATATCATATTTAAGGGTAATTATAATCTTTAAGCCCATTAAAAATCAATTTAAAAGGCAATCTCACAAAAACGTGCTTTAAGGTGTTTTAGCGCACATTTTTGTGTCACAGGGTGTTCCTGAGCTAGTTCTCCTTGAGAATGGTTTTATTGTGTTCCTTGCTTCATTATAATACTTAGGAATTCACTTTGGATCCTATTTGGGGTCATACAACCTTTATGGTGTCTTAAAGCACATTTTTGGCTTTACCGATCTTAAGGCGTGTTTTGCCTTGTTGAGATCTTTTAGATTGTTCCCCAATAGTAATTAGATGTTTATTAATCATCTTAGCTCATTAGTAGATCATTTAATTAAGTTTTAAAGGTTAGGGGTATTTCATAACCCAAGGGAAAAACTCAAAGAGCAGCGGGTCTCCTTCATGTTGAGCCCACCGACCATCTTTCTGCTCAACTATCCTCACTTACAAAAATGGTGGAGAAGCTAGCTATAGCTCAAAAGAAACAACCAAGTCGATAGCTTCTCCATCATCTACTTCAGCTTCAACCTCAAAGGGGTGTGCGATTTGTGCAGGTCCTCATGAGACCCACTTCTACGAAGGCAAAGCTTACGCCGATCAACTAGAGGACGTGAACTTTGTAGGCAACCGCCCCGTATACAATTACAATCAACAAAATGCCCCATGGAGAAATCATCCAAATTCTCATGGAGGACCAATGACCAAACCCGAGGAGGATCTAGCAATACTTCCAACCATCCTATGGGATACCAATTACAAGGGCCACCTCCGGGCTTTCTACAACAACAACCCCCTTCTTCCTCTTTAGATCCAAATACAGAGCTGAGAGACATGATGAAGAGTTTTGTCTTAGTAGTCCATACTAAGGCAGCAGAGCTTGACTCATTTAAGGCTAGTCAAGAGGCCACTAACAAGAGAGTTGAGGGACATCTTGAGCAAATTTCTTGGTAGCTTGCTCAAATGCCTCCACGCACTTTCCCAAGCCAACCCAAGCCTAATCCAAAAAAGCAGCTCAACGTCGTCTTTGTAAGAGAGATCGAGGAAGGGAGACGGGGGTGGTTAGAGCGTTGAGATTTCTGACCTTTACCCCTACCTCTAGGAGTGGGCTATGGCTATTGAAGCTTCCAAGGAAAAAATATCTCAACTCGAAACCTTGGCCACAAGATGTGAACATCTCATTCAAACCGAGAGGACTTTCCTTGGAACACTATTGGCCGACTATGAGAATGAAAAGATGAGTTGAAAGAGGAAGATATAGAGGCCAAGGCGATCACCTTGAGAAGTGGGAGGAAAACACAAGATGTCCAGTCCCACATGAGTCAAGCAACTCATGTGAGTACATTTTCGAAAGCTCAATTTGAGGTTGCATCAATGTTTGAACACTTCGTGAAGGATGCCAAGCCAACGGGAAGCATCAGGAGAATTCGGGTGCAAAGAGGAGCCCACTGGACTCGACCGACCCAAGACACATGTCAGCAATTTATTGGAGAAATAAAAAATATTGAGTAAAAATACTCCCCCAGTTCTTTTCTCCCTGCATGTTGAATGTGGGCATAGGTGAGAGAAATAATATTTTTTTTCAAAATGTTATAACTTACAAAATATAAGTGGAAATATATATATAATATATATATATTTGGTCATCATCATTCGTTCTCTTCAAAGCAAGATGCATCATGGATATGTTTTTGGTAAACTTAAATTTTTACGTTTTTAGAATGAGTATGTATTATGTATTTTAAAGTGAATCTTATTTATTAACAAAATGAATCTTCTTCAATAATAAAATGAACCTTATTCATTAACAAAATAAATCTTCTTAAGATTTACTTTTCTTAAAGATAAAATTCACTTTTAGAAAAACAAATGATTCACATTATTTAAATTGTAAGGTTCACTTTTCTTAAATATAATATTCATTTTTCTTGAACATTTGATTAACTTTTCTTCAATAAAATATTCATTTTTAAATAAATGAAAGGTTCATATTATTTTCGTATAAATTTGTGGTAAGATTCACTTTTTCTAAACATTTGATTCACTCTTTTAAAACAAAATATTTGTTTCTTTAATGAATGATTCATATTGTTCTCGCATAAGTTTGTGATAAGATTCATTTTTCTTAACACATAAGATTCACTTTTCTTAAATAAAAGATTCACTTTACTTAACACATGTGATTCACTTTTGTAAACGAGATATTCACTTTTCAATAAACCTTAACCATAAACCCAAAAAACTATCGAGTCAGTGACAACAATATAAAGTATAGACAATTTTAAAAAATATTACCCTACACCACCCAACCTAAAAACCACCTTAGGAAAACTAAAATTATTGAAGGCATTTACGTCAAAGCATTTTTAGGGTTTGTAGTGCAGGACCCGTAAAAATATGTTAAGTCAGTAACAACAATATAAAGTGTAGAACTAATGCCAAACAGATTACCCTACCCCCAACACCCTAAAACCACCCTAGGAAAGCTAAAAACGTTGAAGACATTTTTAGGGTTTGTAGTGCAGGGACCACAAACCTTAAAAACCTATCGAGTCAATAACAACAATATAAAATGTATAATTAATGCCAAAAAGACTAACCTACCCCCCACACACCCTAAAGCAACTCTAGGAAAGCTAAAAATGTCAAAGACATTTTCAGGTTTGTATGCAAGGTTTAGGGTCTAACGAGCTCTGATTCACTTTTTAACAACCTTTGATTCACTTTTCTTAAACTTAAGATTCACAATGAACATATATGTACATACAAAATTATAAAATTTTAAATTTATCAAAACATATTCATGTTGCATCTTATTTTGAAGAGCTCGAATTATAATGAACAACGGTATAAAATTTATGTTATTTAAACTTATATCTAATAAACTACAATATTTTAAAATTTCATAAAAGACAAAGGTAAAAAATAAATAAAAGTGATCCTACTTAGATGGTGAAAGAGCGCCAGCTTGGAAAGTGCCTACATTTATATCATACAAATCCAGCTGGTATCTAAAGTGTTTTATAGATACATTATTTACAACTTATTGTAGTTCAGTCATTATTTTGATATGTTTTCATATTGAATATTCCGTATCGATTCTAGTAAGCTTCTGTTACGATCTATTTTTCAAATTAACAAATAAATTGTCCATCTTACAATATTGTTTTTTGAGCATAAATATATAGTTATTGTTTATTGCAAAAATAGTATTAGGTTTTAAAATTCACATATCTAAACTGTTGACATGATTTACTATGTTTACAAAGCTATACAAATATTTTTAGCATCTTTAATAACTACAATATTGATAACTCAATATAATATTTTAAGTTGCTAGAAATGTTAAAACATAACTACAAATCAAACCCCTTTCCATATATAAAAATATCTGTCATAATCATCCCATTCCTTTTTTATTCATTAGGCTCGTAAGTCGTAAATCAAGATACAACATTACTATCAGCGCAAAAAAAAAAAAAAAAAAAAATGGGGGCGTGTATGTCACATTTTCAATTCGTCAAAGTATGAAAATATAGAAAGCGAAGACAATTGTAAAGATAACGTTACTTCAACAAGAAGCATCTTTACCGCGTACTGAGAGTTCTCCCTCCGTCCTATTTGCTTTATGGCACGCTTTTCCACTTCAATATTAAGCATATAAAATAAAATAATTTTATAAAACTAAATTTTATAACA
Organism: Limonium bicolor; assembly: GCA_023374045.1. Lineage (NCBI taxonomy): Eukaryota > Viridiplantae > Streptophyta > Magnoliopsida > Caryophyllales > Plumbaginaceae > Limonium > Limonium bicolor. The sequence continues at coordinate 264,087,602 of CM041780.1, forward strand.
TTAGTTTTTTATCATGTAAGGAATCATAGCAAAACTTAAATTTTCAATTAATTTATCGTTATATGTTAAAAAATTGAAGTCAAAACGACGACATGTCCAAATAGTAAACAGGACGGTCAATTCAGGACGGAGGGAGTAAAAGAATATGTCGTCTCTATCACATAACTTGCTCCATAATTGTTGCTAGAACATCATATTAGGGATGTCAATTTTGACCCGAACCCGAAACCCGACCCGTAAAAAGTTGGGTTTGGGTTGAGATTTTTGACCCGAAAAGATTTTCGGTTCGGATTCGGATTGGCCCGATTGGGTCACTAAAACCCGCTCCGGGTTTGGGTGAACCCGCTAAGCCGTAACCGGAAAATTTAATTAAAAATAGAAAATATGTTATATATTAATGACTTATCTAGTGTTTAGTGATTTATTTATGACTAAAATAAACATTTAATTTGAATTATGATTAATATACTACATCATAATTAATTGATATTAAAGTATTATATTTACTTATTATATAATGCTAAATTCTTAAAATAAAAGATTTTTTTTTTAAAAAATGGGTCGGGTTCGGGGTCAACCTGCTGCGGGTTCGGTTTGAAGAAATATAACCCGCTTCGGGTTCGGGTTGACCTACACTATTTTTAGGTCGGGTTCGGGTTGAGCTCCACCCGACCCGAAACCCGATTTTGACACCCCTTATTCATACATGCTATATTACACCTGAACTGGAACTCGTAGATTTTACATAAATCTGAAACTGGACCAAAACTTGTAAATATTTAAATATATGACTCGAACCGGAGTGATACGAAATATACTAGTGACTTGAAACTGACTCAAACTTGAATAATAGTAACTTATAACCGTTCAACCCCAAAACAACATGAAATAATAATTAGGGCCATCTTGAAGATTTCTGGGCCCTTTACTTAAATCTAATATAGGGTCTCTTATAAACTAAATTATGTAAATATAAAAAAAATACTAAATTAAATTAACCATTCACAATATTCATATTTTGATAGGTTCTTTCAACACAAATTTGAACTCTTATAATATTTTCTCATTACAAACTCTAAAAAGATAAAACAAAAATTGGCCCTCAAATATTGGGGTCCTATTCGATAGCCTAGTTTGCATTGGTCCAAAGCCGGCATTGATAATAATAACCCAAAATTGTCTTGAATCCAAATGATTCAATTAAATAAGAAAAATCTTAATTTAGCCCGATTATATCTGAATAAAAATTAAAATAAACATTGTAATGAACATTTTATAACTTAGATATACTATATTCTCTTAAAAACTAGTACGAGTAGATATTTATTGAACAATTTTACTTTAAAAGATACCAATTATGATTTGATTAATCAATACCTAATTTTATCTGACAAATCTAATTTTATCTGAACTGAATGATCAGGAATCCAAATAACTCAAAAATTTTAATAATCTGAACGGATCTAACCCAAACAATATGATCTAAAACTCACACGTTTGACAACTCTAAGTTACATGATTTTTTTGAAAACAAAACAAAACTTACTCCACAAATCATAATTGCTGGTTAACATAAGAAAATCAAATTAATTAAGACAACAGAGAAACTTCCGAATAAACATTTGATTTGATCATTCGTTTTTTGGTAGCTAACATAAGATACTTATTTTTTTCCAAACTGTGTTCTAAATCAGAATTCTTTTTTGAAAACAATCTAATATCAGAATTTAATTATCAAATCTCGCCACGTTACTAGTCGGTGCTTTGTGACTTGAGCATGTACAAGTAGTCATAACTCGGTCTCTCTCTCGCCTCGCCCTCTTCATGAGCTGAGGAAGTCTCCGGTATCGTTCTCCGCTTCCTCATCCTCTCTTGAGCTCTCCTTTTCCCAGCACCCATCTCTCCGCAGACCGCGCTGATCGAAGATGGGGAAGCTCTCCCCGCCATGGATTTTTTCTTTCTTTTCCGCTCTTCTGCTCCTCTTCTCCCCGATCCACTCATTCTACCTCCCTGGTGTGGCTCCTCGGGACTTCCAGAGGGTCGGTTTCCTATCCTCCAGTTGATCCTTCTCTCAGTTTTGTGCGTGGATTGTTTGCTTGCTTCTGATGCGACTTCTTTACTGATTTAATTTGCGTTCTTGATTCCTAGTTTTTCGATTTTGTTATTCGCATACCTATCGCTCTTCGAGCGGGAGCTGATCTGCGACTTAGGGTTTTAGGATCTGTGTCGATTTTAGTTGATTTTGAATGTCACGGACTTTCTATATACGCCATTTTCGTTTCGATCTGTGCTTTGGATTCTGGTACTTGTTGGTGTGTTTTCCAGATTTAGCAGCTTGCGTTGTCCTGTGCATGATCTCATAGCCCTTCTGATGTTACATAGCATAGATAGGGTCAATGTTAGGCATTTTTTCATTTTTTTGTTTTACCATTGATATCTGAAAAGGGGAAGTTTTAATTGTTGGCTCTTCTAGTTCATGGGTCTTGAGATTTCCTGATATTTGAACAAGATTTGTCGTTTTTGGTATGCTTTCGTAGCTACTGGTGTCAGAGATCCTGTGAAATCTGTAGCTTTAATGTTGGGAGCTGCAGATCGTGTTATTGCTGTTTGTACAATATAACGTATTTTGCACGCTCCTTGCTTGATGATTTTTTCTTTACTCCGGGTAGTATTATAATCAGATCTATGTATTGATGGACATGAAATCTGGTTGGCTCAATAGATTTCCCAGCACATTTGTTTAATACTCCTGTGGAGCATCATCTCTGATGTTGGTTTATTCTCTCCATGAAAGTGTCAATTACTTAATCCACAGAGCCGCTCTCCTGTACTATTGGTCCTATTGACACTGATTGCCTTTTGTGGATACTGAAGCCTGAGATTGAGAGCGTGCTCTTTGGTCTTCGAATATAATTAGTCTGTTTGTCTATTTGGCAATTGCGAATGGTTTTTGCTTTTGAAATGATGGCTCATCCTTGATACCACATATCTTTATTCGATAAATTGGGTGTTTGATAGATGGGAATGTCTCATCATAATTGTAACTAGAAAGTGATTCCTGAAACTTTTGGCTTACGATCAGGGAGATCCTCTGCAAATTAAGGTTAACAAGCTTTCATCAACAAAGACTCAACTTCCATATGACTACTATTTTCTGAGCTACTGTAAGCCGAAGAGGATCCAGAACAGTGCAGAGAACTTGGGAGAAGTTCTCCGTGGTGATCGAATTGAGAATTCTGTATACACAGTAAGATCCTTTTGTCTTTGATACATTTTGTCTAACAAATTTGTTGGATGATTTAGTTATGTACTTGCTAATCCCACTCTTAATGGCTTTACAGTTCAAAATGAGGGAGGAGAAGCCGTGTCAAGTAGCCTGCCGGATGAAGCTTGATGCAGAATCTGCAAAGAATTTCAAGGAAAAGATTGATGATGAGTATCGGGTCAACATGTAAGAACTAGTGAGCTTACTGCTTTATTTATTAGAAGGCTCGTTGCTCTGAGCTAATGTTGATGTATCTTCAAGTGATTTACAAATGATACAAGAGATGGTGTGGACCTGGAGGACGTTTAGTTATTATGTGTTGAATATGTGAATGTAGCTGAAGGGTAGGTAATATGGCTAATATATTAGTAAGAATTTGAAAGTCTTAGGATGATGATGAGTATTGAGTCTACTTGTGCGAACTAGTGAGCTTAGTGCTTTATTTAATAGAAGGCTCTTTGCTCTGAGCTAAGGTTGATGTATCCTCAAGTTTTTTATTCATTTTCGAGTGATTTACATATAATACAAGAGATGTTAAGGACCTGGAGGACGTTTAGTTATCATGCTGTTGTGAATATGTGAATGTAGCTGGAGGGTAGGTAATATGGCTAATATATTAGTGTGAATTTGAAAGTTTTATGATTGTATCAATACTATATGTGTACTGCAATATTGGGATTTGGTTGATCACTGCTTATTTTGTCTCTCTCCTTATGTGATGAACTTCTACAGGATTCTGGATAACCTTCCAGTTGCTGTCACCAGACAAAGAAGGGATGGAACCCAAACCAAGGTTTATGAGCATGGTTTCCGTGTTGGTTTCAAAGGGAAATATTCTGGGGTAAGTTGTGTTTGGAGTCTTCTCTTGTTCAATTAATTTGCTGTCATTTTTATTGGGAGGTTGAAATGTAGATTTTTTATTGCAGACCAATGAAGAAAGATATTTCATCCATAACCACCTGAGCTTCAAAGTTATGTTCCATAGGGATCTAGAAAGTGATTCTGCTCGGATTGTTGGCTTTGAAGTTTCACCTCACAGGTATCACATTCCTGCATTATCTGCATACTTGTATCTGTTTTTTTTTTCTTCTGTTTCTCCATAGCTGAGGGGTAGTACCCATTGATGCTGTTATTCATGCATAATGAGTGGGATTTTTTTTCCATCTCCTAGTTTCATGTCTAGTCAGGGTCATCAGTATACACTAGTTATTTTGCTTATTCACATTTTGGAGTACGTAGGGGCTAGGGCCCTACCTACTGCCCCTTTGCTTTGATCATTGAACCACACATGCATTCTTGTTTTCTAAGTGAAAGTTGAAACATCTCATCATGTGAAAGGATGGAATTAACTGCCTTGAAGACAGTACCACTAATTGTTACTGCAACTACTTTTTCATTATTTCATAATTACGGTTTTGTCACCTGCTAGTGTGGTACGTATCACATTAGTGAGATTGTTCTTGTTGCTTATTAGATGAGAGACTTGTTTTGAGAATTTGTCAATTGTCAGTAATTTGTCTCAAGAGTTTTTGTTAAGAGTAAGTCTGGTGATTCCAGATTTGTAAATTCCTCCTTTTGCATTCTGTTACTCATGCAACATGAATAGTTAATGATCTTACTAATGGCAGTTTTATCCATTCTTTTGATACATTATTCAGTGATGTTTCTTGTTTTATTGTTTGCTCTATAACATGTTCTCTTGATGTGATATTCATTTTTGGTGTTTGTAAAACTTATTCTTATCTAGTGTTGCATGACTTTGGTTGGATCATTTGTGACTTTTGAATAGTGTGAACCATGAATACAAGGATTGGAAGGATGAAGAAACTCAACTGGCAACATGCACCAAAAGTGTTATTCAAAGTGGTACCGCACCGCAAGAGGTTGATAAAGACAAGGAAGTCGTGTTCACTTATGATGTCGCCTTTGAGGTAATAAATCACTGTTCTACTTGAATCATTTTCTCTGGAGACTGGCGTCTAAAGTTACCTTTGAATAGTTCTTTTTTAAATGTTCTTCTTCACTTTCACAGGAGAGTGACATTAAGTGGGCATCAAGATGGGATACTTATCTTCTCATGAACGATGATCAGATCCATTGGTTCTCGATTATAAACTCTCTGATGATTGTTCTATTCCTCTCTGGTATGGTTGCCATGATCATGTTGAGAACACTTTACAGAGATATTGCCAACTACAACCAGTTAGAGACCCAAGATGAGGCCCAAGAAGAAACAGGTTGGAAACTGGTCCACGGGGATGTTTTCAGACCTCCACTGAATGCTGGTCTACTGTGCGTCTATGTTGGAACTGGTGTCCAAATTTTTGGGATGACCCTTGTCACTATGATATTTGCCCTGCTTGGGTTCCTTTCCCCATCCAACCGTGGGGGCCTTATGACGGCTATGGTCCTTCTGTGGGTTTTCATGGGGTCATTGGCTGGCTACTCATCTGCTCGCTTGTACAAGATGTTCAAGGGTGGCGAGTGGAAAAAGAACACCCTCAAAACAGCTTTCATGTTCCCTGGGATTCTTTTCGCTCTGTTCTTTGTCCTGAATGCCCTTATCTGGGGTGAGAAGTCATCTGGGGCTGTGCCCTTTGGAACCATGTTTGCGCTTGTCCTGTTGTGGTTCGGCATATCAGTACCCCTGGTATTTGTTGGGAGCTACTTGGGATTCAAGAAACCGGCTATCGAGGATCCAGTTAAGACCAACAAGATTCCAAGGCAGGTCCCAGAGCAAGCTTGGTACATGCAGCCGTTATTTTCCATCCTGATTGGAGGAATCCTACCATTTGGGGCGGTTTTCATCGAGCTGTTCTTCATCTTGACCTCCATCTGGCTGAACCAGTTCTACTACATCTTTGGTTTCCTGTTCATTGTGTTTGTTATCTTGTTAATCACCTGCGCGGAGATAACATTGTGCTGTGCTACTTCCAACTATGCAGCGAAGACTACAACTGGTGGTGGAGGTCTTACTTGACTGCTGGGTCCTCTGCTCTCTATCTGTTCTTATATTCTATATTCTACTTCTTCACCAAGCTCGAAATTTCAAAGCTGGTCTCGGGTATCCTCTATTTTGGTTACATGTTGATAGGTTCATATGCCTTCTTCGTTCTCACCGGTACCATTGGCTTCTATGCTTGCTTCTGGTTCGTGAGAAAGATCTACTCTTCAGTGAAAATCGATTAAGTGTCTCCGATGTTCAGGTAGGATGAATCTGCGGAAATTCAAACAGTTGCAGAATTAAGAGGAGGGCAGCAGGAATGGTGATATGGTTTGAGCGGTGGACAGATGTGAAATCACTCACCCCTTTAGTATGTGTGTTAATGTCCTGGGGTGTGCAGCTGGTGGAAGATAGTGAACAAAGAGTCGGTTGTTTTGCAGAATGTGTTTAGAGGATAGTAGAAGACCATGATTATGACCTATATGTACTTTTCTTGAGAATTTGTCAGGATTATTGGATCAGAAAAACATCTCTTTGCTTCTCTTTAACTTATTTTTGTGGTTTCGTTACCTCTCTTTTCTTTTGTGATAAATCTTTTGGTACCTTCTCACTGACGCCATGATATAACGCCATCCCTTTGAACTGGCTTGGAACGGGGTGCTTTACCCTAAGCTGATATGGTGCACAAAGACACCCGGATATGTCACAACAAGGGCTTCCAAAATCTAGTTCGATGCATGAAACTGGAAGTTACAATTTGTGAAGCTCTTCAGTGAAGTTTTTAATTTTTTTTGAAGAAAATTGTTTTTAATTTTGTTTTTGAAGATAAAGGATACGCTATATTATGAAAACCAAACAAAACTTGCACACCTAACTAACCAAGTATATTAAATCCGCAACATGCTGAGCTATTTATCCAGAAATTTGATCAGACCAAAATATTTACAAATTCTAAAATTCCTTCTTATAACTGGAAAGGAAGATCTACTCCATCTCATCTTCAGCTCCATCTGAATATTAGTTACACATCTCTTAACATCAGGAACCACACTCACCACACCCACCGCAGAGCATCTTAACCTATACACCAGAGAGGACTTGCAATTGGAACTCCAAAGACATTTCATACACTCAGCAAATGCATATGGCATTTTACACAGCAGCCAATCATGCATTATGTTCTTAAACACCTCCTTACTGAAAACACTCAAAAAATAAATGATTTCATGTTTCAACTTGTTTACAGAGAGCGCAATCAGCATCCACCACCATCCACTTTCTCATTCTATCTTTGGTAGCTAATCTATTGTGACATGCCAACCACCAGATGAAAGAAGAATAAGGAGTGCAATAGTTTGACCATAATATTTTATCCCGTACACCCCTTAGAGGAAGAGGATGAATCAGATCATAAACATCATGGACAGAGAGTTTACCTTTCTCCTCAAGCATTTGCTTCATCATTGGGATCAGATTTAGACTTTGAAGATCGTCTCTAAGTTTAATACAACTCTTCCACCAATAAGCATGACTGGCTTTAACTCTAACATTCCAAATTGACTCCTCTCTCAGCATATACGATTTACACCATCTACCAAGAGCTGATTGATAATCCATCTCACTAATCTTCAGAAGAGTGCAAATCATAGCTGCCTTGTTCCAGGATAACACCTCTTTGATGCCCAGCCCCCCGTTACTCTTAGGCTTACAAACATTACTCCAAGCAACTGGGGCCTTCCTACCAGAATCCCCACCACACCACAGAAAAGTTCGACATTTCCTGTCAATCATATGGACTACACTCTTTGGAAACAGAAATATGTTAGCCCAGAATCTTTGAATGCTAATAATAGTGCTCTCCACCAGCTGCAACCTCCCAGCATAGCTCAATTTCCTAGCCGCCCAGTGTGAAATCCGAGCCGTCATCTTGTTAATCAGAGGCAAGTAATCTTCTGTTACCAGCCTATGTGTTGACAAAGGGACTCCAAGATATTTAACTGGGAGACTGCCCTCATCAAAGCCCAGCAGGTCAAGGATTCTGCTTTTATTCTCTTCATTAACCCCACCAAAAAACACCTTACATTTCTGTTGGCTGAAGAACAGACCAGAAGTGTGTGAAAAGCTATCTAGCATCTCTTTAATAATCTTCACTGAGCCAAAGTCACCTCGACAGAAAACAAGTAAATCATCAGCAAAACACAGATAATTCAAGCTCACTCTACTACACTTCGGATGAAAATTAAAGTCTGGGTTATCCTGAACTTTAGACAGTAATCTGCTCAAGTATTCCATGCACAACACAAACAACAGAGGAGAAAGGGGGCCCCCTTGCCTTAACCCTCTATCCCTTAAAAAACCCATAACTACGGCCATTAATTAGTATAGAGTAGGAAGGTGTGGAGACACACATCATAATCCAACTAATAAACCGTTCATTGAATCCTAAACTAATCAGAACCTCCTCCAGAAAATCCCAACACACACTATCATATGCCTTATGTATATCCACCTTAAATGCACACCTTGGCGAGATATTTTTCCTTTTATAACCTTGTAAGATCTCTTGGCACAATAGGATATTATGAAACAAACTCCTACCCGCTACAAAAGTTCTTGGCAGTCACTAGTAATCCAAGGAAGAACTTCCTTCAGTTTTGCAGTAATGATCTTTGACAAGATTTTATAGATTACATTACAGCAAGAGATAGGCCGCAGATCCTTTACAGTTGTAGGATTCTCAATCTTAGGCACAAGGGAAATTAAAGTCGCATTCACCTGCCTCAAGATTTTACCTGTCGCAAAAAACTCTCTAACCGCCTGTTTAACATCATCACCTATAATATGCCAAACGGACTTGAAAAATAGAGAGCTAAAACCATCAGGGCCCGGTGCTTTAGCATTATTGATTGTCTTTACAGCCTCCTAAATCTCCTTATCTGTAATCGGTAGAAGCATCTTCCCATTGAGTTCTGGGTAGTAACAATATTACCTCGAAACACACTCTGATCGCAGCCAGTTATGTTATTTTATTTCTCTCCCAGAAGACCTTTAAAGAACCCAACAATGTGATCTTCAATCTCCTTTTGGTCCACTAATCTCTGACCTGACTCAGTAATCATAACATGAACTTTAGAAGAGAGCCTCCTAGCGTTCAAAATACGATGAAAATAAGAGCTCGACTCATCACCCATTTGCAACCAATCCAACTTAGCTTGTTGAGCCATCTGATTATGAAGCAGATCCATACTATGATTATACTCACTAATCATAATATTTTCTTCTGCTATCAGACCAGAATTGAACGGGTCAATAGCCAGCTGCTTCTGAACATCATGTAATTTACCTCTCTGAACCTCCACCTGCTTCCTCAAATTACAAAATTTAGATCTGTTCAACCCCTTCAAATACCCCTTTACCACCTTCATCCTCTGAACAATTCTGAACATTGGATTTTCTTTAACATCAACTTTCCACCCATCCCTGATCAGATCAAAGTAACTACAATCTGTAGTCCAAATATTTCGAAACCTGAAAAGATTTGGCTTTCTCTTGACATCATTATCAATGCTAACCAAAGCTGGAGAATGGTCAGACACATCAGGGGGGCAAAATTTCGCATGAGAATCAACAAACTTGCTAATCCAACAGTTGTTAACTAGCACTCTGTCTAGTTTACAGCATATCCTAGATTGTGGATCTTTAACATGTTTATTAGTCCATGTGTAGAACGCACCTGAAAACTTCAAATCGTGAACATCAATCTCCTCCACACATCTCTCAAACTGCGGATCCATCTCAGCCACAGTATAATTATAGATTGATGTCTCTCCAAACTTTAGCAGACAATTAAAATCACCTAAGATTATCCAAGGATCCTTCAAAGCCTGATTTATCATCTTTAATCATTCCACAAAACATCCCTATCACCAGCCTGATTAGCAGCATAGGCTGCGGTAAGGCAAAAAGAGACTACCTCATTCTTGGAAATAACCTTACAGTGCACTACTTGATTCGTAGTCTTCAGAACCTGCAGATCCCACAGACTATCATCCCATGGCAATAAAATTCGACAATTCTTGTCATAACCCAGATTGGAAGCTGACTTCCACTTTTTATTGCAACTATTTACAATACTATCAAAATTATTCTGCCTCACACGAGTTTCTAAAACCGCAAATATCCCTACATTATTATCTACAGCAAAACTCTCTACAACTGCTCTTTTATTAGAGGCATTCAGCGCCCTTATATTCCACGAAGCCAACTGAAGCCTACCCATTTGGCAAACTCTCCTGACCAGATGCGTTACCTTTACTCCCTTGGCAACCACTAAGATTGAGGCTTTTCCTAGCCCCTACCACCTTCCAACCCCCAAGCTCTACATCTTCATTTCTGTTACTACTACTCCCAGGGATTAAGCCAACTTCGCTATTCTTATTCTTTAACCCCACCTCTTTCCTCTGACCAGAAACTACATTACCACTCACCACTTTCTCTTGGATAGGAACTTCACTAGATTGTTGCCCACCATCCAGATTAACAACCAGTTCCTTACTCACCGCATCCCTGTTATTTCCAATCCCAACCTTCGCCAGACATCTCGCATCTGAATGACCAAATCGCTTACAATTATCACAATACCATGGCCGCCACTCAAAAATAACCCTCTGTACAAATCTATTTCCTTCACCATCCTCCAGGATAATCTCCTCTTTAGGTTTCGATCTCGCATCAACCTCAACTAATATACGAGCAAAACCAATCCTCTCCTTTTGCGTTGTAAGCTTATCTTCAAAAATAGGTTTTCCAACTTTACTTGCAATTCTTCCCAACATCCTAGGCGACCAGAATTGTAAGTCCAGATTTGGAAGTTTTATCCAAACAGGGTCCGACGACAAATTAGCCAGATCCAGTCTGCATCATGGGGACCAAATTCTTAAAATCAACGAATGATTCCCTTGGACAAACCAAGGTCCTCCTTCTATAACACTCATCAAATCCTCTCTACAATCAAATCGAAAGAGGAAGGTGCCAGAATCATTAATATATATCTTAGGAATCGCAATCTTGCTCCATCTAGCCTGGACAAACCTTTCCATGGCAGCGAACGAGTATCGCACTCCCAAAGCAGCTCCAACTAAAGAATTTTGCCAAAAATCACACTCTGCCTTGACCTCAGTCTTCGTAAACTTCAAAACCGGAGAATCATCCTCCTGAAAATTCTCCAACCTGAGGCAGTTCTCCTTATCTCTATTGTTCGCGACCACCTCGCTCCATGATTTCCGCACTTGAGGAATTTTCCCCAGATCCACCTTCTCCTTTGCCGAAGCACATTGAAACTCTTCAATATTATCCCTAATCTCCTCTCCAACAACATCCTCCTCTACTCTTTCCAATTCAATCTGGTCATGGCTCCCAAACGTGAGCGCCTTCTTCGGAGCTCCCGACGATGCAACAGGGATTGGCTGATTTACTGGTGTCGAGACTTGATTTCTAGGCAATGGCACAGTAACTTTTGCCTTGCGTCCTCTACCCATGGCAGATACACAGAAGAGAAAAACTAGGAGGAGAGAGAGAGAGAGCTTCTCTCACTAGTCCCATTGCCAGATTTTTCACTATTTTATTAATTGTTTTTAATTTTCATTACTTTTTAGGAGTTATCTTTTGTAACGGGTTTGATTCACTAAATTGCAAAGCTATTTGTAGTCATTTAGGTGTAGTCACATTTTTTACATACATTGCTTGTTGGACATTTCAACTTGTTAGGGTATGTGTTGTAGCTTATTTTTTTTAAAGTTAGTTTTATATTTTATGATGTCGTCATTTACTCAATAGTTCTTGGTTTACTCAACAGTTTATTAAACCTGTCACTACTTTTAGTTTTTCTTAGGTGGGTTTTAGGTGTCGTATAAACTAATGTTTTTGAATTCGTTCTATACTTTACAATGTTGTTACTAATCGGCAGATTTGTGGTGAGTTTAGGGTCTAATGTTTTTGATGTTTTTTTAGTTTTTCTAAAATGGTTTTTAGGGTGTGGTGTAGGGTAATCTAAAAAAAAGAGATAGAATTGTGCCCGTCCAGCGGCTGGCCTTAAAAGAAGCTGTTAGACGGTTGCAGGCTCTCTAACTGTTGGACCACTGTAATGGCTAGGGGGTCTGTAGACATTCACCAGTTGTCTATGATTACATTTAGTAAATTTGTGACTATAAATAGCAATTCTCTTTCCTAAAGTACAGAGATGAGAGATTACATATAATACCAGAAGACATGAAATGTCAAACAGTGTCTCTACTAGTATTTAAGAGAAGGGGCTCAGGATTGTTGGGTTTAGTTGGTTTGCTGGGGGAGAAAGGTGTCTTATCGAAGAGTTGTGGTGCGCTGTGTGGATCTTTCACTTATATGGGAGGAGGGCAAGACAATATATATGATGAGGATGACATATTTGAGTTGATGTCAACTACTCCTTTTGATTGGTGTTTGTGAGAGAAACTTTTTTTTTTTTACTAAAAAGGCTAATAAGGGAGGTAGAGCAAACTCCGGGAAGGGATGTCAAGCTTATGGGAGGATTAGGGTCAGAGCGGTGGGTGTGCGTTTTTGTTATTGTTTAATTCAAAGCGTGAAAGCTTTTGCATGCAGTGGTGGATCGGGGTCTGTGGTTTTTGCTGAGGGGTTGTTGGTGTTGTAAAGGGTTGACAAACATAAGATGCCCAAGGATAATCTTTTCTGGTGAGTGTTATTTTGGGTCAGTGTTCACGACGTTCATTTTCTCTACTGTTATATGAAGGTTGCAAAGAGGTTAAGGGATAGAGTGGCAAGGTTCACTAAGTTTGTGGAAGATGAATGGGTGTAACACCCAACTCCTAAATAGATAATTATTGGTAAACTTAAACGGCCAACTTCAAATGATTCACAACACATATTACAATCTCTCGAGTGTTACCACCGTTAATCACTCACATGATTGACAAGGCCTATTAATTCCACAAGTTATGGTCTAACTGACTGGACAATTCCAATTTAAAACGCCATTACAATAACATACCGAGTTCATACTAAATCTTGTATTCAAGTACAAGTTTAATCCCTACCTTACCAGCGGGTACTTAGGAGTTTATAAACTCCCAAAAAATATATCCAAAACCCAAAAGTATACAAAATGATATCTACCTTGATCTACTCTCCGATTGGGTCGCAACTCCAGCTATGTACCTAAAATGGTTAGACCACAACATGCTTGAAACACCCCTGAACATTCAAACGCATAAAATCATAACGCGTTATATAATTCGGACATAAAATAATGTATGAACAATTTAATTTAGTATATACGTGTCCGAAAGCGTGACAACGTTACATATTAATGTAGTCACGTACTTATATATGTACGAATACAAAAATACATGTACGTAACGTTATGATATTATAACGTTGTAAATCATAAATAATAACGTCGCATAAGCACATTTAATTAAAACGCGACAAGTATATACATATACGTATATATATCACTAACAACGTAACGAATAAAGTAGTCACGTATAAAACTAATAATGCGACATACTATATAGTCGCATCTGTATACAAATTAGCATATATACTTGGTAAAAAAAAAGAAGTGAATACGCTCCTGCCGGGATTCGAACCCGAAACCTCTCATACCTTCTTGAATGCCTTAACCGGTTGAGCTATGCTCGAATTCAGTAGGGAATGCCAACTTAATTGAACTAGTAGTATGACTACTATTGTAGCTACAACTCAAAAAAAAAAAAAACAGGCCTGAGAATCACCCCACGCCACTGTCTAGTAACTTGAGCTCCCTCCACGTATTTACTCCTTAAACTCTTGTCTCCCACCTGACCTCAAAGTGGTTGCTGCTACAAACACTCACGCACCAGAGGTGGTATTTCTTCCACGCCATTGTCTTGAAAACAGAAGGCACTAACTCCCTCTACCCCTGATTAATACCTCTGTTCAGTCTCTCACCCCCCCCTGCATGCTCAAGTCTGTAGCAACTCAGAAGTTCTGCAGTTTCCTTGCGTGAAGTGAATCCAAATCCTCTTGGTTTCTCCCTTCCTGTCTGTCGATCTGAAGTTGAGCTCCTGGGAAGAAAAAAAAACTGGAGCATTGTAGCCCAGGAACCAGTAGGTAAAAACAGAAGCAAATACACTCCCTCTGCTGGTTTTACCGAAAATCCAAACCTGTTGTTTCAGTCTGTATTGCTCTTCCTGCTCTCAGGTCGGAGATTCTCTAATTGCTTAACTCACTTCCTCCTCAAGCTTTGCTTGACTCCGCTTGGAATTGTAACTCATGAAGGGTGCATCACGATCCCATGCTTGGTAGCTCATCCCCGTTCCAAAACAAAACACCCAACCAGGTAAAGCTCTTATCAGTTTTCTTTTTCCAGGGTCTGCTATCTGATCTAACCGGCCTGATCACTTGAGGAAATTTGCTCAGCTGTGTCGAGCAACCAGGGCATAGGAGGTCTGATAGTGTGCCAAAGATCAACTGGGAGGCAACAAAGACATCAAGTGGTGAGCTATTCCTACATTTATTCCAAGAACAGAAAACAAAACAATATGTCAGTCTCTGTTGATAAGTAACTCAGAATCTGTAACATGATCCTTAGCATACCTGCTGTCCTAGAATGGTAATGAGTAATAATGCATGCGCCACCTAACAAACTGACCTTTCTAAGTTACCTAAACGTGAGAGTGTTTGGAGAAAAATAAAAGAAACAGCTAGCAATTTAAAAGAACAGGAAACTAAATGCAGCAGTTTATATACCTTCTGCATCAGTTGAAATTTCAGTAGCCAAACTATATCGCTTTGATTCTGTTTAGAGTTAAGACTATCTTAGAGTCTTAACAAACAAAAAACTAAACCACGTGATGGAAGTAGTAATCCAAGGCCATTAACGAACAACAACAAAAAAAAAAGAGGAAAAAGAAACCAGAGCATGTTTCAGTCGATATGTGCAGTTTTACTGATTGAGTGCAAGGAAGTTTTCAGAGTGGTTAACTAGGCTATTTGAGTCTGTTAGAATTTGGAAAAAGAGAAACTATCACACCCTAAACTACTTGGGTTGTTAATGAAAAAAAAAAACTGAAAATCAACTCTTGAGTAAAACAGTGGAATGGAGTATATCAGTTCCTATCTTGGGTTGTTTCTGCAACGATGCGGTTTCTGTATTAAGGATGTCCAGAGAGGTTCCTTATGTGAGTTTGGGTCTTTACTTGAGGAAAAGGAAAACTGTAATAGGACATTCAATTAAGTAAATAGATAAGGAGGGGAAAACTAGAAACCCAATCAGTGAATGAAACAGAAAGTAGAAGAGAAGTTAACAATCCACGTTTTCTGTTTCTAGTTGCAGGTTTGAATAAAGAACTGGGTGTTCCTTGTTGTTGTGAGCTTGGGTGGTTTTGAGTTCAAGCTGTAATTAAATACAAAACTAAATAGTTAAACATATCTGGGGAAACTAGCTGACAGATTTAAATAACAGAAAGAAACCAATGAGAAAAGAGACGTAGCAGTCATATTTTCTTTTCATGTTTCAGTTTCAGTTTTTTTCAGTTTTGTATAAGAGAATTCTAAGGGAGTTAACAGAGTTGTCTTGGGTCTGTTTTGAGAGAAAACTACATTGAGGTTGTAACTAAATAGCTAAGCCCTTTGGGGAGTCATTTGGCATACTAAACCAGTAGAGGAGTAAAATACAAATCATAGTGCATCAGTTTTCAGTCCTCTCCTTTTTAGCTCTGTATAACAGATTTTCCAGAAGTGGAGCCTTGTTGCCTTGGGTGTATTTTGAGTCAAAAGCTGGATAGACTACTTACCTAAAGGAGTAAGCAAGTTGTGTAAACTGAAATCAAATTCAAGAGCAGAAAGAAAATAGAAATAAGAGAACATATCAATTCAGATTGCCCTTTCAGCTTTCTTCAACTTTCTTGCTTCAGTATAAGAGCACATCTGCCGGGTTAATAATGTTGTTTGGGTTGTCCCTTGAATTTAAAACGTGACTAGAACACTAGACTAATCAAGCAATTACTCAGAGATAAATTGAAAGGCAGACTCATAGTCGACAGAAAAGGAACAGGAGGGAAATATACATCAGTCCAGGTTTTGTTTTTGATTACCTTGTGTTGGTGTGTATAATTAGTACAGGAACTAAATGAGTGTTGTATGGGGGTTGGAGATGGGATTAAAACCTTGCTAACTCATGTAACTAAGTGGGGGGAATACGGTGGGAGGTAATTGAGACAACAAAAAAAAGAAAGAAAGTAGACAGAAGTATAGCAATATCAGATTAGCGATTTCAGTTTTTTTTCAGTCTTCGTGAACGTTTACATCTGTATAACTTAGTACAGATCGACCTGAAGGGGGGTATATTGAGAGCTATATAAACTTAGAACCTTCCTAACTCGTCTAACTCAGATATAAACACCTCGGGAGAAATTAGAGATCAGATTAATGGGCAACAGGGAGGGGATATGAGAGGGTAAATCAGTTCATGTTTCAGATTAGGCAGTTATGTTCAGTTCTGTATAGTTTGGTGTAAAAGGATTAGGATGGGTTGTATTTGAGTTGCAAATGAATCTAGAACACCCCTAACATACCTTAGTAAGTTATAAGTACCTAGGGGAAGAATAGAGGCCAGAACAATTAACTTCAAGCAAGAATCACACCGAAAATGCACCGTTTCTGTTCAATTTCCTTTCTGTGATGGTTACCTCTGTATAATTAAGATACAAGCAGTATAAGTGTGAGTGTTGTATTGGTTTAAGAATGAACTTTAAACTCTGCTAATTCATTAACCAAGAGGGTAAGACAGTTGGACAGAGCTGTGATTCAGTTTAGAAAACAGACAGAGAGCAAGTGAGATAATACATCAGTTTTCAGAATTTCAATCTTACATGTTTCTGTTTCTGTGTGAAGAGTTTCAGGAGTGCTGTCGTGGTTTAAGTTTGAACCCATGGCATTGATAAAAGGGTGAATTAAGTGGTACATTCATTTGGAAGTTTAGAAGTCAGTTTGATCAATTAAGAAGTAAGTGAAAAAGAGATTACACAAGTTGTGGTTTCAGTTTTTTTTCCAGTTTCTGTTCTCTGTATAATGAACTTCCAGAGTGGTTATCGATGATGTTTTGAGTTGGCTATGAGTTTAAAACTTTCATAATACACCTAGCTTGTTGGGTGAAAACTTTGAGAGAATTTGAAAACTGATTAATGAACTAAAAACAAGGTAAAGAGGTGATGCACAGATTGTGGCCTTCAGTTTATTTCAGAATCTTGCTGATTTTGTATATATGGATAAAGAAGTTAGGTGAGTGCTGTATCGGTTGAGTCTTGAGCTTTAAAACATTGTTAATACCTACGGCTATTTGAGTAAATACCGGGGGAAAGAATGAAACATTAGTTGAACTGAATAGATACAAGAACCATGGGGAATGTGTAGAGTGTTGCCCCAGATTTCATTAGTATTGTAGCTTTTGTATAACTAAATTTCAGGGGCATTATAAGGATGATATTAGTCTGATAGTGAACCCAAACCAGTACTAATCTACCTAATGAGTTGGTGGAACATTTTGGGATAAAGTAAGCCACCGTTGACACATTAGAGGAGAGGTTAAGTGTGATTCAATACCGAAACTATGTGGCTGCTGATAAATTTTGGGACTTATGTATAAATGGGTTGTGGGGGTATCTTGAAGACTATAATATTGTGATACTAGGTTTAAAACATGGATAACCTATTTAACTAAGAACGGAATACCTCTTAGACAAGTGCAATCCATCTTATATAAACTTGTTACATGGTTAGCGCTTAAAAATGCTCTAAAACATTAGTTGGAAAAAGGGGACTTAGTTAACGTGTAAAACGTGGATGTGAATGCCCTAGGAGTAACATAAAGTCTAACACGTGGGAAGTCCTAAGGGTTAATAAAGGTTGAACATTCAACAAAGATTCATCTAGGAAATAACACCCGATAATAATTTAATAAATTCGGGGAGTGTCACAAAGGTTGTCACATGAAATCATAAACTGACACATTGTTTGTAATTAACGCTAGGGCCGTAGCAAACTCCGACCAGGACTCCGTTGTGAGACTACTTGCTTCTGATCCAGGTATGGACATGTGTGGTTCGTATGTTGCCGTGTTACACGGCTTGTGTGCTGTGTGCCTTGTTTGTTTATGACCACAAGACTAATGCATGAAAACGAATGTTTGTTTTACCGTGCTTATTTGTCTGTTGTGAGCTTGTGTAAGGCATGTGAATGGATGATGAATTATTTTTCCTTGCTTACCTGCTTGCTATTATTGTGCAAATTGTTTGCACGCACACAGTAGTGTAGTCCCTTCTCGTTGATGAATCCTTGAGATGAAACACAACGAACTTCGTAAACAAACCAAAAGAACTATAAAACAGGAAAACTCCTCTTAACTATAGAGGACCTCTAAAGACACCCACTATGGTGTCGAGTTATCAAAGATAATGATAAGCCAATACATTGAGAATGAATAGGGAGACGACCCTTTGTATCCGGGGTAAAGACCATAACATTGAGAAGGAATAGGGAGACGGACCCTTAGAATCCGAGCAGAGGCTAGTAACATTGAGAATGAATAGGGAGACGGACCCTTTGTATCCGGGGTAAAGACCATAACATTGAGAAGGAATAGGGAGACGGACCCTTAGAATCCGAGCGAGGCTAGTAACATTGAGAATGAATAGGGAGACGGACCCTTTGTATCCGGGGTAAAGACCATAACATTGAGAAGGAATAGGGAGACGGACCCTTAGAATCCGGAGCAGAGGCTAGTAACATTGAGAATGAATAGGGAGACGGACCCTTTGTATCCGGGGTAAAGACCATAACATTGAGAAGGAATAGGGAGACGGACCCTTAGAATCCGGAGCAGAGGCTAGTAACATTGAGAATGAATAGGGAGACGGACCCTTTGTATCCGGGGTAAAGACCATAACATTTAAAAACAACAGAGAGAGAAAGAGCTATCCAGGAATGGAGGATTAGCTATGGACAGGATGTACTCCAAATGTGGTGATAAGAGAATTCACAAGTAACCATTTAAGAAACAAGGAAAGATTGGCACCTACATGATATGGTCGGGGATCTAAACTATACCCCCGACCTGGTGCAAAGAAAGAGAAAGAAAATACACATTATGAGAACAAGAGAAAAGAAATGAAAACACACAACGCTCGTACGATCCCATAGTGAGGATCATGGGTATTACATACTATGCACACTTTTATTATGTACATGATTGCTGTTGAGATACTAGCAGCTCGTTGTGCTTGGTTGTTGTTGCTAATGTGTTACTACCTTTAAGTGTGTATGATACTATGATGTACTGTGGTGTGTTTTAATGCTTATTATAGCATGTAAATTGAATTAATAATATTCGACCAAGTAGTCGTGTGGCCCGGTAACATGCGGGCTACACACGTTCATACTCAGCGTAGTTTGCTGAGTCCTTCCAAACCAAATTTTTACAGGTATTATGCCGGACGAACGGAGCGTAGGCGGGATGACTATCATGGGGGTAGTCTATCTGGGCAGGACTCTGAGTTTGGAATAGTATGTTAGTGTATGGGTTGTTACTAACCCGGGTTGTACTTTTCGGTTTATGATTTAGTACTGTTTGTAGACACTCAGTTTATGGAATTGTATCTTGTATCATATATGAGTTTTTGGTGGAGAGCTGTTTCCAGTCATGCAGACCGTACTAGTATTATGATGTGGTCTGTCAAACCACGGGGTGGTTGGCATCTGTAGCCACCCGGATGATATAAGACCTGATACTGCGTAGTATTATGTAATATGACTAGGAGATTGACTTTGTACTATTGGACGTTTATTCGGGGGGTTTCAGAAAGTGTATCAGAGCGTAGTTGCGCTCTGATAGACTGGAACAGGAAATACCGAGTTTAGGAATTCTGACAATGAGTTAAGGGTTGGGGTAGTACGTGAGGCGCGTTAGTTAGGATTCTTCCCGATGGACTACCGGATGCCTAACAGACATTTACACCCAACCTTCACGTCCCTAATTTTCCTTAAACCCAGAGAAGAACGCCAGAGAGGAAGAAAGCCTCCTCATACTCGGGAAAACCCGATCTGGCACCTACTTAATGTCATACAATCAACCCGTGAAGAAAAGACTATAATGGACAGTAGACGTTGCCAAAAGGATAATACCCGTAGAGGGACCAATTTTAGCGACAACTTGGGTCGACATGCTTAGCAGTCGATAGGACCCTACCTACCACAAAAAAAAGAGAGAGGAATACCTAATAAAACCAAATTCAATAAAAATAAAGCCTAAGCAGCTATAAGACTAAAAGTATAAGCAAAATTCGTATTGAGATCACTGCCTCGAACACTGAGAGGGTATTTAAGGAAAACCTCTCGTAAACAATGAATTCAGAGAATATAATTCGAGACGATATACAGCATAGACACAAAATGGGTACAATCTAACTGATATAACGCAATAAAGCAAAAACACAATTTTACACACTAAAATCTAATATTTCGGGACTCAATAAATTCCCTGCTGATTCTTCTTCATTCTCTTCATTCCGTCGAGTAAAAATTTCTCTAAGACACAATTACAGTCCCTGAGAAAAACACATTGGTAAGGGATTATAACAAGAACTCTCGAACCTTGTAAAATAGCCATTACCTTGGGGCACTAGTCCCCCCCCAAACACAAATCAAACAGATAGGAAATGGCAATGAATAATGCCACTATTGCGAAATAATCCCTCAAACACACTACCCATTCAGGGGACTCTAAAAAAGAGATTATCAAATCATATATATATACCAATGTACATACATACATACAAGAAAAGACAAGTCACAAATAAAAACCCAAAGGGTAAACGGGTTCAATTAAAGAAGGTCATGATTAGTAAATCAACCATACCTAACTTGAGTTAACAATACAACTCAACGACCGAAAATAAAATATGAGACCATGTAGCAAATGAACACATATATACCCAAATGATACGAGGGTTGGAGTGAGAAGACTTATAATTCAGGAAATATAGGTTGGAGGGAACAACCCATATGAAGATGAATATAAATCAAGGGATCATTATAATATAAATACCTAAACTTGACAGGAGTCATACACCTGATGACACAGTATGAGTACGTGCACACACCTAGAGGTGTATACAGTTGGAGAACTTGAACAGTTAACCTAAAGGCTTAGACTTGGGCATTAGTCCATAAATTATTGCCAGGTGACTAGAAACGAATGTGATAAGAACTTAAGTTTGACTAATAAACTGATTGTTTAAATCGGACGTGCAAGGTGGAACTTGACCCTGGCCAGGTCAAGCGACACTGCGCACAAATTGGGGCGAAGGGGTAGCCCAACATTTACGCTGATCACGTCAGTGTGGATGATTCTCGAAACCCCCTACAAGTGGACACATAAACTACAAATGGGTGAAAGTTTACAAGTTGGATAAATAAAAATGCGAAAAAAAAGCGGTATTGATACAAGATGATGAAACCCCATAACATACGTGGATGCATGGCCCGAAAATTCGGGGATAAACACAAGGACGTACAAACGTGTGACGACTGAAAGTAATGTGATGCTACCATAACATAGTTGTTAATACATAAAGTATACACTACCGTAATCAAGTGCAATGTGTAACCGATAGTAGTCAATACCTTGGTTCCTGGTGGGACATAAGAACAATAATGGTGATGAGAAGGCCATAGGTGACAGAAAACAAAGGAGTACTTGAAGATGAAGGAAATCCTAATTTCACTGTACACATAAGGTACCAAATAGGTGATAAACTAGGAGAGCAAACTAGCTAACTACCTATAATGATGAATGGTAACATAACTAAACGGGATGTTGTAACCACGACACGGTCGAACATTAAAGAATACAAATCACTAAATCGTTACTACAGAGCGAACACGAATATAAGCCTAAAGCGCACTAAAACCATGAACATCCGACCTCCAGAGAAAAGCGATAGACAAGTCACAACCCACCGAGACCGTATACAGATTAAAATGCTAAGTGCCAACCAAGAGCCCTTTTAAACTAAATGATAAGTGTTCGAAGGAGCTAGTAATACAATGTAAATAATAGAAAAGGGAAAACGAAACCCTAAGGCAAATCAGAGTGCACAGCAGAAGCTGGTGGACCGTTCACACATCTCCTGGTAGATTAACAAGGGACTTACCTACCCATACCTTAGACACAGAGAGGCTGGACCTGAATCCGTTTATGATAGGTATAAATACCAATAAAAGCCTTTTGATACTGAACCCAAGCCATTAGCATGGCCAAGTCCTTGATGGCTTATAATGAGAGTTACATCGCATGGAAACTAGAATACTCTTGGAGAATTAAACATCTTGAACCAATGTCCATGGATGACATAGTGAGGATTACGTGGGCGTAATCCATTTTTAAGGGGGGTAGGCGCGTTGCGTTTTTGTTGTGCTATTGCTCGTTTGATGGATGTTTTGTTTGCATGGTGGTTATGAATGAAGGACTCGTCCTCTTGATCGTATATGAGTACAATATATGAGAATTATTGGTACGTTAAAATATTAGTGAGAACTTGGTGAAGCCATAGATATGGCGTGGTGCTTATAAGCACAAATGGTGAAATAGAACTGTGGACCTTGGTTGGTAATTGACTATGTGTATCCTACAACCACACGTTGGTTGGTAGGTCTGTGTGTATGAATTATGCAGAATTGTGTGTGTACTGTATTGGATGTACTTTGTGCTATGAATGAATGTTGTGTGCCATGGCTTGCACTTTAGCATGTTATACACATTGCTAGCTTCTTGGTCTACTATGAGAACTTATGTGAAGCCACTGATGTGGCATGGTGCTTAGAAGCACTGAACCTTATAGTGATGAACTTAATTCTTTGTGTATCGAGAATGAATGCGGGACTGGATCCCTACGATTACTAGGAGTGGAAAATATAAGTTAGGGAAGTAAGGACTTCGGACGAAGTCTCTTTTAAGGGGGGTAAGTTGAAACACCCCTGAACATTCAAACGCATAAAAATCATAACGCGTTATATAATTCGGACATAAATAATGTATGAACAATTTAATTTAGTATATACGTGTCCGAAAGCGTGACAACGTTACATATTAATGTAGTCACGTACTTATATATGTACGAATACAAAAATACATGTACGTAACGTTATGATATTATAACGTTGTAAATCATAAATAATAACGTCGCATAAGCACATTTAATTAAAACGCGACAAGTATATACATATACGTATATATATCACTAACAACGTAACGAATAAAGTAGTCACGTATAAAACTAATAACGCGACATACTATATAGTCGCATCTGTATACAAATTAGCATATATACTTGGTAAAAAAAAAAGAAATGAATACGCTCCTGCCGGGATTCGAACCGAAACCTCTCATACCTTCTGAATGCCTTAACCGGTTGAGCTATGCTCGAATTCAGTAGGGAATGCCAACTTAATTGAACTAGTAGTATGACTACTATTGTAGCTACAACTCAAAAAAAAAAAAACAGGCCTGAGAATCACCCCACGCCACTGTCTAGTAACTTGAGCTCCCTCCACGTATTTACTCCTTAAACTCTTGTCTCCCACCTGACCTCAAAGTGGTTGCTGCTACAAAACACTCACGCACCAGAGGTGGTATTTCTTCCACGCCATTGTCTTGAAAACAGAAGGCACTAACTCCCTCACCCCTGATTAATACCTCTGTTCAGTCTCTCACCTCCCCCCTGCATGCTCAAGTCTGTAGCAACTCAGAAGTTCTGCAGTTTCCTTGCGTGAAGTGAATCCAAATCCTCTTGGTTTCTCCCTTCCTGTCTGCGATCTGAAGTTGAGCCCTGGGGAAAAAAAAAAACTGGAGCATTGTAGCCCAGGAACCCGTAGGTAAACAGAAGCAAATACACTCCCTCTGCTGGTTTTACCGAAAATCCAAACCTGTTGTTTCAGTCTGTATTGCTCTTCCTGCTCTTTCAGGTCGGGATTTCTCTAATTGCTTAACTCACTTCCTCCTCAAGCTTTGCTTGAGGAGAAGTGAGTTTAAGCATTAGAGAATCTCCGACCTGAGAGCAGGAAGAGCAATACAGACTGAAACAACAGTTTGGATTTTCGGTAAAACCAGCAGAGGGAGTGTATTGGCTTCTGTTTTTACCTACTGGTTCCTGGGCTACAATGCTTCAGTGTTTTTTTCTTCCCAGGAGCTCAACTTCAGATCGACAGACAGGAAGGGAGAAACCAAGAGGATTTGGATTCACTTCACGCAAGGAAATGCAGAACTTCTGAGTTGCTACAGACTTGAGCATGCAGGGGGGAGGTGAAGAGATGAACAGAGGTATTAATCAGGGGTGAGGGAGTTAGTGCCTTCTGTTTTCAAGAAAATGGCGTGGAAGAAATACCACCTCTGGTGCGTGAGTGTTTGTAGCAGCAACCACTTTGAGGTCAGGTGGGAGACAAGAGTTTAAGGAGTAAATACGTGGAGGGAGCTCAAGTTACTGACAGGCGTGGGGTGATTCTCAGGCCTGTGTGTTTTTTTTTTGAGTTGTAGCTACAATAGTAGTCATACTACTAGTTCAATTAAGTTGGCATTCCTACTGAATCGAACATAGCTCAACCGGTTAAGGCATTCAGGAAGGTATGAGAGGTTTGGGTTCGAATCCCGGCAGGAGCGTATTCATTTCTTTTTTTTTACCAAGTATATATGCTAATTTGTATACAGATGGACTATATAGTATGTCGCGTTATTAGTTTTATACGTGACTACTTTATTCGTTACGTTGTTAGTGATATATATACGTATATGTATATACTTGTCGCGTTTTAAATTAAATGTGCTTATGCGACGTTATTATTTATGATTTACAACGTTATAATATCATAACGTTACGTACATGTATTTTTGTATTCGTACATATATAAGTACGTGACTACATAATATGTAATGTTGTCACGCTTTCGGACACGTATATACTAAATTAAATTGTTCATACATTATTTTATGTCCGAATTATATAACGCGTTATTGATTTTATGCGTTTGAATGTTCAGGGGTGTTTCAACTTACCCCCTTAAAAGAGATTCGTCCCGAAGTCTTACTTCCCTAACTTATATTTTCCACTCCTAGTAATCGTAGGGTCCAGTCCCGCATTCATTCTCGATACACAAAGAATTAAGTTCATCACTATAAGGTTCAGTGCTTCTAAGCACCATGCCACATCAGTGGCTTCACATAAGTTCTCATAGTAGACCAAGAAGCTAGCAATGTGTATAACATGCTAAAGTGCAAGCCATGGCACACAACATTCATTCATAGCACAAAGTACATCCAATACAGTACACACACAATTCTGCATAATTCATACACACAGACCTACCAACCAACGTGTGGTTGTAGGAATACACATAGTCAATTACCAACCAAGGTCCACCAGTTCTATTTCACCATTTGTGTTATAAGCACCACGCCATATCTATGGCTTCACCAAGTTCTCACTAATATTTTAACGTACCAATAATTCTCATATATTGTACTCATATACGATCAAGAGGACGAGTCCTTCATTCATACCACCATGCAAACAAAACAATCCATCAAACGAGCATAGCACAACAAAACGCAAGACAACATAACGCAACGCTACCCCCCTAAAAATGGATTACGCCCACGTAATCCTCACTATGTCATCCATGGACATTGGTTCAAGATGTTTAATTCTCCAAGAGTATTCTAGGTTCCATGCGATGTAACTCTCATTATAATGCCATCAAGGACTTGGCCATGCTAAGCTTGGGTTCAGTATCAAGAGGCTTTATTGGTATTTTATACCTATCTATAAACGGATTCAGGTCCAGCCTCTCTGTGTCTAAGGTATGGGTAGGTAAGTCCCTTGTTAATCTACCAGGAGATGTGTGAAACGGTCCACCAGCTTCTGCTGTGCAACTCTGATTTGCCTTAGGGTTTCGTTTCCCTTTTCTATTATTTACATTGTATTAACTAGCTCCTTCGAACACTTATCATTTAGGTTTAAAAGGGCTCTTGGTTGGCACTTAGCATTTTAATCTGTATACGGTCTCGGTGGGTTGTGACTTGTCTTGCTTTTCTCTGGAGGTCGGATGTCATGGTTTTTAGTGCGCTTTAGGCTTATATTCGGTTCGCACTGTAGTAACGATTTAGTGATTTGTATTCTTTAATGTTACGACCGTGTCGTGGTTACAACATCCCGTTTAGTTTATGTTACCATCATCATTATAGGTAGTTAGCTAGTTTGCTCTCCTAGTATTATCACCTATTTGGTACCTTAATGTGTACAGTGAAATTAGGATTTCCTTCATCTTCAAGTACTCCTTTGTTTTCTGTCAACCTATGGCCTTCTCATCACCATTATTGTTCTTATGTCCCACCAGGAAACAAGGTAATTGACTACTATCGGTTACACATTGCACTTGATTACGGTAGGTATATACTTTATGTATTAACAACTATGTTATTGGTAGCATCACATTACTTTCAGTCGTCACACGTTTGTACGTCCTTGTGTTTATCCCCGAATTTTCGGGCCATGCATCCACGTATGTATGGGGTTTCATCATCTTGTATCAATACCGCTTTTTTTCGCATTTTTATTTATCCAACTTGTAACTTTCACCCATTTGTAGTTTATGTGTCCACTTGTAGGGGGTTTCGAGAATCATCCAACACTGACGTGATCAGCGTAAATGTTGGGCTACCCCTTCGCCCCAATTTGTGCGCAGTGTCGCTTGACCTGGCCAGGGTCAAGTTCCACCTTGCACGTTCGATTAAACAATCAGTTTATTAGTCAAACTTAAGTTCTTATCACATTCGTTTCTAGTCACCTGGCAAATAATTTATGTACTAATGCCCAAGTCTAAGCCTTTAGGTTAACTGTTCAAGTTCTCCAACTGTATACACCTCTAGGTGTGAACATAAATACATACTCATGTGTCATAAGGTTTGAGGCCGTATTTATATTATAATGATCCCTTGATTTATATTCATCTTCATATGGGTGTTCCCTCCAACCTATATTTCCTTGAATTATAGTTCTTCTCACTCCAACCCTCGTATCATTTGGGTATGTATAGTGTTCCTTTGCTACATGGTCTCAATATTTATTTTCGGTCGTTGAGGTTGTATTGTTAACTCAAGTTAGGTATGGTTGATTTACTAATCATGACCTTCTTAATTGAACCCGTTACCCTTTGGGTTTTATTTGTGACTTGTCTTTTTTGTATGTATGTATGTACATTGGTATATATATATGATTTGATAAATCCTGTTTAGAGTCCCTGAATGTGTAGTGTGTTTGGAGGGATTATTTCGCAAATAGGGCATTATTCATTGCCATTTCCTATCTGTTTGATTTGTGTTTGGGGGGGGGGGGTGACTAGTGCCCCAAGGTAATGGCTATTTACAAGGTTCGAGAGTTCTTGTTATAATCCCTTTACCAATGTGTTTTTCTCAGGGAACTGTAATTGGTGTCTTAGAAAATTTGTTACGTCAGAGAATGAAGAAGAAATGTAAGAAGAAGCAGGGAATTATTGAGTCCCGAAATATTAGATTTAGTGTGTAAAATTGTGTCATGCTTTATTCAGCGTTATAGATTGTACCAATTTTATGGTGTAACTACGTCTCGAATTATATTCTCTGAATTCATTGTTTACGAGAGGTTTTCTTAAATTACCCTCTCAGGTGTTCGAATTGCAGTATCTATCTCAATACCATCCTTAGCTTAATTAAGTGCTTATTTGAGCTTTATTTATTACATAAATTTAAGGTATTTCGGTCCTCTCTCTTTTTATGAGGTAGGGTCCTATCGACTGCTAAGCATGTCGACCCAAGTGTCGCTAAAATTGGTCCCTCTACGGGTATTATCCTTTTGGCAACGTCTACTGTCCATTATAGTCTTTTCTTCACGGGTTGATTGTATGACATTAAGTAGGTGCCAGATCGGGTTTTTCCCGAGTATGAGGAGGCTTTCTTCCTCTCTGGCGTTCTTTCTCGGGTTTAAGGAAAATTAGGGACGTGAAGGGTTGGGTGTAAATGTCTGTTAGGCATCCGGTAGTCATTCAGGAAGAATCCTAACTAACGCGCCTCACGTACTACCCCAACCCTTAACTCATTGTCAGAATTCCTAAACTCGGTATTCCTGTTCCAGTCATCAGAGCGCAACTACGCTCTGATACCACTTTCTGTAACACCCCGAATAAACGTCCAATAGTACAAGTCAAGCTCCTAGTCATATTACATAATAAACTACGCAGCGGATTCTCGATATCATCCGGGTGCTACAGATGCCAACCACCCACGTGGTTGACAGACCACATCACTAATACTAGTTACGGTCTGCATGACTGGAAACAGCTCTCCACCAAAACTCATATATGATACAAGATACAATTCCATAAACTGAGTGTCTACAATACAGTTACTAAATCATAAACCGAAAAGTACAACCGGGTTTAGTAACAACCCATACACTAACATACTATTCCAAACTCAGAAGTCCTGCCCAGATAGACTACCCCCATGATAGTCATCCCGCCTACGCTCCGTTCGTCCGGCATAATACCTGTAAAAATTTGGTTTGGGAAGGACTCAGCAAACTACGCTGAGTATGAACGTGTGTAGCCGCATGTTACCGGCCACACGACTACTTGGTCGAATATTATTAATTCAATTTACATGCTATATAAAGCATTAAAACACACCACAGTACATCATAGTATCATACACACTTAAGGTAGTAACACATTAGCAACAACAACCAAGCACAACGAGCTGCTAGTATCTCAACAGCAATCATGTACATAATAAAAGTGTGCATAAGTATGTAATACCATGATCCTCACTATGGGATCGTACGAGCGTTGTGTGTTTCATTTCTTTTCTCTTGTTCTCATAATGTGTATTTTCTTTCTCTTTCTTTGCACCAGGTCGGGGTATAGTTTAGATCCCGCGACCATATCATGTAGGTGTCAATCTTTCCTTGTTTCTTAAATGGTTACTTGTGAATTCTCTTATCACCACAATTTGGAGTACATCCTGTCCATAGCTAATCCTCCATTCCTGGATAGCTCTTTCTCTCTATGTTGTTTTTTAAATGTACTGGCCATTTGCCCCGGATACCAAGGGTCCGTCTCCCTATTCTTTTTTCCATGTTACTAGCCTCTGCTCCGGATTCAAAGGGTCCGTCTCCCTATTCCTTCTCAATGTTCTGGTCTCTACCCCGGATACAAAGGGTCTGTCTCCCCATTCATTCTCAATGTTACTAGCCTCTGCTCCGGATTCTAAGGGTCCGTCTCCCTATTCTTCTCAATGTTATGGTCTTTACCCGGATACAAAGGGTCCGTCTCCCTATTCATTCTCAATGTTACTAGCCTCTGCTCCGGATTCTAAGGGTCCGTCTCCCTATTCCTTCTCAATGTTATGGTCTTTACCCCGGATACAAAGGGTCCGTCTCCCTATTCATTCTCAATGTTACTAGCCTCTGCTCCAGATTCTAAGGGTCCGTCTCCCTATTCCTCTCAATGTTATGGTCTTTACCCCGGATGCAAAGGGTCCGTCTCCCTATTCATTCACAATGTATTGGCTTATCATATCTTTGATAACTCGACACCATAGTGGGTGTCTTTAGAGGTCCTCTATAGTTAAGAGGAGATTTCCTGTTTTATAGTTCTTTTGGTTTGTTTACGAAGTTCGTTGTGTTTCATCTCAAGATTCATCAACGAGAAGGACTACACTACTGTGTGCGTGCAAACAATATGCACAATAATAGCAAGCAGGTAAGCAAGGAAAATAATTAATCCATTCACATGCCTTACACAAGCTCACAACAGACGAATAAGCACGGTAAAACAAACATTCGTTTTCATGCATTAGTCTTGTGGTCATAAACAAACAAGGCACACAACACACAAGCGTGTAACACGGCAACATACGAACCACACATGTCCATACCTGGATCAGAAGCAAGTAATCTCACACACGGAGTCCTGGTCGGAGTTTGCTACGGCCCTAGCGTTAATTACAAACAATGTGTCAGTTTATGATTTCATGTGACAACCTTTGTGACACTCCCCGAATTTATTAAATTATTATCGGGTGTTATTTCCTAGATGAATCTTTGTTGAATGTTCAGCCTTTATTAACCCTTAGGACTTCCCACGTTTAGACTTTATGTTACTCCTAGGGCATTCACATCCACGTTTTACACGTTAACTAAGTCCCCTTTTTCCAACTAATGTTTTAGAGCATTTTTAAGCGCTAACCATGTAACAAGTTTATATAAGATGGATTGCACTTGTCTAAGAGGTATTCCGTTCTTAGTTAAATAGGTTATCCATGTTTAAACCTAGTATCACAATATTATAGTCTTCAAGATACCCACACAACCCATTTATACATAAGTCCCAAAATTTATCAGCAGCCACATAGTTTCGGTATTGAATCACACTTAACCTCTCCTCTAATGTGTCAACGGTGGCTTACTTTATCCCAAAATGTTCCACCAACTCATTAGGTAGTTAGTACTGGTTTGGGTTCACTATCAGACTAATATCATCCTTATAATGCCCCTGAAATTTAGTTATACAAAAGCTACAATACTAATGAAATCTGGGGCAACACTCTACACATTCCCCATGGTTCTTGTATCTATTCAGTTCAACTAATGTTTCATTCTTTCCCCCGGTATTTACTCAAATAGCGTAGGTATTAACAATGTTTTAAAGCTCAAGACTCAACCGATACAGCACTCACCTAACTTCTTTATCCATATATACAAATCAGCAAGATTCTGAAATAAACTGAAGGCCACAATCTGTGCATCACCTCTTTACCTTGTTTTTAGTTCATTAATCAGTTTTCAAATTCTCTCAAAGTTTTCACCCAACAAGCTAGGTGTATATGAAGTTTTAAACTCATAGCCAACTCAAAACATCATCGATAACACTCTGGAAGTTCATTATACAGAGAACAGAAACTGGAAAAAAAACTGAAATCCAACTTGTGTAATCTCTTTTTCACTTACTTCTTATTGATCCAACTGACTTCTAAACTTCCAAATGAATGTACCACTTAATTCACCCTTTTATCAATGCCATGGGTTCAAACTTAAACCACGACAGCACTCCTGAAACTCTTCACACAGAAACAGAAACATGTAAGATTGAAATTCTGAAAACTGATGTATTATTCACTTGCTCTGTGTTTTCTAAACTGAATCACAGCTCTGTCCAACTGTCTTACCCTCTTGGTTAATGAATTAGCAGAGTTTAAAGTTCATTCTTAAACCAATACAACACTCACACTTATACTGCTTGTATCTTAATTATACAGAGGTAACCATCACAGAAAGGAAATTGAACAGAAACGGTGCATTTTCGGTGTGATTCTTGCTTGAAGTTAATTGTTCTGGCCTCTATTCTTCCCTAGGTACTTATAACTTACTAAGGTATGTTAGGGGTGTTCTAGATTCATTTGCAACTCAAATACAACCCATCCTAATCCTTTTACACCAAACTATACAGAACTGAACATAACTGCCTAATCTGAAACATGAACTGATTTACCCTCTCATATCCCTCCCTGTTGCCCATTAATCTGATCTCTAATTTCTCCCGAGGTGTTTATATCTGAGTTAGACGAGTTAGGAAGGTTCTAAGTTTATATAGCTCTCAATATACCCCCTCAGGTCGATCTGTACTAAGTTATACAGATGTAAACGTTCACGAAGACTGAAAAAAAAACTGAAATCGCTAATCTGATATTGCTATACTTCTGTCTACTTCTTTCTTCTTTTTTTTTTGTTGTCTCAATTACCTCCCACCGTATTCCCCCCACTTAGTTACATGAGTTAGCAAGGTTTTAATCCCATCTCCAACCCCCATACAACACTCATTTAGTTCCTGTACTAATTACACAGAAACACCAACACAAGGTAATCAAAACAAAACCTGGACTGATGTATATTCCCTCTTGTTCCTTTCTGTCGACTATGAGTCTGCCTTTCAATTTATCTCTGAGTAATTGCTTGATTAGTCTAGTGTTCTAGTCACGTTTTAAATTCAAGGGACAACCCAAACAACATTATTAACCCGGCAGATGTGCTCTTATACTGAAGCAAGAAAGTTGAAGAAAGCTGAAAGGGCAATCTGAATTGATATGTTCTCTTATTTCTATTTTCTTTCTGCTCTTGAATTTGATTTCAGTTTACACAACTTGCTTACTCCTTTAGGTAAGTAGTCTATCCAGCTTTTGACTCAAAATACACCCAAGGCAACAAGGCTCCACTTCTGGAAAATCTGTTATACAGAGCTAAAAAGGAGAGGACTGAAAACTGATGCACTATGATTTGTATTTTACTCCTCTACTGGTTTAGTATGCCAAATGACTCCCCAAAGGGCTTAGCTATTTAGTTACAACCTCAATGTAGTTTTATCTCTCAAAACAGACCCAAGACAACTCTGTTAACTCCCTTAGAATTCTCTTATACAAAACTGAACAAAAAACTGAAACTGAAACATGAAAAGAAAATATGACTGCTACGTCTCTTTTCTCATTGGTTTCTTTCTGTTATTTAAATCTGTCAGCTAGTTTCCCCAGATATGTTTAACTATTTAGTTTTGTATTTAATTACAGCTTGAACTCAAAACCACCCAAGCTCACAACAACAAGGAACACCCAGTTCTTTATTCAAACCTACAACTAGAAACAGAAAACGTGGATTGTTAACTTCTCTTCTACTTTCTGTTTCATTCACTGATTGGGTTCTATTTTTTCCCCTCCTTATCTATTTACTTAATTGAATGTCCTATTACAGTTTTTCTTTTCCTCAAGTAAAGACCCAAACTCACATAAGGAACCTCTCTGGACATCCTTAATACAGAAACCGCATCGTTGCAGAAACAACCCAAGATAGGAACTGATATACTCCATTCCACTGTTTTACTCAAGAGTTGATTTTCAGTTTTTTTTTTCATTAACAACCCAAGTAGTTTAGGGTGTGATGATAGTTATTTTTTCCAAATTCTAACAGACTCAAATAGCCTAGTTAACCACTCTGAAAACTTCCTTGCACTCAATCAGTAAAACTGCACATATCGACTGAAACATGCTCTGGTTTCTTTTTCCTCTTTTTTTTTTGTTGCTGTTTCGTTAATGGCCTTGGATTACTACTTCCATCACGTGGTTTAGTTCTTTGTTTGTTAAGACTCTAAGATAGTCTTAACTCTAAACAGAATCAAAGCGATATAGTTTGTACTGAAGCATTATCTACGAAACTGAAGCAGAAGGTATATAAACTGCTGCAGTTAGTTTCCTGTTCTTTTAAATTGCTAGCTGTTTCTTTTATTTTTCTCCAAACACTCTCACGTTTAGGTAACTTAGAAAGGTCAGTTTGTTAGGTGGCGCATGCATTATTACTCATTACCATTCTAGGACAGCAGGTATGCTAAGGATCATGTACAGATTCTGAGTTACTTATCAACAGAGACTGACATATTGTTTTGTTTTCTGTTCTTGGAATAAATGTAGGAATAGCTCACCACTTGATGTCTTTGTTGCCTCCCAGTTGATCTTTGGCACACTATCAGACCTCCTATGCCCTGGTTGCTCGACACAGCTGAGCAAATTTCCTCAAGTGATCAGGCGGTTAGATCAGATAGCAGACCCTGGAAAAAGAAAACTGATAAGAGCTTTACCTGGTTGGGTGTTTTGTTTGGAACGGGGATGAGCTACCAAGCATGGGTCGTGATGCACCCTTCATGAGTTACAATTCCAAGCGGAGTCAAGCAAAGCTTGAGGAGGAAGTGAGTTAAGCAATTAGA
Organism: Limonium bicolor; assembly: GCA_023374045.1. Lineage (NCBI taxonomy): Eukaryota > Viridiplantae > Streptophyta > Magnoliopsida > Caryophyllales > Plumbaginaceae > Limonium > Limonium bicolor. Next base: position 264,121,732 of record CM041780.1, read on the forward strand.
GAATCTCCGACCTGAGAGCAGGAAGAGCAATACAGACTGAAACAACAGGTTTGGATTTTCGGTAAAACCAGCAGAGGGAGTGTATTTGCTTCTGTTTTTACCTACTGGTTCCTGGGCTACAATGCTCCAGTTTTTTTTTCTTCCCAGGAGCTCAACTTCAGATCGACAGACAGGAAGGAGAGAAACCAAGAGGATTTGGATTCACTTCACGCAAGGAAACTGCAGAACTTCTGAGTTGCTACAGACTTGAGCATGCAGGGGGGAGGTGAGAGACTGAACAGAGGTATTAATCAGGGTAGAGGGAGTTAGTGCCTTCTGTTTTCAAGAAAATGGCGTGGAAGAAATACCACCTCTGGTGCATGAGTGTTTGTAGCAGCAACCACTTTGAGGTCAGGTGGGAGACAAGAGTTTAAGGAGTAAATACGTGGAGGGAGCTCAAGTTACTAGACAGTGGCGTGGGGTGATTCTCAGGCCTATGTTTTTTTTTTTTTTGAGTGTAGCTACAATAGTAGTCATACTACTAGTTCAATTAAGTTGGCATTCCCTACTGAATTCGAACATAGCTCAACCGGTTAAGGCATTCAGGAAGGTATGAGAGGTTTTGGGTTCGAATCCCGGCAGGAGCGTATTCATTTCTTTTTTTTTACCAAGTATATATGCTAATTTGTATACAGATGCGACTATATAGTATGTCGCGTTATTAGTTTTATACGTGACTACTTTATTCGTTACGTTGTTAGTGATATATATACGTATATGTATATACTTGTCGCGTTTTAATTAAATGTGCTTATGCGACGTTATTATTTATGATTTACAACGTTATAATATCATAACATTACGTACATGTATTTTTGTATTCGTACATATATAAGTACGTGACTACATTAATATGTAACGTTGTCACGCTTTCGGACACGTATATACTAAATTAAATTGTTCATACATTATTTTATGTCCGAATTATATAACGCGTTATGATTTATGCGTTTGAATGTTCAGGGGTGTTTCAATCCGGCATAGTCAATATGCGTATTCTTATTCCAGTTTTCGAGAAGAAAACAGAAGACTCACTACCTATTAACAATTCGAGCATATATCATGCCACGAAATGAACAAAGTAATGGGAAATGTGGGTTAATTCTCACTCTCTACTACTAATTAATTCATAAGAAAGAGAGTAGAAGATCATTAAGAGAGTCTAACCTATCTTACTTGGATTTACCTTCCACCAGTAAAATTGCATGAAGAGAATGAGATCAACCAATTCTCTTTCAATAAGAACCTTACTCTAATAAACTTGAAATATATTAAGAACCATTGTTTTACAAAGAGAGTTTCATTCCCTAACAAGAACTAACAAGGAATTCCTACTCCACATCCACACAAATCAAGAGAGAGAATACACGGGAGATAAGAAGATTGGATTGTAGCCTTAAACCGCCATGGATCTCCTCTTCGCGTGGGGAAAGTTGCATAGAATTTCCTGCACACCAACACCTTGGAATGAGGCGAAAATGGAGTAATGAATGGAGTGTGTAATATGATGTTGAAGTCTGTTGAAAAGTGTAGCCCCTTGTCCTTTATAGGCATCACATTCTTCTCGTGCCGGATGTCATGCCGTGCAAGTTATATCTGGCATATAATAACCACGTGCCCAACTGCTAACGATCGAAACCGCCAAATCTGCGCGAAAAGGTACCTATGCCGGACAGGATATGTCCGGCACCATACCCGGCATAGGTTGGTTTGGCAACGGTCATTAACTGCCATCGTCTGGTCAATCGAGGCGACTTTTCTCATTTTGCCGGATTGGATATACCCGGCCACGTACCCGGCATAGAGTGCTTTTCTGCTCCATGCTTGTGCCGTGCAGGTATGATCCGGCCTTATGTCCGGCATTGTGGTCAGAAATGTCTCCTTGTTGGATGAAAAACATATAAAAACATCAATCTGAACAAATAATAGACTTAATACATAATATAGCATAAATATTAATTATTCTAACCTTAATTTGGCTAATAATCTTATAATTAAGTATACTAAAACATGATAAGTCTGAGGCTATCAATACCCCCATCCCACATCGGGATATGAGTAGTAATGTGAATGGTTTTTAAGGATATATATGGGTTGACTACAGCAACAAGCCTTCCACTTTTAAGCCCAAGTGAGGATTGAGGGCCTAAAGTGGTTAGTTTTCAAGCCTGAATGGTTTGAGAGCTCAGTTGTTGGACAATTATCCATATAGGGTGTTACAAATGGTATCAGAGCTGACTCGGGACCGTGTCGGGATGATCTACCCGACACCTACCGAGGAGGTCCATGGGACTTGGATGTTAAGCTTGTGATGAGGACGTCACGTTCTTTGAGTGGGGCAGTATGTAATACCCCCATCCCACATCGGGATATGAGTAGTAGTGTGAATGGTTATAAGGATACATATGGGTTGACTACAACAACAAGCCTTCCACTTTTAAGCCCAAGAGAGGATTGAGGGACTAAAGTGGTTAGTTTTCAAGCCTGAATGGTTTGAGAGCTAGGATGTTGGAAGTTACCCATATGGGGTGTTACAATATTAATAATGAAGCTAATATAACATGTAATATATATGCATTACATGAAATAATAATATAAAATTTTATATGTTGAAGGGTGGAAGATTTACTAACATATTAACTCAATTCAGGAGGATTTAGGAGCATATTAACTAATTACAATCGGTTGGGGGCATGTTCATTTAGATAATTACAATTCAGAAATGATTGGACCCAAATGAAGTTAAAATTGGAGCCCAAACATGCGAACTTCGGACCCATGAGTAGAGGCCCATTTCCTTATTATTTTCCCTTCAATTCTAAGTTACTCTCTATTTTTTTCTAAATAAACTGGCGGAACATACATGCTCACCGACTTCATTCTCTACAATTGCCACTTCAGAATTTTGTAAACCTAACTCTATTCTCTATCTTGTGTTGCCGCCTCTCTATCCTATTGTTTTTCTTCTATAATGTATGTTCTCTCTCTCTTTGCTAATTCCTTTGCCGGCGAACAAGGACTATACTATTCTTTTACACTTCCTTCTCTTTTTTTTCTCTACTGGCGAAACAAGGAACTAGTTCGTTCTTTCTGGTTGTCTTTTTCGGCGAAACAAGGAACATACTCTTTGCTTGAATCCTAACAAGAGAGGTAATGTTCTGTTCAATCTCTTGCGATTTCTGGTGTCTTTGGAGTTGATTGTGAATATCTTACTTTCCTTATTTCTTTACTTCCTTTGCAGTTTGAAACCGAGATCTGAGAGAAATCGGTGGTGTTCATTGTATCTTGTCAAACCGAGAAATCGCTTGTGCTTGTTGCCTTGTTTGAACCGAAAACAAGAGGTAAATACTTATTCTCTTCTCTTGTTATCCCTCTAGTATTTTGCTATTCTTGTTCCGCATCTGAAAAATATCCTCACCCTCGTTTATTTCTCTCCCTGGTTCGCATGTAGCCTTGCCAGAAACTTTGTTGGCTTGTTCAAGTCTGAAGAAAAAAATTCAAGGAAAGACCCAGAATACCCTAACCGGGCTTGTGAGTAAGTTAACTTGTAATTTTTAAACTTAAATCTTCATTATATCATTAGATCTGAAACAAAAATCTAACCCCTCTTCATTATTCGAATAGGGCCGAATTCGTGTGCTGAAAAATCCACATCTGGAACTGAAAGGTTAAAATATTTAACTTATAATTGTTCTGAGTTCTTGAAATACCCCTAAAATTTTAGAATATGAATATTGTAAAGTTTGCATATATTGTATAGATTGCAAGTATAGTATATAGTTTATAAGTACATTATATTATTTACAAGCATATTATATAGTATTTAATAAAGATGATTCGTTGTAATAAATAATGCATTTTTGATGTCATAAAGATGATTTCTATTATTTAGTGTATTTATTTGTTTAAAACTTATAATAATAATATTGATACAAATAAATATACTACCGATTTTTATTATATACACTAAATAAGTTAGTTTTACTATGTCAGTTACATCCTTTGGTATTTTCTGATTTTATTTAGTTAGCCAATTTAAACTTTCCATATTTCATATAATAAATCAGCTTTACCTTTCCACATTTCTAAGTTCTTATTTTTCTATTCATTAAGGAGTTTAATTTTCTTTATTGATTGAACAATTATTTATGTAATGATTAAACAGTTTATATTCTCCACTCTTCGGTTAACTTCCAGCCTTCTTTATATATTCTCATCTGCTATATCACTCAACTTGCCATCACTCTCCCTCATCTCTCATGAATCCTTCTCTCAGTTCAGGAACATAGAAAAAAAATACACACAACACCCACCTCTTCTCACACACAACAAAGTACAAAACAAAACTCCCTAATAATTTGTTGCCTTCCTCTCTTCAACTAGACCCGAAAATGGAAAATATAGGTAATATTCTCTCTGTATTTCTAAATCTTCCTTTCTCGTCCTCTCTTGTTTGCTGACAAAAAAATATAGTATGTTGTCTACTCTACTAAAACACTCATCTATTTCCTGTTTTGACTGATGCTCATCTCTCTCATAGCTCTATTCGTACCCAAAAAGAAAAAAAAAACTTCCTGCTACGCTCCTAATCGGGAAACAAAATACACAACACCCCACCGGACAAAAAGGAAAGTAAACCTAGTACAACACTCCCATCAGTAAATTCAACCTTATCATTTATTTTTCATTCTTCTTCCTTATTTAACAAACTAATAATTTAAATACTTGTTTTAATCAATGTTGAATTTGTAACGGTATTATAATATATTACTTATATAATATTATGATTTATGGTAATTTATTTATAATTAAATTTAGAGTTTCCGGGTATCTGAAAATACCTATTATTGATATTTTTAGGCTCTGAATTTGTAAATGAGGAGCAGTAAAGTTGATTGAGTGCTTGGTTGAAGTTAATCGTAGCCAAATATCAGGTAAGTTACTGTGTTCACTAGATGTTAATACCTTTGTAAAAATAACATTTTACAGTGGATGTGAAATTTGTGTGTATGATCGCGGTTGAAACTGAATGGTTGTTGAATTAAAGTATTGAGCATATTATTGTTAGATCGATTGTTATATGGTTATTTTTATTATAAAGCGATTAGTCAGAATTATTATGGAAGTGTTGTGAGATGTTATGTGAAAATGAAATTATTTAATCACCATGATTATTACACAATTATTTATGGCTGAAAGTGTGGATTATGATGAAATTAAGCTATGAAGAATAATATCCGTCAAATAATTTAAAAAGGAGAAGACCATGGTGCATGTGGGCCGTATTAGGACACATGAATAAAATGATAAATGCGGGCCGCATTAGGACGCATAGTTTTGAAATACCATGGCCCGCATTAGGACATAGTAGTCCTAGATCTACTCCTTAGTCTTTTGAACTATGGTGGTGTGCACACTAAAGGATTTAGTGGTGAGGTTGGATTCCCGGCTGTGTGTTGGGGTCTGGATTACAACTGCGTGTTGTACCCAAAAGTGAGAAATGTTGTTTTTGTCCTAATACGCGTTGGGAAAAGGAAGATAATTTAATTAATCTGGATATTTATTCTTGAGTTTATTAAGGAAACCAAACGCGAAGTATTATACAAAGTTTGCTTATGATTATGTGATAAGATTGTTAAAATGACTTGTGTGTTGATGCATGGCTATAATGTGAAATTGTTTACAAAGATAAAATGTTTTACGAAGTGAAGTGGTAGCTTACTCAATTTTATGACTTTATCGTGCCTCTTTGTTTGTTTGTTTGGATTTTTGCAACAGGTCCTCATAAAGTGTATGGGATGGGAAGCGAATCCACTATATTAAGTATCTACAAACAGTTTTATCTTAGACTTTGTGACTTTCTTGTTAATTAAAAGACTATTATATCATTTTCGGATTTCCTTTTATTAATAATAATAGTTAGGTAATTCAGTTATTTGTTTAGGCCTTATCACTCGTTTTATTGCGAGTGTGGCAATAATGCCCCGGGTTTTGGTTTGACTCCGCTGCTTACTAATATTAAACTAAATTGTTAAATAGTCGACAAAAAAATGTTAGAAAATCCGGGGTGTTATAGTTTTTGTTGGAGACTTAGTTTTGTAGATGATTGCCTCCTCAGTCAAAGTAGCTCTGCAGAAAACACTTGGCGTCGTAATTCACCAGCTCGAGTATCTCTGCAGCAAGGCCTGTTCACCTGTCTCTAATCAGCCAAGGCGCGACACTATCAAGTGGCTACGAAAATCTCGGAGATGTGGAAGTGTGCACAACGTGAGATCGTGAAGCAACAAGTAACTCCGATACTTGTGCATCCAAAGTTAAGCAGTCGGTACGTGAAGACAACTCCGAATATTTAGGAAACCGTTTAGTAGTATATAAACATAGGATTGTAACTAATTCGGGTGGGCATTCTAGATCATTGTGAGAGAGAAAAACACCGTTTGAGAGAGAAATATTTTGAGAGATCTTAGTGAGATATTGTCAATTAGCTTAGGTATTTATTACCTAGAGAACACACATAGAACACTCCCCTTTACTCCTTGTTAGCATTGATCAAGCAGCTGAGAGTAGAGCGAGTGTTGGATGAGACAGAATACTTCAGTCGAATCCCAAGATAGGAAGCTAGGTTAATTCACATTGAATTTCAATACAAGCAGATCCTATCTTGTAAGTTTAAACAAAAGCTTCCGCGTTATCATTTGCTGCACACGTTATTCTTCAAGCAGAGTTGGTCTGAGACTACATAGACCCCAATCATCCTGAATTCGAATTAACTGAAGAACAAGAAAGGATAGCTTCTTCTACGAAGAAATTCATATGTTAAAGGGTCATGTCAACAACACGACCGCTCAAATTACAAAAATCTGAAGAAAAGGCCGAAAAACTGGAAAGTGAGTTAAGATATGCTCACAGTCTCATCAATTCTTTAAGAACCCAAGTTTTGTCCCTACAGAAAAAATCGTTCCAAAATCCCTCAAAAATTCTTCAAATCGATTACCTTTGTTCGTGAGGTTGCTGCCATGCAAAAACCAAAATTCTTTGAAAACAAACTCCGAGAGTCAAATGAAAGGCAAGTTCGACTCAAGAAAGAGGTCGATTCCCTGAAAATCGCTCTTAAAAAGGCACAGATGGAATCGGTCTCATCATCGAATCCCCCTCACTGGCTGAAAAACAAAGGCAAAGTCAATAGGCCCAACATGGCTTCAAAACCCAACGATCTTCAACGAAGAAAATTCCAAAAAGAAAAATTTGAAAACAAATTTCGTTGGCAAAAGAAGTATGTTCACCTACCTTCTCTAATAATTTGTGGTTACTGTGGCTACGACGGGCACATTCACTCATCATGTCATAAGCTTGGCAGAGACTTATCTTTTAATATGCAACGTCTACATATTCTGTCAAAGCACGACATCTTCACAGCTCTTTTGCTAAAAAGGGGAACCCAAGTTCGCCTGGGTTCCCAAGTCTAACCTATGATGTTTTTGTAGGAGAGACCGTGGACAATGAATCTTGGTTTCTAGATAGTGGATGCTCACGACATATGACAGGAGACCCTGACAAGTTCACGACTCTCTCTACACACCATGGGGGAAAGGTAACTTTCGGTGACAATGCTCATGGTGAATCATTGGTATTGGAACCGCGGTAATCCCTCCCTCTTTAAGATAGAAAATGTCAATTAGTAAATGGTATTGGACATAGGCTTCTAAGTATTTCTCAAATATATGATCTCTCTAACGTTATTCTCTTTTCGGCCTCTGACTGTAAAAAATCTTTGATGAGCAAACAGGTCTTCAAAATCCACTGGTGTAAGGGTAAATAATCTTTACAAGTTATCTCTTGAAAACCCTAACCTAGATGGCACTCTCTGTTCAGTGTACATGAACAAAAATATTTCTTATGGCATTCCGTTTAGGTCATGCACACGACAAACTTCTCAAACAAATCAAAAACAGAAATCTTCTAGTAGGACTTCCTCAGATAATAATTCTTCCAGACCGACACCCTCGTCCTGCGTGCGTATAAGGGAAAAACATTCGAGAGCAAGCTTTCCAGTTACCAGAGATGTCTACAATATCTCCCCTGGATCTGCTGCACATGGATCTATGTGGACCAATGCGTGTTCCAAGCAAGAGTGGTAAGAAGTATGCTCTAGCATTGTCGATGATACTCACGCTGGACATGGGTACTCTTTGATTAAGATACAAAGCGGAGACATTTTCGAATTCGAAAATCTGTCCAAAGATTACCAACAAAGCTGTTACACTATAGTCAAAACAATTCGTTCTGACAATGGTACAGAATTTTGCAGGGCTAAGGGAATCATGCATCAAACATCAGCTGCTCGTACTCCACAACAAAACAGAGTAGTAGAACGAAAGAACCGCACCTTGGTAGAAATGGCAAGAACAATGCTCATTGACAGTAACCTCCCAGCTTCATACTGGGCAGAAGCTATCAACACTGCAGCATACATTTTGAATCAAGCGTCAATTCATCCCTTCATCGACAAAACACCATATGAAATTACTGAAGGTCGTCCTCCTTCTGTGACTCATCTACGGCGCTTTGGATGCAAGTGTTTCATACACAATAATGGAAAAGACAATCTTGGTAAAGTTGCATCTAAAAGTGATGAAGGAATCTTCCTTGGATACTCATCCCATAGTCGAGCTTATAGAGTACTCAACAAACGAACATCGTGCCTTGAAGAAAGTCCTTACATTCTCTTCGAAGAACTTTCTAACTCCAGTGACTGCGAGCACAATCCACATGTACCCCATGAAGATGCCCCTCAGATACCACCTTCATTGAAATCCCAGTAGAAACCATCCCTCCACCACAAACACCTCTTCCGACAGACTCATCCTCCGACAACGACGATGACCCTGATGACTCATTCAAAGATGCCTCACCTACCCCCACAAATGACCTACAACTGTAACACCCCTACCGCTAATACTGTCATTACCGGTAACACCCCTACTAGTGTGCAAGATTTGGTAAAAAGAGAGTTGTACTTGGATATAGGAGAGGACTTTCCTTCTCTCTGGCGTTCTTTCCCAAGTTATACAGTGGGTTTGCGGAGGGCGGGTCTGGTATTGTAGGTATCCGGTACTCACCGGGAGTTCCTATCTAGCATATCTCTAATGCTAATACTCATCCCTTAGCCCTAAGCTTCTAATTTCTAACTCGGTATTTCCTAAACTCGGTATTTCCAGTCATCAGAGTGATACTTCGCTCTGATACCACTTTTTGTAACACCCCTACTGCTAATACTGTCATTACCGTCCAATTTCCTCATACCTCCAGATTCACACAGCGGATACATACTTACACAACTGTGGGTGATACAATGCCGTTAGCCACCCACGTGACTAACAAAGCTACTACTACATACAGCATCGGTCTGATGGACCGGAATATCCGAGTGCTACACAAATACAATCCTTACTACAATTACAACCGGGTACTACAACTTCCCATTCAACACTATACTCCATTACAATACCATACAATACAATATAACATACCGAGTTTACTAGGTTCCAAATACAAATGCAATACTTCTTCCAAGTCCGTACATACTCATTAAGAGACTACATCTACCCATTCTTCACAAACTACATACTTTCAATACTTATGGTGTACTTCTACATCCAGGATACAAGCCTTGTACAATTCACTACTAACTATATTTCACTCCTAGCTATCCAAATATAGTTGTCGGTCTCTTACTGTGATCATATCCGCTTCGGGTACCTGCACACTAAAAATGGTGCCCCAAGGGGCTCAGCTTGCGCTGAATATGATAACCGCATACCCCGCGTACTAGCGAGGGTACGCCGACCACTTGGTCGAATACATGCAATTAATTTTATTCATACATACATACTCTCATACATAATACTACAATACTTTACGCAAGTAATACATACATACACTTTAATACATACAAGGTAAACCATACAAGCCAACCGATACTTACTTACCTTTCCCGAAATACACAATACACAATACATATACAATACATACGCAATACATACACAATACTTGTTAGCTTTATTACGCACCCAGGTTAGAAATGGGTGCTCTTTACTCTTTTACTCGGGGTCAATGACTTACACCAGCCAAGACCATTACACATACAATACTTTACTTTACTTACTACTTACTCAAGTCAAGTCGTCAGGACCTCCGGCCCGGGGACTACTCTGTCCCACCACCGGGATTTACTTGGTTCACTAATCCAGGATGCTACCCATTTAAGGGGTTTGGGCCGTGGACCTAGTTAAAGAACCAGGAATCGGATCCAACCTCTTGTGTTTCCTCATCCTCACGCGTGGCCGAAACTATATCGGAATTCTAATCATTCCAATTTACTCAATACTTATGTTAGGAGTTAGGTAGTAAGGAATTAGTAGAAGTCACACATCCAAGCCACATACACAATTACATTGTTCAAATACACATCCATACAAAATACAATACCATACACAAGTACAATACAAGTTACAAATACACTTCATCATCATTCACTTATTTCATGAATTATACAAACTAGTGTTCAACTCAATATATATCAAGAACAATTTAAACAAGCACAAGTAAGTGCAATATAGTTCGATTCATGCATTTATCTTATTTAGGTGATCAAATAAGCACAAATCGGGATAACCAGGTTAGGATACAGGGCACGAAGAAATCATACCTTTTACCGGAATTCACTTTACCGGGTGTTCCCTTATTCCTTTTGTTCACTCTTGTTCCTCGATCCTTATTCTCGAACCAATGACTACATGTCAAATGATTCCATTAATACTAAGCGCTACGATACTTATATAATTACTACTCCCATACTTACCCCGTTATCCCGTTGTTTCGGTTTAACTTAGTGTTCTTAAACTTACAACTTTCTTAATGACTTCTCAAACTTCTTTACACTTCTTAGGGCCTTTAAAGGTCACCAAACAAGGCCTTAACAACACCTAAGACCAATACCATTCACTTCCCCATCATTAGCCACCTTAAAAACACATTCTGTTACAAAATTAGCATGGTCCGGGTTTGTGTCCAGGTCTACAAACCCGGACCAACCTCGGTTTTCAGTTTCTGGGCATTTTTACATGGTCCGGGTATGTGTCCGGGTATACAGACCCGGACCACCCCCTGGGAAGTCTTTCTGGCGTGTTTTTGCTATGGTCCGGGTTTGTGTACCGATTTGTAAACCCAGACCAACCCTGGAACTATCAAAATTTACAGTTTTTGACCAGTTTTGAACCTCTAATTCACCTTTAATCATTTCCTAACCTTTCCACATGTCTCCTACATGCTTAGGCACCCTAAAACATGCCTTAATCCAGTTCCAAACCTCATCAACACATTAGTCAAATCCATACTCAATACTTGCTCCATTTACACAGATTTTTCTTCCTCTCTGTTACAGTTAGCACACTTGTGCATTTCCTACACTCCTCTTTGCATTTTGCATCTTGTCCCAACTTCATTTTACCATTCCAATTCCTTTCCAATCAACTACACTACCTATACCCAAGTACAACTCTCTTTTTACCAAATCTTGCACACTAGTTTTTCCTAGTTTCTACAATACCTTTCTACACTTCTTGCTACAGATTTTACACTCTTTTATTCACATACCACTACAATCATTCCATGGTCACTAAACATCCTCACTCAATCCAATACATACCTTGGTTCTCCCAATCACCAAGTCATCCATAAATGTACATATTCCTACCAAAATTTTGTCATTGTTTACCTACAATTCTAACTTCTCCACATACACACTTTTTCATCAAATCCATTCCTAATCTAGCCACACCCATTCAAGGGTCCTACCAGCAATCAAAGAAATCTTAATACATCAATACTCCATCAATACTTCCTCAAATAACCATACCAATACACACATACAAGTTACTTGGCTCCAAGGCCTACAATCCGCATACTTGCTCACAAATACTTAAACTCCTATAACTACAATACTAATAGAATGTTTTGGGTTCTTTAAATTGATTTACCCATTCCCATTACTCTAATGCATTTAAAATTTAGCATTAAGAAGGGGCTCTTACCTTGAGCTTATAATTCCTTCTTTCTTTTCCAATTCTCCTCCTCTCTTTCTTGCACAAATCGGTCACATGGGGAATGGAGTTTCCAAACTCAATTCCCATCACCCAAAGCACATAAAAATAATTTTAATTAAAATACTAACCCTTAGATTAATGCTAATTCATAGAAATGCTTAAACATAATTTCTAGGGTTTACCTTTGGAGTGTTTTAGGAGGGGTTTTAGCCCTTGGTTCAAGAAGGTGATTCCACCACCATTGCAAGGTTGAAATTATTCTCAAAGGAGAGAGAGAAACTAGAGTGTTACAAAGGGGAAAAAATCGGTTTCAAAGGAGGTGGAGAAAACATGAAGTTTTCATGGAGATTTTTACCTTAATGGAGAGAGGAGACCCCAAGCTACCCATTGATGCTAATTTCTCTTTGAATGGGGAAAACCCATGGAGATGAACTTCCTCATTTTTGAATTTTGAAAAGATAAAAGTGTAGAGGATGATGAGGGGAGTTCAAATATGTGATTTGTTTTTTATTTGGGGCAAGGAGTTGTCTTGTACAAGGGAGAGAAGTGAGGAGTTATGAGGGGGCTGATAAATCGCCATTGGAGCAGCTCCAAAACGAGAGGAAAGAAGGGGAAGAAAGAGGGGAGCCGTCTGGGAAGGAAAGAAATGAAGAGAGAGAGAAAAAGGTAAAGTACTTTTACCTTACTTTTTGCTTTTTACTTTATTTGTTTCTCTCTTTATTTCTAGCTAGTTTAAGTGTGTGAGAGAGCTAGTTACTCTCTTAAAAACTGGGCCCCTAATATACATGAGCTGGGAGCGTTTTTTGTCTTTTACAGAAAACGCTCGCTAATTTACCCGGTTTAGCACTATTCACTAACCGGGCCCGTTTTCCGGAATTTTCTCGTTTCTTTAATTTTATTGGTTATTATGCTTCCATTAATGCTTAATTATTGTTATTTAATGATTTATAATTTTTACGGGTTCGTTTGACCACTCAAAGTCACGTTTTTGGGTTTTCTCGAAAAATGTGCGCTAAAGCTCTATTAGCGTTTTAATTCATTATTTGGATCCACTTTCTTCGGGAGTTGTTCCCATATATTATTTAGGTATTATTAATCCCTTAGAATCCATATAATGCTCTGACCGAGGTCTCATACCTCCTATGGTTATTTAACGCTTATTTAGCGTTTTCCGCTTTTTAAGTGTTCCTTCATTTCTTTTAGATTTATTTTTCCTTACCAATATTACTTAGGCGTTATTATGCCCTTAAATACAGATTAGAATTATTTTAATCCCTATATTTAAGTTCGGGGTATTTCAATCTACCCCCCTTAAGAGACTTTGTCCTCAAAGTTGCTCAAGGTTATAAGATTACTATACTTACTCATTCCTACATGTCTAACACCAAAGTCATACATTCTTCCTTCTTACAAATCCCAAATCCGTTACTCAAGGTTTCTACTTTCCATACCATGCAAATGTACCATTATTACTCCAATCCGCATTACATTCAACCCTCTGGTTCCACATTACAAGATTTATACATACATACAGTGCAAAGCTATCCCCAAAGCAATGCAATACACATTACAATCCCGCAGGCACTCAGGTTATCTCGACACAGGACTCCTCTATGTCCTGCTGCCCTTGGAATAATACAACATGATACCTACTGTCATTCTCCGGTATAAGCTTCCAACAAATACTCACTCTCCAGTCTAAGGAAAATTCTCTTACAACTACTAACTAGAAATTTTCTATGACACACAACTCCAAATTCCAATTTATATTCATTACTTCTATCCTATGTGTGATTCTTGTGACCACTAAAGGGGAGTTTCAAGAATCATTTGACCCTGATGTGATCAGCATCAGTGTTGAACTATCTTTCCACTCTAATTTGTAATCGGTTTCCCTTGATCTGATCAGGATCATGTTCGACTTCCCACATCAGTTTCAAACAAACAGATAATTCAATCATTTCCATTTTCTATCTTTTTACTCTTCCTAGTCATGATTACAAATTCATACATCTCCAAAGGATGGAACTCAGTCCATCAATCATCTTCACTCTACTTCCAAATACTTTACTTCGAGATTCAATACCTAAGTGCTCATTTCATCGACCTTCGCTACTTTCACCCATTACTTTCATCCATTACAACTCTCCATCATCTCCAATATTCTAACTACGGAATACAGTACTTACGAAATTCAGTAGTCCTCAATTTACTTCCAATCACATACCTACAAATACACTACTCATGAGCTGCATACATCTGCTACTCTCGATCACTTCATACAATTTCTTTAAAGAATACAATATTTGTAGAGCTCCGTCCACTACTCATTACTCTTCTTTACCAATACTCTTACACTGGGGTTACAAGATGGGTATATTCATCCTATGGTATTTGCATCTCTAGTGCCTAATTACCACAATTACCATATGAATGAATACATATGTTTATTTAACATAAGTACCAATGATCAATTCGATTCTCATTTGTGCTATGCACATTATAGTTTATGTGTTTTATTCATGAAACTTACATTAAGCGGTTTTCGCTCTACCCCCCTTAAAAGGGATTACGCCCACGTATCTACATATTTATTATATGAACATTGGTTACTTAATTCGGGCTCTCTGAAGCATTTAGCTTCACTACGGTCTATTATATAATGTACTTTGGTCAAAGGGTCTTAACCATACTAATGGTTTTGTCCTTGCACCAAGAATTCCTATATGAGTTTATTTAACTCATAATTAATTCGGTTCTAGCCTATCAGGCTTCAAGGCATTAATAGTTATTCTATTATACTTACTAGGTACATTAACCTTTTTGCTAGGGACCACTAGTTTCTGCTGCGCAACCCTGATAACCTTAGTGCTTAATTCACTCTTTGGTTATTCTAGATGTGCTACTCATCGCCTTTTTATCCCTCTATTGTGGGAATAAGGTTTACTAACAAGTGTGGTATTCTTTTTACCGTGCTTGAATTCAATGGGTTTAGATTTATAACCAGCTCTCTGGCAATCTATTATACATACTATTCGTACTCCCATGATTATTCACTAAGCTCCTCCGACTTATTGTCTGGCGAGGTTAAGTCACCACTTAACTGTAGTGCTTCCTCGGTTGTCAATAGCTTCTGAATTATACTAGTTTCTCTAGTTCAGTACAAGTGTTCTTTACTTGTATGACCTTGCATTTCATATGCGTTGGTCCTAGTGACTTTCTTAAGTCGCCTTTCACTTTTTATTCCACCAGAATTCACATCTTGTGATTGTTAGTGTGTTTTACACTCTTTGTGCTTCTTTGGCCTTAGGCCGCACGATTTGCTGCTAAGATTGCTTAACTGGCTTCTGTCGCGTTTGTTGGTGGAAAGAAGGGTTTACTACTATTTACATTTTCCATATTCCTAGCTATCCCACTAGATCATCACTGGGCAAGTGCAATACCAAAACACTCAGTCATACAGAGTGCAGAGGCGTAAACGCTTGGCAGTAAATCACTTATGTGATAGGAATGAATATGTCTGCCTGTAATCTCATACTTATACTCCATGTCATTGACTAATTACTTCCTTATAGCGGTCGCTTGTTGTGCACCGTACTCTTACTCATTATACAACATTGTTTATACCATCTCCATTACTGTGGTTACTTGTCTTTACTCATTGCCATTGTCATTGGCACCATTTCCTTTTGGTATGAATACCCTGGGGTTTCCAATGTTCGTGTGTATGACGGTTGTCGTAGCATACATCAATATTAATATCTTCCCAATGTGGAGATGTTTTATTTCCATTTAGGTTTCATGTGTAGGTTAGCTTACCTCACATTACTTCCTAATTTATGATACAATTTACCAAGTGTCTTGGTTGACAATGGATGAAATAATTTACCGGGTTATAAGCTCTCTTGAGCATTGGTCATTCGTGGTGTCCAATGTGCATTCACGTTGATTATTTTTGACAATTACTGTCTCCCCGTGCAGAGCATCGGTTATAGGCTCTAGCTGTGTAGTTTTACTTTTGTGTGTACATCACCGAGACATCCCAAGAAACTTCAAGGGTTTTCTGGTCCCGTTCTCCAATTAAGGAATATTCCATCACTGGTAAGTGAGAGTTCTTGTTGAGGGGTTTGTTTCCACTCATAAGTCTCATGACGAGGTTTACTAGGTTAGTCTCTGTTTATGGGCTTCCGTCGTTCATACAATGGTTCACCATATGCTTGGTTGTATATGGAGTATACTTACTCCTTCCAGTCGTTATGCTCTTTAAGCGATGTGCTTTTACGGTTTACATCATACGCATTTTGTGCTTGTCTCTTGGCATTAACTGCAGGTGCAAGCTTGTTGTTATCGTAGATGGAAGCCTTTTCTAAGGGTTCATATCATTACCGCATTGATGATCTTTGGTCAACAAGAGGTGTCTTTCCTCGGGTTCCTCGTAGTGTCCAAGTGTGGACTAGGCCATTGTTGGCATTATTGTGATTCTTATGCCTCTGTGCTACCATTGCTACAGAAGGCATGAAGTGTAATTAAAAGCTTCGTCAACTGTATATAGACTGATGCTCTGGTAACAGTGACATTGAGATAGCCATTACTCCACGCCACTCAGGATGTTGAACTCAAATTGGGTGGTTCGGCTGTCGATCTATCTGTCATATGAGGCAATATACCTTGCAAGTCTTGTTAGTATCTGGTGTGGGTTTTGCAACCGTTTAAGTTACATAACGTAGTTGGTTTATGGCTTTTAAGCCCTATTGCTGCAAGCTATGCACCCCGCAAGCTCCTTATACATGCTACCTCTCCTTGTATACCCCATAGGTTGGGGATATTACTGGGCTCCATGGCAAGTTGTGGCATCACGCTTCCGTTCATAGGAGGCCCTAAGGCACCTGGTGTCAATCAGTGCCTTTTAGTAATTTAGGGCATTTCCTGTTAAGTGAAATCCCTTCGGTGTCCGAACCGAGTGTTTGTTCCAGCTCTTGCGCTCCTATCATGACGCTGTTGTTCGACTGCTGTAAATTCAGACACCCTTCAAGGATTACTCCTGGGTGTTGCTGGTTACACCGTTACATCCGGCTAATGTTTACGATATGTGGTGTCCACTATACCGCCTTGTGGTATTGCATTTGAGTTATCCTCTTTCGGGTTATAACGTCTCCCGTTGGTGGGTAGACTGTTTATATTTCCTCCTAGTGTTTAGACTAGGTTGAATATCTTCTTCAATGATGGATTATACTTTGTGGTAATCTTGTGATTGCTCTTGGGAACTTCGTCCCGTTTGTTGAGCATCATGGCGTTCACATTAGGCATTTTCCTTACTGTGTTTATGCTGGGTATCCTTTCCAGCTGTCAGGTAATTGCTTGAAGTCCTTGAGACATATCCAATGTCTATACTTATTAGTCTGCGCTCTTCACGCTTCCTAATCCTAATTCCTTATCTTCAGATGGTTTCTCTGAATTCTTTTATACTTATTACTTAGCTGAGTTCCTTCTCCTTGATCGTCTAAGGTGCCCAACTGTTCTAGTTTGAACTTACTCATGGTCCGTAGAACGGAGTTGACTACTTCCCGTGTTTCGCACACTACATGTATACATACGTGGGGTACGTTGTTGATACGTTACCACTTACCCGACTATTTGTCAGGCCCGCAAGCTCCTTCAGAGTGCGGTTGTCCCACATCCCATATTCGGGTACACTCGTAGTGTTCGTCACACGCCTAGGTGAAGTATTCTATTGTCAACTCTTCTTGTATCATTCTATGATACTCATCGTAATTTGTTGGTTCGGTTTTAAAATCCAAGGTTTTAAAAGAAAGGTTGTGGTTTTGAAAGAAAAAGTTTTGGTTTTTAAAATTGTAGTTCGGTGTTAAGAAGAGTCCTTCATGGCATAGCCATGTTCGAGGTCTTGACCACGTCTAGCTTCTTGCCGACTGGTATGTCCTTTGTACAATGGTCGGGCTGCTAGGCCTTTCCAAGGTTTCATTCTTCCAGTTTCTAGGATGGGTGATTCTGTAGTTGCTTCTTTGCAGTCACAGTACATCACTATGTACTTATGGTGTGTTAGGGTTCCTTTACATGTCCCTGTTCTTACTGCACTTGCCGTGGCAAGTGCGTGGTACTGGTGGTTTTTGGGTAACCCTATACCGGTTTTGGTATGGTTTCCACTTGTATTTAATAGTCTTGTTGACTCTTCCCTTGATCTTATTGATCTAAGTTTGGAATACTTGATCTTTCGGGTAACTTCTCATTGGTCTTGACATGACTGTCTTTGACCGGGGTACTTCTCCAATCCTTGGAGATCCCCATTATTCGTCTTATGTTTTTCCTTGTTGCTCGTTCTCACCGGTTTACCGTGTTATTGATCCTTAGTTTGTTTAGGCACTACGGTTGTAGTTGCATCAGATTATATCTTGTGATTGTTCTTGTAGCCACTTTAGCTATGTTGGCCAGGTATTGCAACCTTTTGGCATTGTAGTTTTGGGGTTAACCGCTCCTAACTATGTCCTTAGTCAGCTAGTATACTGCTGGTGGTGTTGATCAGCCATTACTGTCCCGTAGACTTGAGTCTTGGGTTTTATTACTGCTCCTTTTTCCGCTCAGTTGTACGCTTAGTGCTTCTTTTCCTGCTGCTGGTTGACTAGCTAGGTTCGCGACTGCTAAGCATGTCGCCCCATGTTGTGGTAAGTTATGGCCTCCTTATGGTTGGAGTGCTCATTCAACCGCTATTGAGTGCGGGTATTGTTGTTCAACCGGGATCCATCTCCGGGACTTCCATTTCTTGAAATCTACTGCTTGTCAAGTTCTTGTTTATTGTATGATCATTTCACAACTGCCAGATTGGGTTTTCCCGAGTATGAGAGGAATTTCCTTCTCCCTGGCGTTCTTTCCCAAGTTATACAGTGGGTTTGCGGAGGGCGGGTCTGGTATTGTAGGTATCCGGTACTCACCGGGAGTTCCTATCTAGCATATCTCTAATGCTAACACTCATCCCTTAGCCCTAAGCTTCTAATTTCTAACTCGGTATTTCCTAAACTCGGTATTTCCAGTCATCAGAGTGATACTTCGCTCTGATACCACTTTTTGTAACACCCCTACCGCTAATACTGTCATTACCGTCCAATCTCCTCATACCTCTAGATTCACGTAGCGGATACATACTTACACAACGGTGGGTGATACAATGCCGTTAGCCACCCACGTGACTAACAAAGCTACTACTACATACAACATCGGTCTGATGGACCGGAATATCCGAGTGCTACACAAATACAATCCTTACTACAATTACAACCGGGTACTACAACTTCCCATTCAACACTATACTCCATTACAATACCATACAATACAATATAACATACCGAGTTTACTAGGTTCCGGATACAAATGCAATACTTCTTCCAAGTCCGTACATACTCATTAAGAGACTACATCTACCCATTCTTCACAAACTACATACTTTCAATACTTATGGTGTACTTCTACTTCCAGGCTACAAGCCTTGTACAATTCACTACTAACTATATTTCACTCATAGCTATCCAAATATAGCTTTCGGTCTCTTACAGTGATCATATCCGCTTTGGGTACCTGCACACTAAAAATGGTGCCCCAAGGGGCTCAGCTTACGCTGAATATGATAACCGCATACCCCGCGTACTAGCGAGGGTACGCCGACCACTTGGTCGAATACATGCAATTCATTTTATTCATACATACATGCATACATACTCTCATACATAATACTACAATACTTTACGCAAGGAATACATACATACACTTCCATACATACAAGGTAAACCATACAAGCCAACCGATACTTACTTACACAATACACAATACATATACAATACATACGCAATACATACACAATACTTGTTAGCTTCATTACGCACCCAGGTTAGAAATGGGTGCTCTTTACTCTTTTACTCGGGGTCAATGACTTACACCAGCCAAGACCATTACACATACAATACTTTACTTTACTTACTACTTACTCAAGTCAAGTCGTCGGGACCTCCGGCCCGAGGACTACTCTGTCCCACCACCGGGATTTACTTGGTTCACTAATCCAGGATGCTACCCATTTAAGGGTTTGGGCCGTGGACCAGTTAAAGAACCAGGAATCAAATCCAACCTCTTGTGTCTCCTCATCCTCACGCGTGGCCGAAACTATATCGGACTTCTACTCATTCCAATTTACTCAATACTTATGTTAGGAGTTAGGTAGTTAGGAATTAGTAGAAGTCACACATCCAAGCCACATACACAATTACATTGCTCAAATACACATCCATACGAAATACAATACCATACACAAGTACAATACAAGGTACAAATACACTTCATCATCATTCACTTATTTCATGAATTATACAAACTAGTGTTCAAGTCAATATATATCAAGAACAACTTAAACAAGCACAAGTAAGTGCAATATAGTCTGATTCATGCATTTATCTTATTCAGATGATCAAATAAGCACACAAATCGGGGTAACCAGGCTAGGATACAGGGCATGAAGAAATCATACCTTTTACCGGAATTTACTTTATCGGGTGTTCCCTTGTTCCTTTTGTTCACTCTTGTTCCTCGATCCTTATTCTCGAACCAATGACTACATTTCAAATGATTCCATTAATACTAAGCGCTGCGATACTTACATAATTACTACTCCCATACTTACCCCATTATCCCGTTGTTTCGGTTTAACTTAGTGTTCTTAAACTTACAACTTTCTTAATGACTTCTCAAACTTGTTTACACTTCTTAGGGCCTTTAAAGGTCACCAAACAAGGCCTTAAAAACACCTAAGACCAATACCATTCACTTCCCCATCATTAGCCCCTTAAAAACACATTCTGTTACAAAATTAGCATGGTCCGGGTTTGTTGTCCGGGTCTACAAACCCGACCAACCTCGGTTTTCAGTTTATGGGCATTTTTACATGTGGTCCGGGTATGTGTCTGGGTATACAGACCCAAACCACCCCCGGGAAGTCTTTCTGGCGTGTTTTTGCTATGGTCCAGGTTTGTGTACCGATTTGCAAACCCCGGACCAACCCTGGAACTGTCAAAATTTACAGTTTTTGACCATTTTTGAACCTCTAATTCACCTCTAATCATTTCCTAACCTTTCCACATGTTTCCTACATGCTTAAGCACCCTAAAACATGCCTTAATCCAGTTCCAAACCTCATCAACACATTAGTCAAATCCATACTCAATACTTGCTACTCATTTATAAATTTTTCTTCCTCTCTATTACAGTTAGCACACTTGTGCATTTCCTACACTCCTCTTTGAATTTTGCATCTTGTCCCAACTTCATTTTACCATTCCAATTCCTTTCCAATCAACTACACTACCTATACCCAAGTACAACTCTCTTTTTACCAAATCTTGCACACTAGTTTTTCCTAGTTTCTACAATACCTTTCTACACACTTCTTGCTACAGATTTTAACTCTTTTATTCACATACCACTACTATCATTCCATGGTCACTAAACATCCTCACTCAGTCCAATACATACCTTGGTTCTCCCAATCACCAAGTCATCCATAAATGTACATATTCCTACCAAAATTTTGCCATAGTTTACCTACAATTCTAACTTCTCCACATACACACTTTTTCATCAAATCCATTCCTAATCTAGCCACACCCATTTAAGGGTCCTACCAGCAATCAAAGAAATCTTAATACATCAATACTCTATCAATACTTCCTCAAATAACCATACCAATACACACATACAAGTTACTTGGCTCCAAGGCCTATAATCCGCATACTTGCTCACAAATACTTAAACTCCTACAACTACAATACTAATACAATGTTTTGGGTTCTTTAAATTGATTTACCCATTCCCATTACTCTAATGCATTTAAAATTTAGCATTAAGAAGGGGCTCTTACCTTGAGCTTATAATTCCTTCTTTCTTTTCCAATTCTCCTCCTCTCTTTCTTGCACAAATCGGTCACATGGGGAATGGAGTTGCCAAACTCCATTCCCATCACCCAAAGCACACAAAAACAATTGTAATTAAAATACTAACCCTTAGATTAATGCTAATTCATAGAAATGCTTAAACATAATTTCTAGGGTTTACCTTTAGAGTATTTTAGGAGGGGTTTTAGCCCTTGGTTCAAGAAGGTGATTCCACCACCATTGCAAGGTTGAAATTATGCTCAAAAGAGAGAGAGAGAGAAACTAGAGTGTTACAAAGGGGCAAAAATCGGTTTCAAAGGAGGTGGAGAAAACATGAAGTTTTCATGGAGATTTTGACCTTAATGGAGAGAGGAGACCCCAAGCTACCCATTGATGCTAATTTCTCTTTGAATGGGGAAAACCCATGGAGATTAACTTCATCATTTTTGAATTTTGAAAAGAGAGAAGTGTAGAGGATGATGAGGGGAGTTCAAATATGTGACTTGTTTTTTATTTGGGGCAAGGAGTTGTCTTGCACAAGGGAGAGAAGTGAGGAGTTATGAGGGGGCAGATAAATCACCATTGGAGCAGCTCCAAAATGAGAGGAAAGAAGGGTAAGAAAGAGGGGAGTCGTCTGGGAAGGAAAGAAATGAGGAGAGAAAGAATGGTAAAGTACTTTTACCTTACTTTTTGCTTTTTGCTTTTTACTTTATTTGTTTCTCTCTTTATTTCTAGCTAGTTTAAGTGTGTGAGAGAGCTAGTTACTCCCTTAAAAACCGGCCCACTAATATACATGAGCTGGGAGCATTTTTTGTCTTTTACTGAAAACGCTCGCTAATTTACCCGGTTTAGCACTATTCACTAACCGAGCCCGTTTTCCAGAATTTTCTCGTTTCTTTAATTTTATTTCTTATTAAGCTTCCATTAATTCTTAATTATTTTTATTTAATGATTTATAATTTTTACGGGTTCGTTTGACCACTCAAAGTCACGTTTTCGAGTTTTCTTGAAAACGTGCGCTAAAGCTCTATTAGCGTTTCAATTCATTATTTGGATCCGTTTTCTTGGGGAGTTGTTCCCATATATTATTTAGGTCTTATTAAGCCCTTATAATCCATATAATGCTCTAACCTAGGTCTCATACCTCCCATGGTTATTTAACGCTTATTTAGCGTTTTCCGCTTTTTAAGCGTTCCTTCATTTCTTTTGGATTTATTTTTCCTTACCAATATTACTTAGGCGTTATTATGCCCTTAAATACATATTAGAATTATTTTAATCCCTATTTTTAAGTTCAAGGTATTTCAACAACCTCTTCCACAAACCACAACTACAACCACACCTCACAATCACCAAACACCAGAACCCTCCACTGGTCTACCATCAAGCTCCGCAAGAAAATTCCAACAAGCCTCTGCTCATCCAATCACTTAAATCCTAAGTGATCCATCTAAAGGTGTTCAAACACGCAGCGAGATCCATCAAAATCTCTGTGCCTTTAATGCCTTCCTATCCACAATCGAACCTAAGAATGTCTAACAAGCTCTACTGGACCATGACTGGATACTCGCCATGCAAGAAGAACTACATTCTCTGAAACGACATTCCGTCTGGCGCCTTGTTCCCTGTCCAACCAACCATAAACCAATTGGTACCAAGTGGGTGTTTCGCAATAAGTTGGATGATCAAGGGAATATCTCTCACAACAAAGCTAGACTCGTAGTTCAGGGATACACCCAAGCTGATGGAATTGATTACGATGAGACTTATGCTCCAGTCGCTCGAATTGAGGCAATTCGAATACTCATGGCCTATGCGGCTCATCGAGGTATGAAGCTCTACCAAATGGATGTAAAAACTGCATTTTTACATGGATACATCGACAGGGATGTTTATGTTGCTCAACCACCGGGATTCGAAGACCCACTCCACCCGGAGTATGTCTACAAATTAGACAAAGCGTTATATGGCCTGAAACAGGCACCACGGGCATGGTATGAACGTCTCTCATCTTACTTATTGTCCCATGGATTCATCCGAGGTAAGGTTGACAAAACTCTTTTTACTCTCACCAAAGGTGAAGACATACTCATTGTCCATATCTACGTGGATGATATAGTTTATGGCTCCACTATTCCTGAATTATGCTCATTCTTTTCTGATCTCATGAGTAAAGAGTTCGAAATGAGTGCTCTTGGAGAATTAAAATTCTTTTTAGGTCTTCAAATCATTGAGCAAGAGAACAGGACTCAAATACATCAACAAAAATACATCCAAGAGCTCCTAACCAAATATAAGAAGCAGGATTCGAAAGCCACACCTACTCCAATGTCCACAATAGAGAAACCACATCTGGATGAAAAAGGAATTGTTGTTGATGCTACACTATACAGAGGTATGATAGGCTCTCTCCTTTACTTAACAGTAAGTAGGCCTGACATTCTCTATGTTGTATGTCTTTGTGCAAGATTTCAGGCAAACCCAAAAGAATCCCACCTACAAAGTGTAAAGCGCATCTTTCGCTATTTGAAAAACACCCAGGACATGTACCTCTGGTACCTGAGTACTCCTGATTTTACTCTAATGGGTTATAGCGATTCTGATTTTGCAAGTTCCTTTAGACAAGAAAAGCACTTCTGGTATCGCACAATTTTTGGGACTTTGTCTTGTAGCCTGGAGTTCAAAGAAGAAAAACACGGTAGCCTTGTCATCTGCTGAAGCCGAATACGTCTCCGCAGCTGCTTGCTGTGCACAGATTCTATGGATACAACAACAACTACAGGATTATCTCATTCCTCCTACTTGTACTACAATTTTCTATGAACAATAGTGCTATTGATTCATCTAAAAATCCTGTCCATCATTCCAGGACAAAGCACATTGAGATTCATCACCACTTCTTAAGGGATTGCGTTGAAAAAGGGCTGATACAACTGGAATACGTTCCTACTTCCGATCAACTTGCAGACATATTCACCAAACCGTTGCAACGAGGCCCTTTTGAAACTCTGCGCTCACAACTAGGTATGACCCGTATGACTTAGCTAAGGTTGTATCTCCTTCTCTTGTTTTTTCAATGTTTGGGTGCAATGCATAAATACGTCTGATGACCTAGTCCGTCTGTCAAATAAACAAAACACCGGCGCAACAAAAACAAGAGTTTTTACTTATGAAAAACTTCCCGTGAAATCTTCGCCCAGTAATCCGCAACAACCTCTCTCACCCAATCAGCCCAAACCTACCCTGACACACTACGTCCGCCTATATTCCGACGTCAGTTTCTTTTTCACTCTATCTCTAATCCTCCCTGTCCCAGCCTCTTTTCCTCTCTTCGCCTTCTCCAACCTCTGCCCATTACCATCGACTAAACACTTCCATGGCTTCAAACCTTAACCCTAAGCAAACCCCATGTTTTCCGACGCCAACTTACCCGATGATCCACAGCTTCTCCAAGCCCTAATCAACAAACTCACCTTTCTTCAAGCCAAACAAACACCCACCTCCACCTCCGACTCCACCGCTGTCGCACCTGCCATGTCAATCGACACCCACCCAATCACCACCCCCTTACCCAACGTCTCCACTGACCCCACCCTCATCGTCGACACTACGGCGTCCTAACCATCAGAAAACACACCCTCTCCCACCAAACAATCGTCACCACCTACCACCCCGATCATACCCACCCCATACACAATAACCAAATCTCCGACAAACATCCAGTTTGGCTCCCTTCCACCCTTTGATCAAGAAAATCAAAACCCGCAACCCAACTCCCATGCCAAAGAACCAACAGAGGTACAAGACCTCGAAACACAACCTATTGCTCCTAAAAACTCTCCTCCCCTAAAGAAAACCCGCCGTTCAAAATCAAATGTTCCCAGGCCTCCAGCTACTCAAACCCTTCGATCAAGGGCTAAATGCCCACCGTCATCTGCAAAACCCACTCCTGAAGTCCTAGTCTCTGCACCATCCCCAGTCGCCACGGCATCACAAGCTGAAGAAAAGCCGCGCAGCACCACCAACTCGTCAACTCAAGCGAACTCCGACACAGCAACAACTTCCACTAGAAAGTGACTCTGTCCTCGCTCTGAGTCTGTCCCACCATCACCTGCTCCAAGGCTAGGCCTGATCGACACTCATTCTGCTGTTTACTCCCTACCACCAGATGATTCCGCAGAGTCATGCAACTTGGTGAAAGGAAAGCTACTTGATCTGGAGTGGTTACACTCAATGGAGTTCGACATGTTCGAAGAGATGCTCCGCTTTCAAAACTGGATCCACTTGTTCCACGGCATTCAAACCTACCATGAAAATGAAGCCTACCAGTTCTACCAAAACTGCGTCATTCGTAAAGGAAAGATAATGACCGAGGTACATGAAAAAGCTATCATTCTTGATTCTAACTTGATTGTAAATCATTTAGCCATTCCAACTAGCGGACTAGAGTTCTATGATAGGGCTGGATTTCCTGATCTAGGGTTTATAACTGCAAAAGAAGTTTAAACTTCTTTTTACCCAATAGCAGAGTTGGTCACTCTTTAGACCGACCCGCTCTATCAAATACTCACCAGATGCTCCATACCTTGGTGATCAAAAACCTAGTACCTAGAAAGGAAGGAAACTAGTTTGTCCGCCCACTTGATCTTGCGATAATGTACTGCCTGATTCATCACCAGAAAATAAACCTCCCAAAACTCATCCTCAATCACATAGCCACAACCATCTCCTCACCCTGACACTCTCTGGGGTATGTCTTTTGGCTACCAAAAATCCTCACCCACTGTGAAATCATCCTCGATCCCTCAAAAGCCAGTCGTATCACCGAAACTGACATTCTTGGCCAGATATTGTACAACAAAACACCATCCTTTCAGATCAAGTATGTCTCTAAGCCAAATCCTCCATCCAAAAAACAAGCCCCTCCAAAAACAACATCCCCTCCTGACACAGCCACCCTCACTGAACGGGTAACTGCGATCGAGAACAACCTTGCCACTCTATCCACAAAGATCGATATGTTCATCGACGTCCTCAACAAAAACCACAAGCAGACGATGAATATCTTTGTAGGAGGAGTCCAGAAGCTGGTGGAGGAGTTCAGGGAGACTTTTGTTGACACCCTGGCAGCGGCGAAAGCGATGGATGATGCTGAGGCTTCGGGGGAAGATGGAGCACGGGATGCGGACACAGGAATGGATCGAGGAGATGACTAACCCTTTACCCCACCCCCTCTAACTCCTAGGTTGACTACCTTTTTAAATACTCTTGAATTGCGCTGGTGGATTGTTTTTTGTGACTTTTGGATAATGTGTTTTTTGGATACTGTTAATGTGTTTCCCCTGATGTTGGCAAACGGGGGAAGCGGTGCATCCCGCGGCTAGTTTATGCTGGTGACTATGTGTGGACGCTGAGTGCCTCTGAAGGCCTCATGTAACACCCCAACCGCTAATCCTTCCATTATCCCCTAAGCGTTTCCACAATTACCATACACGCAAGAATACTTACTTACTTCCGGCGGGTGATACAACGCCGTTAGCCATTCCAAGACTAACAAGGCTACTACTACTTACAGTAACGGTCTGACGATTAGAATATACCGAATACACAATACTTACCTTACAATGCCAAATACTTACTTACACTTTGATTACCGAGTATCCAAATATATAAATTACATTCCAAGACTATTCCCAAAATTATGAGTTTAGTACATCTACTCATTCCTACCATTCACAATTCCATTATCCAAAAAGGTGTACCACATGGTACACCGGCTTCTCAAAAAGCCTAAGTCGTGTACAACTCAGTACACCATTCAAATCCTACTAACTACTCAAAAAGAATTCAGCGCGGTCCTTACTCGACCTTCAAGCCTCTCGGGTACCTATAAAATAAAAATGGTGCCCGAAGGGGCTCAGCTTACGCTGCATATGATAACCGCATACCCCGCGTACTAGCGAGGGTACGCCAACTATTTGGTCGAATATATGCGGTTCATTTCTTTCATACATACATACATGCTTTTATACAATACATACATACATACATGCTCTTACACAATTCAATACGTACTCTTCACGACATACATACATTCAATACATGCAAGGAAGACATTACAAGCCAACCGATCATACTTACCGAATACTCACCGCAATACGGAGATACTCTTCTCCAATACATACACAAGGGTTGTTAGCTTCTTTACGCACCCAGGTTAGAATGGGTGTATTTTACTCTTTTACTCAAGGCCAATGACTTACACTAGTCAAGACCAATACTCATACAATACTTTACTTACTTCTTACTTACTCAAGTCAAGTCGGTATGACCTCCGGGCAGGGATTACTACATCCCACCACCGGGCTTTAGGGTGGCCCACTAATCCAGGATGCTACCCATTCAAGGGATTTGGTCCATGGAAAAGATTACAGCCAGGATTCGGATCCAACCTCTTGTGTTTCCTTATCCTCACACGTGGCCGAAACTATATCGGACTTCAACTCATTCCATTTTACTCATTACTCAAGTTAGGAGTTAGATGGTTAGGAATTAGTAGAAGTCATTACTTCCATACCATACATCAATACGCTACTCAAGTACACAACATTTACACATAATCTTCATTCTCATTCATATATTTCATGAATTATACAAACTAAATGTTCAAGAGAATACAACAAGAACAATATAGTTCAAACACAATTAAGTGCAATAAAAGTCCGATTCGTGCATTTATCTTATTGGTGGTCACATAAGCACACAAATTGGGGTAACCAAGTTAGGATACAGGGCATGAAGAAATCATACCGTTCACCGTCGTACTCGTACTACCGGGTCCTTCGGTGTTCACAAATCAAGTCCTATAACATACATGGAGTTGTATGATTAATAACTTACTACTATTCAATTTTATTCCATTACCATTCCCTAAAAATACTCACTAATTCTTACATGTTACCAGTGGTTGTGAACCTACTTCTTACTTTAGGTTTATTTCCTTACTCATGTGCAAGTTCTTTTGTTATTCTTAGCCACAATGGTGTACTACTTTATATATGTATATATATGTGTATGTGCATATATATATAAATATACATATGATTACTATAATTAACATTTTTTTGTAAGTTTGGGCCGACCGACCCACCGACTGACCCAACCCCTTGGGTCGGTCCATTCCAGTAAGTTTCTGTTCTCCAGACTTTGCCCGACCGACCCAAGACTGTTTCGACCGACCCATACACCTCTGGGTCGGTCCATTCCAGAAATTTTTTGGCCCCGTAATTCCTCGAGACCGAACCCACGACCGACCCTACCTCCTGGGTCGGTCAAAGTCAGAAACTCCGTTCCAGTGATTTTAAGTCCCGACCGACCCACGACCGACTCATGGCTTCTGGGTCGATCCGTTCCAGAAGGTTTTGGTTCAATTATTTATGCCCCGACCGACCCACTGACCGATCCAACCTCTGGGTCGGTCGGTAGCAGAACATGCCTACAGATTTTGTTTTTCACTTCTCTTCTTACTCATTTCTTCCCTAATGTTCCTACATACATCCTAACATGTTTTAGCACTAATTAAGCCCTCTAAATCCCCTTAGTTCATCCACCAAACTCATTACTCATTTCCAAATCAACTTACACAATTTCCCTCACTTCTTTTCAACACTTATACCAGTTTTCATTTCACTAATGCTAAAGATTTTGTTTTCTCTTTTATGCTACAGATTTTCACCCAAACTTCTATCCTCCAATACTTCCTCAACTAATGCCACTCCTAGCATTCTACATACATTATCTTACATCCTAATTCCTCTCATTACCTAAGTCCATTTCCAATCTGTTTCAAGACACTAAATTACTCCCTTCACACTCTCCAAATACACCTAGTCACTACCTAGGTTATTTCCTCCTCTTAAACACTTAAGTCCTCAAATTCCTAGACAAATTTTGCCATAGTCTCCCCTATATTTTGACATTACCCACACATTGTTTCAGCTTATAATTGCTCATTCCTACACCCGTTTATCCAATGAATTATACACACATTTCAACTCCACTACAACACCATAAAATTCCTGCACATGCACATTCAATACCCAATGTTTTCCCAAGCTTTTAAACATCATTTAAAAACTTCAAAACTGTTACCTTAACATTCCTCATTATACTACAACATACTCATTACTCATCACCGATTACATTACTCATTTCGATGCTCAAAAACTGTTACATTACACAATACAAAACTAGTTCAAGGTAAGAGTAATTACCTTGTTTTACTAGTTTTCTTTCCTTCCTTTCCTTCTCTTCTTTTCCTCTTTCTTTCTTCTCTTGTTATCGGTTCCAATGGGGTTCACACACCAATGCTACAGCCCATATCAACATACACAACTACTTAGAAAACTATCTTTACCAACCTAGGGTTTATGCTTGTTTAAGGTTTAGAATGAAGCATTACCTTCCAATGGATAGATGGAGTGGCAGACAGCAACCAAAGCAAGATTCTAACACCAATGAGAAAGCCAAAATCGGCTAGAACACAAGGCACCAAACAAGGGTTTAGTTTGAATTTTCGTTTTGCCAACAAGGGCTAGAAAAAGATGGGTTTTCAAGAATATTTTTACCTCAAAATGACAAGGAGGTGAAGGTGCTTCTAATGGTGGTACTCAAGCTCCAAATGCAGCACACCCATGGAGATGAAGTTGGTTGTTTTTGATTTTTGGAAAGAGGGAGATACTCTCCTTGATGAGAGGATTTCAATGGTACAATTTTTGTTGTATTTGGATAAGGATTGAGCTTGAACAAGAGGAGAGAAGGTGAATTTTGTGTGGGTTTTCTTCAAGCCACCATGGCTGTCGAGAGAGGGAGAAAGAAATTCTAGAAGGAGGGGGTGTGTACGTGAGAGAGTGAGGGGGTAGAGGAGAGAGAGTGCCCAACTCCCCTTTTTTTATTTCCTTCTACTTTATGTGTTTGTCTTTTAGCAAATAAGGAAAAATTAAGAGAGTGTGAGAGAGGGAGGGGCAAATCAGCCACCCTACACACACACACATTTTTTATTTTTATTTGCAACAGTGGACACATTAGTTTTGTTTTATTACAGTCTCACCCCACAACTTCCCAGTTGTTACAGTTTTTACTAACCGGAACCCGTTTTCCGGAATTTTCTCGTTTAATTAATTTTATTGGTTCCCAACCTTTATTACTGTTTATTAATTACTATTTGGTTGACCAAAATTATTACGAGCCTTTTGACCCGCTTAAAGTCACGTTTTCTCGGTTTCCTCGAAAAACGCGTTTTAAGGTTCGTTTATGCTTTTAACCCATTTTAAAGGTCCGTTTCCTTCGGGATTTGTTCCCTCATGTTTATTTAAGTATAATTAAGCCTTTAAAATTATAATTAGCCTAATTAATCACTGTTTTAATTACGGGGTATTTCACCTCATCTTGTTTCGGATTGGTTTTATTTCTAGTAAGTAGTATTTGAAGTAGTTTTGTACTATAGTTTCTATCTGCTCTTATCAACTGCATTAGCTTAAGGGGGAATATTTGTTTAAGGGGGAACAAACAGTGAGTTGTTCTCCGAGTTAGTTGCCCTGCCTTGCTATCTGTTCTTTTTGCAGGTACATTCATTAAAAACCTCAAAGTCTACGCCGGATACACTGAGTTTGCCATCATCAGCAAAAAGGGGAAATTTTGTTGGAGACTTAGTTTTGTAGATGATTGCTTCCTCGGTCAAAGTAGCTCTGTAGAAAGACTTGGCGTCGTAATTCACCAGCTCGAGTATCTCTACAGCAAGACCTGTTCACCTGTCTCTGATCAGCCAAGGCGCGACACTATCAAGTGGCTACGAAAATCTCGGAGACGTGGAAGTGTGCACAACGTGAGATCGTGAAGCAACAAGTAACTCCGATACTTGCGCATCCAAAGTTAAGCAGCCGCTACGTGAAGACAACTCCGAATATTTAGGAAATTGTTTAGTAGTATATAAACATAGGATTGTAACTAATTCGGGTGGGCATTCTAAATCATTCTGAGAGAGAAAAACACCGTTCGAGAGAGAAAATATTTTGAGAGATCTTAGTTAGATATTGTCAATTAGCTTAGGTATTTATTACCTAGAGATCACACATAGAACACTCCCCTTTACTCCTTGTTACGCATTGATCAAAGCCGAGAGTAGAGCGAGTGTTGGATGAGACAAAATACTTCTGTCAAATCCCAAGATAGGAAGCTAGCTTGTAATTCACATTGAATTTCAATACAAGCAGAATCCTATATTGTTAAGTTTAAACAAAAGCTTCCACGTTATCATTTGATGCACATGTTTATTCTTCAAGCAGAGTTGGTCTGAGACTAACACCTCAGACCTACTCGGTCAGCACCCCGATCCCATCAGTATTATTTGTTGTTTGATGGGTTTATTTTCTAGAAAAAAATGGTGAATATTGTGTAGTGGTTGGTGGTTACAGAAGGGAAGTTGGGTGGTTTTTTGGTGTTGTTGGTGGCGGATGGGAGGAAACTAGGGTTAGGGTTAATTCTGTAAGAAATTAGGGTTTGGTGATGAAGTAGGGTAAATTCAAAATTAGGGTTAAAATTGGGGGTTGGCTGTGAATTGGAGGCTGATTATGAAAAGTAGGATTTTGAGAAATTGTGAAGGAAATTTGGAATTAAAGAATATACGGGGGTTAGAATGTAGAATATGAGTTTTTATAAAGTTGAGGGTAAACTAAAAATTTGAGAAGATGGGGGGTGGGGGGAGGGGGGTAGCGGGATTAGAAGAAAGTTGAGGGGGGTTTAAATAATTACTGTAATTTAAGGTTGTAACTTTTATTTTATGTTGTTATATTATAAGTTTTAATATGTCATTTAATGTTGTATAATATATGCTAATTATATATAGACTAACCTTAGGTTAGTCTTATTATTAAACCTAGATTTAGTATGGGCTGTATCCAGAAAGGTTACATGGCCTAATTAAGAACCGGACTCAAATTAGGCCCAAAAGAACTTGAACTTGGATTGGACCCAATTGCAAACCAGAGGCCCAAATCCATAGATGGTCATATTGGACCCATTGACCAAGAACTTGGACTTTGTTAATAATTGACCAAAACCTAGTACCTTGACCAAAAATACGAGACCATTGACCAAAGGCTTTGACCCAAATTCAGTAATGGGCTTAACCCAACCTAGAGAATGAGAAATAATTGGACCAAGTTAGAAAATGAGAATTACTTAGGCCAAACCAGATAAGATGTAATTAAAATAGACAGTGGCTGAATAGTAGTAAAACTCAGTTGGGCTTATAGACCAGCCTAACAGATTTAAACCTAAGTATAGTAATCTGATTAAATAAGAGAATTAGATTAATGGGCTTGACAATAACAAACTGGGCCAAGTTAGTACACTTGGTTTACTTAGGATAGGTGAGGGGTTAAGTAAAGTTGTTAATTATTATTGATCTAATCGAGAAGAAATAAAATCTAAATCAAATAAGAAGTGAATTAGGCCAATTTGGCCTAATTCACCAAAAGATTAGAAATAAGAATAGTAGGATATAAATTATATCTTTGGAGATAGTTTCTCAAGGTGAATCTACAATGATAAGGGATTAATTGAGATTTAGTTATTTGAACCCGTCGTATGGACATTCATGTTAGTTAATGCTAATGTAATTGTTAGAGTTAACCTAACGTAAGTGGAATATCCTTAGAAGGATTTCGTTAAGGAAAACTGGTAATTCTTTTAAAATTTAGTTTGGTGAAACTTGTAAGTAATAGGAATAAAACACATCAAAACAAAGGATATGATAAATTAATAATTATCTCTTCTTTCCAATATAGGATTTGAATAATGGGATGCACATGGCTAGATTTGGATGATTGGAAGTACATAGCTAGAGTGGATGGTTGGATGCACATGGCTAGATTTGGATGATTGGATATACATAGCTAAAGTGGATGGTTGGATGCACATTGCTAGGGCATTATTAATTAAGCTGCAAACTCCAGCTATGTTATCATGACACCTGAATGGCCCAAGGTTTCCTTGGGTTTGTGTGATTGCTTGTATGGGTAACAAGAAGATATGTGTGTTGAATTAACAATACGATTGTACTCACATGTGATGTGTTACAGTATTGGAATGCTATGTATTTATGTGCCTTACTTATTTAGATAATCTACTTTAAAACAAGTAATACTATATATTATATGGTATGAAGAAAACTAGTGAAATGATGATCAAGGAAACAAGTTAAATGTTTGATTTGATATCCATTGTATACCATACCTAAGTATATTTACTTAGGCAAAGATAAGGACACCCTTATTAAACGGTAAAGAATAAAGAATCAAGTATTCAAGAGATAAGTTACCTAAGCATGATTCTTAGGTAATCAAGAAGGTGACCATTATTTAATGGTGGGTTTGGTATTTTATGTGAGAATCCTGGTACGACTTGGTCACACGTTGTGTACAAGAGTAGATGTTATAACATGCTCATCTACAGGTTGGAAGTCCAGATAGTCCTAATGCGACACTGGCCGGAGCACCCCATCTGGTGGTTGGGCCACTGCCCATAGGTGCCCCACCTTATAATAGGGAGATGTGTCATCCTAACCATGATGACACATTAGGTTTATGGGATAGTGAATAATGAGTTATAAGCTACCACTACAGTATGCTTATGTATTCAATATATTTTATGAGATCATGAAACGAACTCATGAACTCCATAATTGGTGACACATGTGTCCTGAGGGCTTAAATACTGACATAAGCTCAAGAATGGTTAAATATTAAGCCTTATATGTTTATTAAGGTTGGACCTTGTCTATGGATGGTGTGAGCAGTTTGTATATGCTTATTATTATATGTGCTTACCTGTGAGTGATGTGCGCAGTTTTTATATGCTTTATTTTATTTGACCTCACCTGCGACTGATGTATGTAATATGACTTCATGGTATGATTGGTGATTACTACTTGGTTTTATTATCTTTATATACATGCATGCCTTATATTGGAATCTTGAATGAAATAAATTGGATTGCATGTTAATTTTGACCAAGTAACCTAAGTTTAAACCGAAGGGGTAATAGGGTTACATAATAGCATACTCAGCGGTTGGGTTGACCCCCTCAAATCAATGTTTTTTACAGGTGTGTAGATAAGGACTCTCAGCCGGAAAGCAGGGTTGGGTAGGTTTGGCTGGTAATTTTGGGAGGTGTCCCTATTTGGTTATGTATGTATCTTGGGATACAAATGTAATCTATTACAGTTGTATATAAGATCAAATATTGTAAATGTTATTGTAATTATATCTAATCATGCACAACGTTGGGTGTAGAATATGGTAGCCTTGTTGTACATCAAGTGTGCAACGGTGGTGACATCCTGTAGGGTTAATTTTCGCTGCTAACTGATATTAATTTGATTAGTATGAATTACATGGACCGTACAAGATTTAATGAATTAGAGGCAAGGGATGTTACAAAGGGTGCTCGTATGCTACCCGTAAAAGCAATTGTTGAGGCAAAACTATAAAAATTAATGGGTTGTATTGTGCAAAGTCTTCAGATTTATACTATGCAGAGAAATTAAAATGCTATGTTTACAAAGCATTTGGTTAACATGATAAAAGTTAATGGTGAGTTTCCAAGAAAGCATCATGTAATACTTTGTGACGTT
Source organism: Limonium bicolor (assembly GCA_023374045.1). Lineage (NCBI taxonomy): Eukaryota > Viridiplantae > Streptophyta > Magnoliopsida > Caryophyllales > Plumbaginaceae > Limonium > Limonium bicolor. The sequence goes on from CM041780.1 coordinate 264,157,494, forward strand.
GCTACACTTGTGTCCGAAGTGGAAGACGATGGCAACACTACATCAAGACGTCCTTGTGGGAAGTACAGGGTGGCGATGTTGGATAAACTTGAGAATGTGAAGAGTGGCAGGCCTTCAAGTACCTGTGTTTACACGTAATTGTTGAGTATGCGAACTCAGGAACACGTTGGCAAGACTATATGTGGATTCCGTGTACAAGATGGACACAATGATTAAAGATTTGGAGAGGTACGATTTAATACTCTTGGAAATGAGAGTAATTAGACGGAGTACAACGTTCCTGTCCTTGTACCAAATCCTATGCTGGAAAGAAAATTCAGAGCATGTCCATCCCACTCTTGAATCCACATAGAGATGGATAAAACACAGGATAGGGATTTAGAGATTGTTCAACCTGTAGGAAACCCGGTCACACAAGGAAGTCATGTCCATTCAGGGGTTGTTTGCTTATTTGTTCTAAGAGTAACTATAATACTAATGTGTTTTTAGATTGTCACTTTTGACTGGAAGGTCATGCCTCTAGCATGCACAAAAAAAATTATTTTGATTATGTTAATGTTAATCACCATTCGTTCGGGTGTCGATTTTGTTGATGGTGTGTTTCTACAAGCTGATTAGGACACATCTCTACGAAATATTTAAGAAAAGTGATTGCAATTCATCTGATACATACTATGAAGAATCTGCTGAGAATGATGAAGAATAACAAACTGATCATTCTTTCTTATTAACGAATTAATCATGTGTACATCAAAATGCGGAGGATTTTTTTTTAACTACTTATAGACATCAAAGCACTTTGAAATTTTACAGTCGTGTATAACGTTTGTATGAGGGATGACCATCAAAACTTTAGCTCAAATCTAACTCCAAAGTGAGAGAAAAAATATTCAAATATAACGTACTATTGAAATGATTAATACAACTTTTTTTTGTAGATGTCAAAAAAGTTTAACGGGAAAACCAATCATGCCGTCACTCAACCACCTATATCTGCAACTGAGATTTACAATTAGTTAAAGGATGTTGTGAACAACTTTGACCCACTGATGAAAGGTGTTGAGAAGAGTGTTCAGAAAAAAAAAAGTCAATATTTTGGGAACTAGAATATTGGCAACATTTAGAGGTGACACATTATATCGGTGATATGCATGTGGAGAAAATGTGGGAGAAAGTATCACTGCAACGCTGTAGAACAATAAAGGGAAGACAGAAGACTATTTAAAGGGGAGAAAATAATTGGTTGATTTGGGTATGATATCCATCAACTTTCTCATAACCAATTAAGACACCATTGAAATATTCAGTATTGCCAACCAAACCACATACTTACCTTTTATCAACCAAGTCTTAACCATCAATCCAAAATAATTTAACCTCACTCCAGTTACTCACTAGAGCTTGTTGTCAGGCTTTACGTGAGACACCGACACCAAACCAATCATAATTATCAACCCAAATAATTTAACCTCACTCCAGTTTAACACTGGAGCTTGTTGTCGGACTCTCCGCGAGACACCGACGTCACCACCTCACTCTAGGATCCTTAAGTGTGCACACCCCCCAAATAGCTCGAAAACTAAAAGGAGTAGATTACTAGAGCTTAAGACCGGGCCCTCCGCGGGTAACCGGAAAATACCAAACCAAGTCATGCCATAATAACCAAATAATAACCATAAACATTCCCAACTGATCTCAAATTTAACCATTCCATAAAAATTGTCATCACACAATTTCATAGGAAAATATTACTTTACCTCTACCATTTCAATCCATTACTTATGCTTTTGAATCACAAAAATCAAAGCTCTAGCACATCAGTGTCAAAATATCAAAGCGATAAAACGCATAATTCAACACATTTACATAAAGCATAGTTTTCCCCAAGAACAACTGGATATCTAGGTTAACTTTTATAAATAAAACTCAGAAACTTGTTTTATGGTTCACTAAGTCAACCCGACACTTGCTAACAGAGAAATTGTAAGATAAAAATATATACAAAAGAAAAATAATTAAACTAATAATAAACTAATCCTACAACTCTACTACGGGTAGAAAAATAAAAACCCGGTCGGAGTATAGTGTAAATATATTACGACCGAGAGTATCGTACCCAAGGGACTTATAGAAAACTAGTCCTAATCCGGTAATAACCTATTCTAAGACAAGGGGGGAAATTGAAATGTTTTCTAATCCTAATCAAAACTAACTAAACTAAGTGGTAATTACAATGAAATTATCCTTGATCCAGGGTGTGAAACCATCTAGGTATCAATACGAACTCGAAACATAAACACAAGCCTTCGAATTAACCAACAACTGAACACGCTGGGTGTCCTGCCGGATACCACTTGCACGGCATATTCAAAGACATTGAATATGCCGGACATTGGCCACCCGGCAGTGCGTCCGGCATAGTCATAATGCATATTCTTTCTCCAGTTTCCGAGTAGAAAACAGAATACTCACTACCTATTAACAATCCGAGCATATATCATGCCACGAAATGAACAAAGTAGTGGGAAATGTGGGTTAATCTTCACTCTCACTACTAACTCTTAATTCATAAGAAGAGAGTAGGAAGACCATTAAGAGAGTCTAACCTATCTTACTTGGGACTTGTCTTCCACAAGTAAGAATTGCATGAAGAGAAAAAGAGATCAACCTATTCTCTTTCAATAAGAACCTTACTCTTAATAAACTTGAAATTATATTGAGAAGAACACATTGTTTTACAAGGAGAGTTTCATTCCCTAACCAAAGAATAAACAAGGATTTCTACTTCACCATCCACTCAAATAAAGAAGAAATACATAAGGGAGAAGGAGATTGGTTATAGCCTCAACCCTGACAAGATCTTCTCTTTGTCTCGTGGATGGATCTGTAGAAACGCCTTGGACACCAACACTTGGAATGTGGGCGGAAATGGAGTAATGAATGGAGTATAGTATCGTGTTGAAGTGTGTTAAATTGTAGCCTTCCTCGGCCTATTTATAGGCATCAAAATGTCTCTTGCCGGGCGTCGTGCCGGATCACCAATAGCCGGCACACGTGATAAATGCGCCCAACTGTTAACAGTCGAAACCGTCAATTCCGCGTGAAACAGTGCCTATGCCGGGTAGGAGATACCCGGCATCACACCCGGCACTAGCTAAATCTCCAACGGTCAATAACGGCCATCGTCTGGTCAACCGTGGCGACTCTTCACTTATGCCGGATGGAATCTACCCGGCATTAGGTCCGGCAAGGCCTCTTTTCTGTTCTGTGCTTATGCCGTGTAGAAACTACCCCATGGAGTCCGGCTTCAACTGAACTTTTGCCTAGAAAATCATTCCTTGCACAGAAAACTCACAAAAACATAAGACTGTACAAATAATATACTTTAACACATAATAAGCATAAATAACATAAATATAACTTTATTTAGATAAATATAATACTAAATCTAATGCATAAAATATGATAAGTCTGCGGCTTATCAACACTTCACATAAACAATGGCGTCCTATAAGGTTTTCTCATAAATTCCACACTCAAGAGGAAGGTATGATTGCAACGCCTACTAGAATAATTCCTCAACCAGCTCATATTACTTATTAACTAGAATGGAGAAGGATTGAGGTGTGGGATAAAAAATATTGGTTTACATCCCTATATATAGTGCAAGGAGAGAGAGAGAGAGAGAGCCTGAGTAATTTAGTGCAGTTTGAATAACTTAGGGAAGTAGGAAAACTTAAACTGGTGGAGGCTGATTCAAAGGAGAAAGTAATTTAAAATAAGAGGTCTAAGGACTTAATGAGGAGTAATGAATCGCCAGAAGATAGGCAAAGGCAATCCAATGGCCATTATGGCAATTAAGGTATTCAGGATATTTAATTTGTAACATCAAGAAGAGATAATAATTATCTTTGAATATTTAATTTCAAATCTAGTTTAATAGTGAAGAGTTCTGTAAAATTAGAAAAGGCAAGCCAAATGTCAAAAGATGACTTAAAGGTCTTAATGAAAATTTTGTGTGTCAAGGAATTAAAGAGGGTTTGATTTGGTAAAAGGGATAGGAAATTTTGAATACTTATCTTCCTGGATTAATTAAGGGAGATAAGACATTTGAAAATAGTAAAAAGAAGACCAAAGATCAAAATTTGACTTTAAGGCCATTATTGACATTTTTGTGCTTTAAGACATTAAGGAGGATGTAAATATTAAATGTTGAGTGGAAAATCTGTTTAAATTGATTACCTAATCTTGAATAATATTAAATAAATACTTCCAACACATTTAGTAACCCACCAAGAATAAAAACTTATTTAAGGACACAAAGACACTTTTTGTGCTTTAAAGGATTAATGAGGATTTTATCATGTGAAATATTAAATGCAGAGTGGAAATGGTTTCTCTAACTTAGAGTATAAAATTCCTTGTAGCACATTAAATAACCACCAAAAGGATAAATTCTCATTTAAGGACACAAGGATACTTTTGTGCTTTAAAGGGTAAAATATCGTCTTTAAGATAAGGTAACTTCCCACCAACTTATTTTGGCTCATTAATTTGTTAGTGGACTAGAAAAGTTCATATTCCATGGTGGATTAATTTCTTGACTTGGGCTAAATTACCAAAATACCCCTGGTGGTCAAAGTCAACTTTTGGGTCGAAATTACCAAAATACCCTTTTCGGTCAACTTAAGGAAAAATGCATTCTAAACCCAATAGAACACATCTCAACCCTTAAAATAACTCCATATAGGCTCTTTTCCTGAATTACCCATAAAAGTTACCATAAATTTGTTTTAAGCTATTAAGCTCATAGATAGATTTTTGGGGTATTTCAGTTTATATCTGCTACTAGCATAGAGTTACTTTTTCATCCTAATGTGAAATATTGTCAGAATTAATGGAGTAGATATAATGGATGTTACAAATGGAAGCTTAATAAATGACACTTGCCAATCCTTATGTGTTTTAAATTTTTGGGTGTTTATTGTTGGGTAGTTTATCTTCATATGTTGAAGTTATTGTAACTCATGTACCTTGATGTGGTAGTTGTTACTAGGTTAATGTGGGGATAGATAAAGCGTTTATTATTTACCACTACAAATCGATCACATTTTAGGATCATCTTAAGCTTCATAGATCATATCCATGATAGGGAAACACCATGGGAAATACTAGTTGATAGGTTTGGTTGAGTAAATCACCATGTGAAGCTTGTGATCTTCCTCCTCTTGATAAAATTTTATTTATCTTCTCCCAAGCCCAGGGTGTGTTTGGACCAAACCATGTAAATCCTTTTGTGTCTTTTTAGTTATTGCACTTATCTTGTGGTATGTTATTTATTAGTTTCCATGGCATTACTCTTTGGATCTGGTAGAAATGAGTCTGAATCCTAAGAAGTGATATTAAAGCTTGTGGTTGTGTGGGATGTAAATTTTAGTGAAGCCGTTATTGTGAGGAGAGGAAGTTCCAAAGGTGGTTTTATACTAAAAGTGAAGAAGGGAGAAAGGTGTTGAAAGAGTATTTTTTCCGTGCCTTGAAACTTCTGTGTTTCCTTGCCTAGATCTAAACGTTGTGTTAATGATGTCTTATAATTTTGTGTGCTTCTTTTTTGCTAACGAAGACGACTAGCCACCAACAGTAAAGTCATTCTTACTCTTCATGAAGCAATGGTGAGAACATGGTGACTCATGCTCTTTAAAAAAATGGTGCTACCTAGGTGGGTTCATTACTGAAGTAACGTGTAATTAAAAAGATGTTTGGGTTGGACTCAAGTTTGTTCAAGAAGAAGAGTCTGGTAACATAATTCATCAACTATGACATTTATTTTTCAAGTGTGAATTTTTTAGATCTTGAAATATTCTGGTGTACTATTCATATTTTGAGTAATCAATCTGATTCTTCATATTTAAAACATGTCGATATGAGAGTAAAGAATATAGAATTGTAAGACGTAATGTAACTTCATCAGTGGTGATGGTGCAAAATAAGAGGAAAAATATATTTTGGGTCACAAGCCAGATCGTGGATTTCCATAGAATATCTAGAAAGTAGGTGGACATATTTGGTAGTAGTGCACAAAGCCACAAATTGAAACCTTTCAAGTTGGGCAATGGTGAAGCTGTTGTTAGGTTGTGCTTGTAAAATTTTCAAGAATTGTGTAAAAATGAATGGTCAACAAGATCTTTGGTTGCACACTTGTTTCTCAGGCTACTACTTACTATGTGTTTGTGTTGTATCCATGCCTATTCGATAAAGTTTGAGTCATTTAAGTCTAGGTGAGAAGTTTCCAAGTACCAAATTTTGAGTGATAAATGTTCAGACAAGTTATCCAGTTTAGTTCACGTGTGGGCTGATGTAGGATTATTCTTCAATAGAAAATTTGACATCAATAGAGGTATGTGATTGTCCGTATTGAGTATAAAGAGGAAGAATACTTAGAAAATGATGTTAAATATGGTGATTTTCTCTAATTATATGGTCTTGTCTTCCAATTGAAGACATACTCGCAAAGAGTATAACAGAAGTTGACACACATTTTTTGAAACATTCATCATACGATTAATGTCTTATTAAGAGAAGCATTGGTTTTTGACTCACATCATATGAAGGTTACAACCATGAAAAGCTTAAGATTAGACCTTTGTCATTCCGTTAGTGCTCTATATTTATTAGGTGTTTATTTATGGGGTTATCTATCTTCTTATGTTGAAACTGCTATAACTTGAATAACATTATATGGTAGTTGTTACTGGATATAGTGGGGATAGGTGATGAGTTTGTGATTTATTACTAAAAGTATATCAGTAACCCATATCGAAAGATGATCCCAAATTTTGGGGATCGGGAGAGGGCCAAAAGGTGGTTCTATGTGAAGTAAAGATGACTCAAGTTAAACATGAACAGAAACTGGGAATCACTTCTAAATGATTTGGTTGAGTTAGCCCTCATGTAAACTTGTGATTCTCATCCTCTTAATGAAAGTGTCTCTATCAAAAGGTGGTTCATGAATGTCCCTAATTCTCATGGAGTTTCCACCAGCGTTTGGCTAGTTTTACCTCTGTTTTTTTCCTAAAGCAAGTAAAGGATATGAATGGGCCTCTGAAACTTTTTCCTTAAAGCAACATATAAAGCAGAGGATCCCATTTCCTTCAATTCTTTTGTGCTTGGTATGAAACATCTCTTGTAGTTCATTTTTCTTTGGTGGAGCATGGTGATTAGATTTCAACCCATGCACGTAATAAAGGTCTTCCCCTGTCATATATATGTATCATTTACGATATTGTATTGTTTGTAAAGCATTGGTCAAGTGGGTTGAGGTGATGATAGACTATTTAAAGCAGTTATGCACTTCTTCTTGGGAGCTTGTTAGCCTTGTAAAGTAAAGAATCGTGTTTTTAAAATGGTTCCCAAGCAAAATTTTGAGTATGGTCGTAATGCTACTTTTCCAATAAAAAAATCTTGAGGTTAATGATTGGCATGAATGTATGCCTATACGGCATTACAATGACATTATAGAGAGTGTGAAAGGTAAATTAGTCGGCTGGAAGGCTTTTTCTCTTTCTATGGTAGGGCAATATACTCTGGTCAAGAGTTGAACTATGACTATTCCTTATTATCAAAAGAAATTCAATGGCAGCTTGGATGTGCGGGATTAAGATTGATAAGGCATGGTGTGCCTTAATTTGGGGACTTATATCATTGGGCGTGTAATTGTAAATCACGGTTCTTCTAAAACATGGTAATGCCAAATGTTGAATATGACTTTAAGACATGGAGTACATTTGCATATCAACTATGTCTTAGAAATCAAAATGTGGAATATAAGTTATATGGTTTTCTATGGAAATTGGGTTGTCTAGCGAGAAACTATACATCTAGCTCATGTACAATGATAGGTAGCTTACATATAAGGATCAGTATGGTGTGAGGCCTTGTATTAGTGATACTAGTCTTGTTTACGGGAATTGTGATGGGGCTTTGCATTCATGAGAGATTGTAGCATCACTCGGTGATTATGGTCTACATTCAACCTAGGTATGGTAAAACTGAAGGTTTAAGGTGGTCAAGCTTTGAATATTATCACATATGTAAGTTTTATATTCATGAATATGTTGTTTTAAAAAGTATCAATGAACTAAATTGTGATGGTAGTCGATGCCAAATGATTGGGATTGATGTTGTAGATGGGATTATCCGAGAGCACAATGGTGCTAGGGTTATTAGTTTCTTTGCAGACTTAAGGCCCATTAAAGCAACAGAGGCTGGGTTGTGGGAAATGTTTCTTCGGGTTGGTTTGGGTAAATGGTGTGCAGCAGCTTATACCTCTCATGTTACAAATAAGCATCCTTTGTTTCCTATTAGTACTGGATGTAAGAAATGGTTGGTTCATGTGAGTCATTGTATTCATACAATGGTGCGGGAAAAAGATTAGCTAAATGAGGATTTGGTTGTAGTCAGCGTGTTTGATGTACATGTTTAGTCTTTTAAACTGTTAAGGAAGATAGAAATCTGTGTATTGGGTTGTGTTTGGGCCTTTCTACCGTCGGTGAATAACATAACTATTTATGTTGCTTCTCTTCTGACCAAGAAAATCAAAAGGTACATGTATGACCCAGTGACATGATTGCAAGATACTAAATGAAGTTTAGAACTGAAAACGCTAGGGTGTGAGGTCCTTGATGAGATGGAAAAATGATAATTTATCACCAGGGTAGAGTCATGATAACACTTTTTTCTCAACATTGTAGTAAATTCACAAGTTCCAAAACTATTCATTGCCTACTCAGATTCCATGTGGTGGTTTCTTTCTTGGGAATCAATATCCCACTATGGTATGGGTTGGGGAGAATGTAGGAGGAGGGTGGATGATGAGCCAAGAGGGTTGGGGGTCGTTCCAATACTAAGACCCCAACTACTTCTCTTATGGGCCAACGTACCCCTCCTAAGACTTCACATATGAGCCATTCCAGACTGGCGCATATGTCCATGCGCAGATCAGTTACAACTTAATGTGGAATCAGAATCAATAATTGTTTGTGCAAACAGTCAGGTTAAGTCTTCTAGTTCAGACCCAAGATCATCAGGCGGGGAGAGCCCACAATCCACAAGTTACGGTAAAAAAAATAGGGAATTAAATCAAGACCTTATTGCACGAGAGATGGTGTGCAACGATAGTAGTCAAAACAATATGATCGAGACTTATCGTGTCAGGGAGATCCAAGAGCTTGAAGTAATGTCGGTGGTTAATCATCAGGGAGTTGATAGGTTGAAGAAAGCAAGAGATCCGCATGTTCAATCAGTGAAACTTCGATACAAAGAGGTGGTTGAAGCTGAGCAAGAAGCTAAAGGATTGAGAACAACTATTCAAAGAACCAAAATTTCCTCAAGTTTCAAACCCGAGATGCCGCCAGCAGCTTCAAATCAATCACTGTCAGGCCGTGTAGAAGTTGCACATCAGGAAGAAGAAGAAGTATTATTGATTGAGAGAGCTCTGTACAGAGGAGATGTTACAGAGTTTCAAAGAATTAGAATGAACTTGCATGGGGGAGATTAGACAGACTAACCCCTAAATAAGTAGTGACTAAACCGGTGCTAGACCGGGGCGACCACGGGATGAGTATACTAGACTATGTACAATACTATGTTATATACAGTAGACACAATCTATTCCTAATACCCCCCTCAAGGTTTAATGTTGTGAAAAGATTAATCCTTGTCGTTGGACGCCATGCGAATTTGAGGAAGAATTTGTTGATAGAGTTTTCTAGTGAGTGGCTTCGTCATGATGTCTGCCAGTTGCTTCGAACTTGGAATAAACTGGACTTAAATCATGCCGGCTTGCAGTTGGTCTCGCACAAAATGGCAATCCAGCTCTATATGCTTTGTCCTTTCGTGTGAGACTGGGTTGTGTGCGATGTGGACTGCAGAGAGATTATCGCAGTGGATTGGGACTGGTGTGATGTTGGGGACGTCAAGCTCATGGAGAAGCCTTGTAAGCCAGCTGAGTTCGCTCGTTACTTGCCGCATCGCCCGATATTCGGCCTCTGCAGATGATAAGGCAACGGATGGTTGCTTCTTGGACTTCCAACTGAGAGGGCAGCCTCCTAGCATGATGTAATACCCAGAGATGGATTTCCTGGAAATGGGACAAGATGCCCAGTCAGAGTCACAGAAAGCAATCAGATCAAATGCATGTTGTTTATTAAATGAAATACCGAAGCCTATTGTTCCTTTGATATAAGAAAGAACATGATATGCAGCATCTAAGTGTGCAGTAGTGGGCTGCGGAAGAAACTGGCTCAAGTATTGAATTGTAAATGCAAGATCAGGACGAGTATTAACAAGGAAATTTAACTTCCCTATCAGACGACGGTAGACTGTTGGTTCTACAAGCTGTTGTCCAGTGTCTTTGTACAGTTTGTAATTAATCTGCAAGGGAGAAACTGAGGAGCGGCAATCTAGCATGTTATAGTCAGATAAAATCTTAGTGGCATACTTTCTTTGAGTCATAATCATTCTATCATGTGTCTCTATAAACTCCATTCCAAGGAAATATTGCAGTCTTCCAAGATCTTTTATCTTGATTTGTCATTCAGACTTTGTTTCAGCTTGGAAATTTCTGTTTTGTCATTTCCTGTTACAATAATATCGTCCACATATATACCAATGAATGTAACAGATTGGTTATGTTTCTTTGTGAATAAGGAATGATCATTTTTTATTGTATGTAACCTAAGTAGGTGAGGAAAGAGCCTAGTTTATCATACCATTGACGGGACGCTTGTTTCAGCCCATATAAAGATTTTTGGAGCTTGCAAACTTTATTGGTACCATTGATATCTAAACCAGGAGGTAGACTCATATACACATCTTCTTTTAAATCCCCATGTAAAAAAGCATTATTGATATCTAATTGATCTAGTACCCAATCCCTTTTGACAGCAAGGATTATCAAGGCCCGAATGGTAGTGAGTCTAATGGTGGGGGAAAATGTTTCTTCGTAGTCAAGGCCATATCTTTGTGTGAATCCTCTGACTACTAACCGAGCTTTAAACCTCTCTATGCTACCATCAGCTTTGTATTTAATTCTGTATACCCATTTGCAGCTAATTGGTTTCTTGCCTATGGGTAGGTCCACAATGGACCAAGTGTTGTTATCTTTGAGGGCTTTAAACTCGGTTTGCATAGCTTGGACCCATCTGGGGTCCTTGCTTGCTTCATTGTAGGAAGTGGGTTCTTTAAGGGAAAGGACTTGGTGTATAAAGTGGTTGGTAGAAGCAAAAAGATAGAGGAAGGGATGGTCTGATAGGGTATGATGGAAGTAAGAGTGTCAAGGGGAAGAAGATGATGGGGGGAAAGGGGGTTTTGCTGTTGTTTAAGTCTGTTGGTTAGAATAGCTGAGAAATGGTCTGATGTGCAATGGGTATTGCAGACATAATCAGCGAGTTTGGAGGGAGGTTTAGAGACTCTGGTGGATCATCTGAGGTGAGTGTTTTCATTTTCTGGAGGTGTGAGTATTTCTGGTGGGGGATGCTGGTCTGAAAAGGTGGTGTTATATTGGTTGGTGTTATCTGTGGGAGATGTGATGTTTGATGGAGATGGAGATGGAGGTGTGAGTTCTGGATTAGTAAGGGATGGGGAGGAGGTATTGCTGGGAGTCTCTGTTTGTGTTTGTGGATGGGGACAGGATGTGGGGTATTCTATGTCATCATAGAAAGGGTTTTGATTTGGTGTATTATTTGTTCCAGTGTGTATCAAGTATGGGATATATGGCTTCGAAAAAGGTGCATCCCTACTTATTTGTGTCTGTTTTGTTTCTATGAGATGGACAGTGTAGCCTTTGGTGTTTTTGGCGTTTCCTAGATAAATGGCAGCAGAGGAGCGTGGTGCTAGTTTGCTTCTGTTTGGGCTGATATTGGTGACATAACAAAGACATCCAAAATTTTTAATCTGATTGTAATCAGGAGCAATACCATAGATCTTTTCAAAGGGGGTGAGGTTTTGTATGGCTTTAGAAGGTGTCCTATTAATCACGAAAGATGCATGCTCCAAGGCAAAACCCCAAAAAACTGATTCTAATCCAGATTGGAAAAGGAAAGATCGAGTGACTTGCATCAAATGCCCTTGTTTTCTTTCTACTACACCGTTCTGTTGAGGTGTATGGGGGCAACTTGTTTGGTGCACTATACTTTTACCCTTAAAGAATTCTATCCCTTCTTGAGAGGTTCCCAACTCCCTAGCATTATCACTCCTTATTATCTTGATGGGTTTATTGAATTGTTTTCCACAAGTTGAACAAAATCTTTGATTGTTTTCATTCCTTCAGATTTTGATCTAAGAAGTTTAACCCAAGTGCATCTAGAAAAGTCATCAACAAAAGTAATAAAATAGTGGTGGCCTTTAGAGGTTTCAGTTCGCATAGGACCACAGATATCGATATGCACCATTTCAAAAGAATCAGAAGTCTTTATTTGACTGGATGGAAATTTCATTCGCTTTCCTTTAGCTTGGTAACAAACAGTGCAGGGTATTACATCTAACGTGGGAAATTGAATTCCTAGGTCTAACCTAAACATTTTTAGAGGTGAAATATGTCCAAGCTTGTTATGCCAAACAATAAAATCTTTCAGCTTGTTGTATTCCTCAGCAAAAGTACTAACACAAGAGACAACAGAAGAATCATCAGCCAGATTACAAACAGATGCAAAATTCTTTTTCTTCCTAACCTCTGCTAAAAAATCTTTTAAGATGTTGGTCCAAAGGAAGTATAAACCATATCTTTGGTAACCAATCTGAGCCTCAAGTTGTGTGGAATTATCCTGCAAGATGCAGCTGTAACACCCCTACCGTTAATCATATGCTTACCGTCCAATCATCCTCTTAATCCTATCAGTTCGCAGCGGAAGACTACTACTTACTACGGCGGGTGGTACAACGCCGCTAACCACCCATACGATTAGCTAGGCTTACATTACTTACAGTCACGATCTGATGATCATAGTATACCGAGCTACTACAATTACTTACCAATTCCGAAAAATATAACATACTTACAATCCTGGATCACCGAGTATTTTAAAGTATCGAATTACATCCTTTACCAGTCTTCCCAAAAGAATGAGTTTCTACCAGCTACTCATCTATACCCAATCTCCATCCTATCAATATCAAAAAGGTGTACCCCAGGTACACCGGCTATCAAAAAGCTAAAGCCGTGTACTACTTAGTACACCATTCATAATCCGTTAATTACAATCCAAAAAGAAACAAAGCTACATCTCTTCACAACCTGCATCCTTCTCTTGCACCTGCGTGTAGTAAAAACATCGCCCCAAGGGGCTCAGCAAAAGCTGCGCATGAACTCCGCATATACCGCGTGCTAGCTAGGGCACGCCAACTACTTAAGGTCAAATAGGCATGCGGTTCATTTTTATCATACATACATGCTTGCATACAACATACATTCACATGCAATACTTCATACAATGCAAGATAGCGATACAATAGCACACACACTTACTTACCTTCACCGTGTTAGCCAATTTACGCATCCGGGTTAATCGGAATACTATTTACTCTTTACTCATTACACATTCTTACTCTTACTTTACTTACTTACTTTCATTTACTTACTTACTCATTCTTATTTACTTACTCATACTCAAGTTAAGTCGGTATGACCTCCGGCCCGGGGACTACACCGTCCCACCACCGGGATTTACTTGACTCACCAATCTGGGATGCTACCCACTTAAGGGATTTGGGCCGCGGACCAGTTTATGAGTCAGGAATCGGATCCAGCCTCTTGTGTCTCCTCATCCTCACGCGCGGCCGAAACTATATCGGACTTCTACTCATTCCAATTTAATTACTAATTAAGTTAGATTTGTTAGCTTGTTAGGAATCAGTTAGAAGTCCAATAACAATCACAATCGGTCACAGTACAAGACAACATACATACACACATTCATATCCATCCATACATTTCATGAATTATACAAACGAAGATTTAAAGAAAATATACACAACATACAACACTACATATTCACAAGTAAGCATGATAACTCCGATTCGTGCATTTATCTTATTTGGTGATCAATTAGCACACAACACACAAATCAGAGTAACCAAGATAGCATACGGGGCATGAGGAATTCATACCGTTCACCGTTGTACTTGTATCCCAACGTTCCTTCGGTGCTCACAAATCAAGTCCTATAACATACATATGTTCGAGTGATTAATTTAACTATCATTAACTTAATTCGATTACTCTTGCGTTTCCTAAGTCATACTTACTAAGTCCTTACACTTCTTACACTTACACATTACTTACTTACTCTTCTTTACTTTAAGTTTATTTCCTTACTTAACATTGGTACATTGATATATGTACATTTATATATGTGGGTATACATATATATATATGTTTGTATGTTATTATTATTTAATTTAAATTTTTATTTTTTTTTGTATGACTCGACCGGACTTGCAAGTCCGGTCGCAAGTCCGGTCCATTCCAGTAGCTTTCGTTACGGGAATTTTTCTGGCCCGACCGAACTTGCAAGTCCGGTCGCAAGTCCGGTCCATTCCAGAAGGTTTCAGACGGGAAAATTTTCTGGTCCGACCGAACTTGCAAGTCCGGTCGCAAGTCCGGTCCATTCCAGAAGGTTCCCGTCTTTGTGATTCTGGGCTCGACCGAACTTGCAAGTCCGGTCACAAGTCCGGTCCGGCCCAGTACTTCAGTTTAAAAATCTGTTTTCAGTTGGTTTCTTTTCCCATTGTTTTCCCAATCTTTACCAATACTCCCCCACATGATTTAGCACTAATTAAACCTCCTTATACACCCTAGTTCATCCATTAATCCACTACTCATTTCCATACTAATTCATACACATAATTTTTTCCAAGTTTCATTTCAACACTTACACTAGTTCTTCCTAGTTGCATTATGCTACAGATTTTAACACTTACACTCCCCATCTATAGTTCCCTCTTCTAATGTCATTTCTAGAGTTTCTAATACCTCACAATACATTAACTATCTCTCTCAATTTACCCACCAATTAACTCCATTCAAAAGTCTGTTACAACTCTCATTCACCTAGTTTCTAGTTCATTAAGTGTTCTAATCCTAGGTAAATTTTGTCATAGTCTCCCCTATATTTTTATACTCTCACCACATTGTTTATTCACACATTTCTATCCATCTCACCTGTTTATACACAACAACAATATACAAACTCTCATACACCAATACCAAACACAAAACACTCTTAAGAATTCCTGCACTCAACATCCAATCCCAACTAGGTTTCAATAAGTTTTACATGTCTTTTAAAGGTTAAAAACACTTGTATTCTCTTACACATTGCACTACCACTACATTACCATTTTACAATACTCATTTTAACTCCTAAAAATCTGTTACATACATATACACAAAACTACACAAAGGTGAGTGTAATTACCTTGTTTCTTCTTCTAGTTTCTTTCCTTCTTCTTGCTTCTTCCTTCTCTCTCTCTCCCGGTTACAGCACTTCACAATCTAACACTACACCCATTCATATACATACTTCAATACTAAAAACTAGCCCTAATCATTATTTAAGCTTTTAATGTAAGTTTTAGGGTTTAGAGATATATTACCTTCCAAGGGTATATGTAATGCTTGGAACAGCTCAAGAACAATCTTTCTCACTCTCCAAGGAAGCCAAAATCGGCTAGAGTTCAAAGAACAACAAGGGTTTAGTTCCCATATTTCATTTTGCCCACAAGGGCTGGAAAAGATGGAGTTTTAAGAATATTTTTACCTCAATGTAACAAGGAGAAGAAGGTGGTTCTAGTGGTGGTCTTGAAGCTCCAAATGCTCCATACCCATGGAGATGAAAGTTCTTGTTTTCCGATTTTGAAAAGAGGGAAATGTTCCTCTTGATGAGAGGAAGACAATGGTGTAGTTTTTGTAATTTTTGGTAGAGGTTCAAGGGGGTAACAAGAGGAGAGAAGGGAGTATTTTTTGTGGGTGTTCTCAAATCTCCATAGCTGCCGGCTGAGGAAGAAGAGAAATAGAGAGGAGAAGGTGAGTGTGCTGTACGTGAGTGAGGGGGAATAGAGATAGGAGAGAGAGTGGTGAGTGAGGGTGGGGTTACTTTATGCTTTTTAATTATGTTTATCTTTTTGCAAATGAAAAGGGAATTAAGAGAGTGTGTGGGAGGGGATAGAAATCGGACACACACACAACCCCCATGTGGGTTTTGAAATTTTATTTGTAATATTGGACACACTAGTTTTAGTTATTTGCGTTTCTACCCCACAACTTCCCATTTTTGACAGTTTTTATGAATTTCTCATTTTATTGATTTTATTGGTTCTAATGCTTCACTAATATTTATTAATGATTATTTAGTTGACCAAAATTGTTACGAGTCTATTTGACCCGCTTAAAGTCACGTTTTCCCGGTTATCTCGAAAAGCGTGCTTTAAGGTTCGTTAGCGTTTTTAATCCGTTTTAAGGATCTGTTTTCTTCGGGATTTGTTCCCTCATGATTATTTACACTTAATTAAGCTTCTAAATTACTTATTAGCCTAATTAATCACTATTTTTAATTGCGGGGTATTTCAGCAGCAGTCATGGGAAAAGATGACATTCATGTTCAGTTTTCTGGTCAATTTACTAACCGAGATGAGATTGAAGGTGAATGTAGGCACAAATAACACATCATCAAGACATAGACCATCACAGATATTAATTTTTCCAATACTTCTGACAGTTCTATTTTCACCATCAGGCAATATTATGGTTTTGGTTTCAGTTAAAACGTAGGATCTATCAAACAGAGATTTATCCCCAGTTACGCATTCTGAGGCTCCAGAATCAAGAATCCAGAAAGAATTGATATTATCAGCAATAGCTTCGTTAGCAGCATGCAATTGATAAAGTTTAGGGTTAGGAAGGTTACCAGAAAAACTTCCTAAATTCTTTGATGAATTGGTTCTTGAAGTTGAGCCTCTTTGATCCAAATACCTTGTGAGTTGTTCGAGTTGTTCCGTAGAAAGGCCCTGAACTGGTGAATGATGGATCTTTGCTTCGTCTTGATTCCTTTCCTCTTGCTCATATACCGCGCCTGCAACATGTTGGTTTCGTTGTTGAGACTCTGGTTGGTTTCTTCCGTCTGGAAATCCGACCAGCCACCAACATTCTGCTCGCAGATGTCCTAGCTTTGCGCAGTTGCTGCACTTTAACTGGTTCTTTCTTGCGGTGTTAGCAATTGGTGAAATTTTCTTCCCGGTATTCTTCGAGTTGGATCTTTTGGTTCCGATGGAGAATTTGTTTGCAAGGGCGATAGTGTTCTCACTTCCCTCAGTCCGTGAATCTGAAAGTTGTCGCTGCTTTAGAACTTGCGAAACAAGGGAATACGCTAGATCGATATCTGGGAGCGGGTTCCTAAGCAGAATCGAGCTTTTCGCGTGTTGAAAATCATCGCTTAGACTGTCTAAAAACTTCTTAACTTGATCTTGCTGGTTGTTTTCCTGGATAGCCTTCGCCGCGCCACAAGTACAACCACAGCTGCATTTAGGGCTTTTTCTGGCGGCTTCAAGTCGATCCCACAACTTCTTTAGCTTGGCAAAGTATGAGCTCAGGGTGTCTTCTCCTTGTTGTAGGCGGCTGATTTCTCTCTGGATACCGTAGATCTCAGGCCCATTAGCTAGGTCATACCGCTTACAAAGAGTGACCCACATCCGATGCGCCGTCGTGCAGTATACGATGCATTCTGCAATCTCTTTGTCGACGGAGTTGAGTATCCAACTCATCACCGTGTGGTTACATCGCTCCCACATTGGGTAGCGCTCAGAAGAGATCTGTGGTTCTTCGACTTGCCCGTTAACCAGCCCATATTTGTTCTTCGCCTTCAAGGCGATAGTGGCGGCTCTTTTCCAAGAATCGAAGTTGCTCCCTTCTTTGTATCTGGACCCAAGATTGAGTGATGAGTTGTCTGATGGATGAAGATAGAGCGGATCATTGTAGTCAAGCTTCAGATCTGCTAGGTTTTCTTGCTCCTCTAATTCGTCGACTGGTCCTCCGTTCTTCTCCGATGGCGACAATGTTTCGCCTGTATCCTCGTTCGCCATTTTCTTGTGGAATCAATTGTTGTTGGCGTCGAGCTCTGATACCATGTCAGGCCGTGTAGAAGTCGCACATCAGGAAGAAGAAGAAGAAGTATTATTGATTGAGAGAGCTCTGTACAGAGGAATTGTTACAGAGTGTCGAAGAATTAGAATGAACTTGCTTGGGGGAGACTAGACAGACTAACCCCTAAATAAGTAGTGACTGAACCGGTGCTAGACCGGGGCGACCACGGGATGAGTATACTAGACTATGTACAATACTATGTTATATACAGTAGACACATTCCTAATAATCACCCCCAATGTATAATTGGATTGAAGTTAAAATAGATAATGAGGCATGACAAATTCTTGAACTTGCCAAAAGCTAGGGGTGTAAGGTCCTTAATGAGAAGCGAGCATTGGAAAGCCTCAAGACGATTTATCTTGAATCAAGGAGGATAATCTTTCAAGAGCAAAATTTAGAGAAAGGGGGATCAAGGCAACGGAGGGAATTTAATTCCACTCCCAAAGCTGAAGTGAAAGACAAAAAGTTGAGGAAGTAAGACATCGCACATTGGATTCAACAAAGGCTCCCGTTTGATTCATGCAACCCGTAGTAAGAGCAAGGCGGACAAAAAAAGGCTTAGAATGTGTATGTAGGAGTCTCTTAGTACGATGGGTAAGTAGACAATTTTGTTTCCTGGTACATGAACCCTTATTCCACATTGTGCATGGCTTGGTCGCGGTCACTAAATATAAAAATAAATAAATAAAATAAGGACAGATAATCATAAAACTGGGTATAAGTGATAGTGGGAAATGCTCGTCTTCCTGGAAGCTGTTCGGGAGGTTACTTATCTTCGCGCACTACTCTCATGCAATATGTAATTGCAATTACTACACAGCAGTAAAAGTGGAAGATTTTAATGCATCACCACTAAACTGGAAGCAATTTTGCGCCATAAGGTGGCTCAACAAATCTCAGCTTTGTTAATAAAAGACTATAGGATTGATAATATCAATAAACTCAAATCTGAATCAGTATCATAATATGAAGAAAAGTAACCACGCTTTAGAGAGTAATTTACATATATGGTAGTCTCTTAGTACGATGGGTAAGTAGACAATTTTGTTTCCTGGTACATGAACCCTTATTCCACATTGTGCATGGCTTGGTCGCGGTCACTAAATATAAAAATAAATAAATAAAATAAGGACAGATAATCATAAAACTGGGTATAAGTGATAGTGGGAAATGCTCGTCTTCCTGGAAGCTGTTCGGGAGGTTACTTATCTTCGCGCACTACTCTCATGCAATATGTAATTGCAATTACTACACAGCAGTAAAAGTGGAAGATTTTAATGCATCACCACTAAACTGGAAGCAATTTTGCGCCATAAGGTGGCTCAACAAATCTCAGCTTTGTTAATAAAAGACTATAGGATTGATAATATCAATAAACTCAAATCTGAATCAGTATCATAATATGAAGAAAAGTAACCACGCTTTAGAGAGTAATTTACATATATGGTAAAGAACAAAAGGGGGCCTCAATCGGTGTTCACTCGTTACTCGTGCTGGCAACATAGGAAACAACAACAGTGATATCATCAAGCTTCCCTCCATAATATCTAAAACCAGCTTCCCTGGCTGCAGTCGAGAATGGTGTCTCTCTGTTTCTATCTACTGCTCTTTCCCTAGCAAGAGTAGCGATGTTCTTGGCCATCTCTTGGGGCTTCAAATGCACTCTTTTCGCATGGACAACAATCGAAACGATCTCATTGTTGTAAAGGTTGTCGAACAATCCATCTGTTCCAGCCACTATCACATCTCCAGCTTGTACAGAGCACTTGAGGATCTGTGTTTTGAGTATGATACAGTTAGCTTCAAACACTATAGCAGAATGATTCATCATTGATGTTAAATGCAGAAACAAACAGCCTAATAAAGAAAGGGAAGAAAAGATTTATGTGGAAGAATAGGGATAAAATAGAACTGGCAGAAGAATGTTTTAATACCTCGCCGGAACTGGGCGGTTCACATGCAGTGTCACTTCCCAGCTGATACGGAAAATTAAATTCATACTGCTGGGAGCGGCTACGGAAAACTGTGCTTCCATCTCGGATTACTAGAAACCCACTATCCCCAAGATTGATCGCATGGATACCCTGCGAGTGCCAAATGTAATCAGAATCCAACATAGATAAATGACTCCATTCCCAGGTCATAGCAACAGAAAGGCTTAGAGAGGGCAGATAATTTATCTATGATCTATTCCATACGCAAAGAGTATAATGCTCCATTACTAAATGTAGTTATAAAATGAAAACAATACAGATATGGCATACTTTGATCTACTGAAAAAGTGTAGACGTACAAAATTTTGTAGCAAATAGCAAAAAGAAAGAAAAGCATATCAAATGAGGCAGATAACTATAGAAGAGAAAGTACGAGAGAGGGGTTAGAACCTGATCAGTAAGAGCAATGATGCAGGCAGTACAGGAGCCTGTAAATCTGGTGACCGAGTGAGCTTTCTCCAAAATTTTAGCAGGGTCTATGAAACCCCTACTAGACTCCTCTTTTATGGACGATACAGCATTAGACATGAGCCCTCGAGAATATTCACCAGAATCAATACCATATTCTGCCCACCCACCAACACCGTCAGCTACACCAATTATTCCCTGGTCCTCGCAGATGAAATAAGCATCTTCTCCGCCAGTTTTTTCCTTATCAGGATGTGGCATGTACCATGCTCCTGAAACAAGCCCAAGGTCTGCTTTTTTCCTAAGAAATGCAACAAGCAAATCATGACAGAGTCAATAAGAGAAAATACTCATATCCACATTTGGAGATAGAATCTGAACTAAACCAATTATCATGAGAAACTGCTGGGGATCAACATATAACAAGAATCATGTACTTGAAATTGCGCAATGGGAGAAATGTTAGGCTGGTATTGAAAAGTTCATGGAAAAATCTCATAATATAAGCATCATCAAATAAAATTTCAATCAATAATTTGTAATCAAAGTGCAAACTGAATTCAAAAAACAACTATCAATCTGGTATTTGCCTGCACATTCATAGAATTCACACTCCAAGCTTAAGAAACGAAATTCAGGAGTAATACTAAGAGCGAGTGAAAGTTTTTAGGCTACTATAAAGGAGAAACAACGGAAATACAAAAACGAAAATGACAGTTTGAAGATATACAAGAGCGGGAGACATACTGTGAAGTTGAATCAGCAGAACCTAGCTGGTCATCCGTCAAAGATATATCAGGAGCTAACCCATTGGAGTGGCATCTTGAATATGATATTGACCCGACTGGGGTAGTAAGAACATCCTTCATGGGAAACTCATTCAAAGCAAACCCGTAACTAAGATAAGCATGGCCCCGCTGGTAACTTCTCAATGTCATCCCAGCTCTTTGGCAATGTCTAGCCCTATTACTATCATGGAAGAAAATACCCCTCGGTTTTCCTGTTTGAAGGATACCCTCGCACCTAGGTAACCCATATCCAACAATAAAATCTTTGGACAAAAGCTGAGATTTTGCCGCAGCCATGGATTTTAACTGGACTGAACTTCGGATAGAAGACCGGGAAGATTCTAATAAATCCAGACTGCTGATTGGGGAAGAACGAGATAGTGAACTCTGTTTGAGATGAGAACACCCTCCGAACGTCCTGGGAAATTGTGTTTCAGAAGCAAAAACAGCGGATGGTCCTGTTAAATAACTGCACCAATGTTTCCTAGAAGAAATCGCTCTGTGGTAGGAAGAAGCATAGGCAGCGTGTAGGTGGAAAAGAAAGCAAGCTCGCATCTTACTGTGTCTCGGCCCTTAATAAATCGCCAGCCAAATACAGCCGTTTTCGCAATAACTTACAACTTTCAAGGCATGAACATAACCCAACCGCGTCCGGAAAAGAACCTACCAATCAATCTGGAAATCCTTCTTCGCAGAAGATTCCTGATACCACTGACAAATCAACCGGAAAAATTAATCCAGAAATCAGCCTGCAGATGGATGCGAAATCACAATATCAGAGTCTCATTCTAGATATCACCAAACTTTGGAAGGTATTTTGACCTAAATTTAAAAATTCTGGAAATTATTCGACGCAAACGGCACCCAATCGAAATATAAGGTTACCGACTGCAATGTAGCAACAATGGGCGTAAGAGGAGAAATATCGTTTGACGTGGTAAAAAAACAAATGGGAAGACCGTGTACCTAAAGGTGTGGAACCGGAATCTTTCTAGGTAGTTCTTCGATGACGGCGGGTAACAAACCTAGAATTGTCTAGCTCACCGACGACTACCTTGCTGTTTCTCACGCTATATAAAGCTATCTCTGTCGATAGCTCGCATCATGCGGGGGAGACTATTTGATATCCATTCCAAGATGTGCTCTTCCTAAAGCCACGGGTAGATGTGGATGTGGAGGAAGGGTTAGTTCGAACTTGGAAGGTTTGAGCTCTCGGTGAGAAACATCAAAACTCTTTCCTTTTTGAGTAGAAAGAAATTTTTAATCATTATCAAAGTCAAAATAATCCCTCATCATCTTTTTTTTGGAAATTTTTTATTAAATACCACTGAGTTTTTTACTTAATTCACGGTATACCACACCATTGTGTTTTTAAAATTACATAGGATAACACTAAGTTTTTACTTATTTCATCAGATAACACTTTGTCACATAGCTCGTTAATTGCTTCATTAGTATCCTAGAAAAAAGAATAAATTACCCCTGTTATTAGTCAAAAGAAAGTGTTATCTTATGAAATTTATCAATATAACAAATCATTGTCAGACAGTTAATTAATAACAGTGGTAGTTTAGTCATTTTCAAGGAATATTAACGAAGTAGTTAACAAAATATGGAATAGTGTTATCTGGTGAAATAAGTAAAAACTCAATGTTATCTCGTGTAATTTTAAAAACACAGTGGTATACTGTGAATTAAGCAAAAACTCAGTGGTATTTGGTGAAATTTCCCTTTTTTTCTCGAAACCCCCCTCATCATCTTTTTTGGAACTCATTTATTGATTTTGGATTAGGAACTATGTGTTAAAATTAATGTTGAGTTGCTCTTGTGATGTTAATCTGTTATACCTTTCAATTAATTCTTTTTCACAAAGAGTTTGATATTGAAGATGCATTTAGTGGGAGCATTTATGAGGTGCAAATTAATGACATCTGAAGCATTTGGTTTTCTAACATTATAATGAGAGTTATGAGGAAGTAAAAATCCTTAAAAGAAGAAGTTAAGACTTCTGGTTCTCCAGATACTCAAGTGTTAGTCATTTATAGGTGTTAATAAGGTTATAACTGTCGTAACTTATACACCATTATGTGACAGTCGTTACTGGTTTAATATGGGGATAAGTGAAGGGTTTAGATCTATAAGCTATAAATAGAGCTAGTAACACGTAGCTTAGCATCATCCCAACTTGTGGGAATCACATCCAAGTGAGTCAAGGGTGACTCTATGGGAACTCAAAGGTACTCGGGTAAAAACACGAAGGGAAACACAGGAAACATGGGTTGATGGGTTGGTTGGGTAATCCTCATGATGTAAACTTGTAATCCGTATCCTCTTAATGAAAGTTGTTTTATCTCCTCTAGTGAACGTACATGTTTGGACAGGACCACATAGATCCTTGTGTCAATAATTTTATCATTACAATATCTTGTGATTTTTCTTCTTCGGTAACCATGTCGATCTTACCACGATCATGAGAAAATGGGCCCGAATTATAACAAGTGGTATCAGAGCTCATAGTTTTTTGGGATGTTTATGTTGGTGAAGATGTCACCGGGAAAAGATAATGGTGATTCAAGATTTTGTGGGCTTTGATAAAAAGTGGGAAATGAAGGAAGGTGTTGGAAAGAGAAAGTTGGCGTGCCTTAAAGCTCATGCATTTCCTTTCCTTGATTGGAACACCGTTCACGTGATATTTTTGAAGTCTTGGCACTATGTTCTTGCTAATGAAGATGAAAAGCCATTAAAGAGTAAATGTGGTTTTATTCTTCAACAAGCAATGACGAGAGCTTGGTGGCTCATGTTGTATCAAGTATGATGATTGTGAGGTGTTTTCATGAGAGAGTTGGCATTCCTTTAAGAAGATATTTGGATTGAAACAAGTTTGGTTAAGAGGAAGAGCTCATGTAAAAAAAATCATCAACAATGAGTGTTTTTTGGTGTGGGGATGTACTTGAAGATGATGATGAGTTGTTGGAAGGAGATCAAATTGGAGATCTTGGATCTTGAAAAATCGGTTGCATCATTCACATTTTGAAGTATAGTCTAGTTCTTTATTGTAGAAACCATTTTTTTTGGGGGGGGGGGGGAGTAAGTATAACAAAGAATGGTTAGATCTAGTAAAGCTTCAATGGTGGTGGATTGGTGCAGAAAAAGAGAAAAAATATATTTTCTCGAGTCACGTGACGGGTCATGGACTTCCATGGAGCATTGGAGATCATCTAGCAATTGGATGGACCCAGACTTGTGGTAGCACGCATATAACCACAAACGGAGCTTCGCGTGGTGATCAATTGTGAAGCTGTTTAGGTCATGTTCGGAGACTTTACGAGAACCGGATAAAGACGAAAGAGGTTACTATTGTCTTTGGTTGTGTAATTGTTTCCTGAGTTGCTACTTACTTCACGTTTGTGGCGGGTCTATGGGGATTTGGACCAGATGAGTCTTTGAAAGCTTGAGAAGGAGCGGTCTATTTACTGAAGTTGGAATGCAAACAGTTCAGATGAAGTCATCCGGCTTAGTCCTTGTGTGGGCTTTTTGGGGATTATTCTTCAAGAGGGATTTAGGCATTTGTGGTGATATGTTATTGACCGGATTGAGCATTAAAATGAAGAATTTTAGAACTAATGCTAAAAATGTTGAGTTGCTCTTGTGAAGTTAATTGGTTATGTCTTCCAATTAATGTCTTATTCACAAAGAGTTTCACTAAAATTGAAGATGCATTAGTGGGAGCATTTATGCGGTGCAAATTAATGACATCTGAAGCATTTGGTTTTCTAACATTATAAGGAGAGTTATGAGCAAGTTAAAATCTTTGAAAGAAGAAATTAAAACTTCTGGGTTTTCTAGATCCCCAAGTGTTAGTTGTTCCTAGGTGTTAATGGATGGTGTTAATGAGGTTGTAAATCCCTATCCCTTAAACCTGACTACCATACCAACTTCATATAATATACAACCTCGTGAGTAGTTTACAATGGAAGTCTATAATACATACAATTTAACCACAAGAGATGTTACCGTCGGCACGCACCCAACGCACGTGACAATGAATGGAAACCAAAAAACCAAACGTGTGATGACAGAGATAGTGCCATACTAACCTTAGACCAAATTTAACTACAACTGTGAGCATAACCAAACTATACAAGGTAATAGCCCAACTGTCACTCAAAAGCCCCAAAACATAAGTCTACCCGACCCGCTCTTGATTTTCGCTGTCAGTCTACACACCTGGAAAAAAACATTGCTCGAGGGGTCAGCCCAGCTACTGAGTATGTCATTATGCAACCCTCCTGAACCCTCAAACTAACTCAGGTATTTGCCAAGTGAGCATGCAGGTTCATTTCTTGCATATCCAGTTTCTTAACATATCAACAATCATGCATAGACATAATGAATTTACATTGTATACTAGATAGGTCATTTATCACAACAAGGCATAACTTAAGCATTCACAATCATCTTATACAAAGTACAACACCTAAGGTCCAATACAAAGTCAGTCGTTGTCAGTGCCCTCTGGCGTGTTGTTAGCTTGAGTTGGAGATTCTCCAATCTTCCATCGCGTTTGTCATCACATAATTTCATCAGTGTCATAAATTAGGAAGTGACATGTACCCTATTATGAGGTGGGCCAACCTGGGCAGTGGCTCATACCATGTCAACGAGTACATCGGCCTCATTGGAACATACCATTATGAAATCATACCAATATCTGAGCGGACCTATTAGTTGTCATCATCTCGGTGCACCATAACACGTAACCAAAAACCTTGTAGGAATTATTCACTAGTGGAAAAAATACGCCCTATAAAAGGCGGTTTTTGGTAAAACCGTCTTAAACTATATGTGGGCGCGCGCGAAGAGACCTTAAAAGATGGTTTTAACTGAACCGTCATTTAAAGTGCTGTCTTAAAAGACGGTTTACCTGAAACCGTCATTTAAAGTGCTCCTTATTCGCGTGTGAAGCACTCTTAAAAGACGGTTTACAAGAAACTGTCATTTAAAGTGTTACTCATTCGCACGCGAAGCACTCTTAAAAGACGGTTTATCCGAAACCGTCGTTTAAAGTGCTGCTATTCGCGCATGAAGCACTCTTAAAAGACAGTTTACCAGAAACCGTCATTTAAAGTGCTGCTCAATTCGCACGCAAAGCACTCTTAAAAGACGGTTTAAGTAAATCGTCTTTTAAAGTAAGGTATAAAAGCTTAGTAAATTAGTCTTTTATAATTAGCATTGTAATTATTATGGAAACAAAATATTTATTATTTATATAATTTCATAATTAGCATTGTAACTTAGTCTTATTATATTATTTTATAATTAGCATTTGTCATCTTATATATCTTTAGTATGTATATAATACCATGCTTATTTACTTATTACGATGTTTTACTACTTATTATATTCTGTATGGGAGTGAACATAAGTTAGAATAACACTTAGAATGTCAATTACTAAAAGATTATGTTATAAATGTTACATATATGTGTTTTGTTCATAAATTAAACAAATTTACCACACTAGTATAGTGGTTAGGAGTACACATGTGGGATTTTACCACGGGTCACGGGTTCAAATCTAGCCACCAACACAGATTATAAATTAATCTAGGCATGAGATGAAATTCAAATATATATTTTTACGTTCTGGAGCTTTTAAAAGACGGTTCAACAAAAACCGTGGCTTAATGTCATCTTAAAAGACGGTTTTGGAACCGTCGTTTAAGACATGTGACAAAAAGAGACGGGGGTTTAAAAGACGGTTCAGAATCGTCGTTTTTGAGCGGTTTTGACCGGGTTTTATGCTTTCGTCCGCACTAGTGATTGTTCCTGTACTACTCTCATAACCCCCATTCGACACCGTTAGCCAAACACTAATTAGGGTAGCCATGCACACAACACATGGATCATTTATCCCATAGTTTTAGTGCCCTATTAGGGTCTTTCCAATTTATGTCTAAGAAATTATTAGAAGATATGCCATAAATACCATAACCAATCCATCTTATAGTGTGGTAACGATTCGTTACGTTTCTTTCCAAAGTTACCCAGTGACAACACGTTCATTTACCATCTATATTTTAGTACTACATCTTTCTCTATCCGGTTTAATATGTTAGAGCAATCGATTGGCAAACAGCCCATTTACACATCAAAGAGTCAAATAAATTATATTGTGACCATGTATCACATGATAAATCGTTGGAGTCACAATCTCAAATCAACATATTATATAATCAACATAGCCTAATGATAATTAAACCACGGTGCAAAAACTTAAACAACCATATCTTCTTGTCACAACACTTAATTTATCCGGACCCGAGGTAACGTTCGGGCCATTCGGATCACACAACAACATACCTCTATATTGTGGCTCAAAAGATCGCTCATGTCCCCATCCGATTTCCCAATTCTAGACTATGAGGAAAACCTAATGTCAATTTTTCATCATCATCATCATTTTTTTATTCCACTTAAAGTAATCTAACCTTTTTACTTGTTTGTTCCACCAAACTAGTGGTAAAGAACCTGTAATTAACATTACTGAGATCCTTTCATGAATATTCGAACCTTAAGCTATATCTTAAAACTTAACCCGCGTGTAGTTGATTTAGCCAGACACGGTCCCTCTTTTATTGAGTTATTCCGGCCTATGATTATTCACTCACAAATTTCCTTTAGCTTTAAAATCCATTTAATTAGGCCTAATTAAAACCCAATTCTTTTGGCAGGATAATCCTACATCAATTATTGCTATAAATAGATCTAGTGACCCGTAGCTTAGGATCATTTCAACTTGAGGGCATCACATCCAAGAGAGTCAAATGTGGTTCTATGGGAACTCAAAGGAACTCGGGCAAAAAGACCAAGGGAAACACGGGAAACATGGGTTGATGGGTTGGTTGGGTAATCATCATGTATACTTATAATCCTCATCCTCTTAATAAGAGTTGTTAAATCTTCTCCCGTGGACGTAGGTTATGTTTGGACCGACCACGTATATCCTTGAGTCAATAATTATCATTACATTATCTTGTGGTTTTTTTCTTCGGTAACCATGTCAATCTCACCACAATCATGAGAAAATGGGCTCGAATCCTAACAAGTGGTATCAAAGCTCATGGTTTGTCGGGATGTACGTGTTGGTGGAGATGTCATCGGGAAGAGAGATTGGTGATTCAAGATTATGTGCGCTTTGATAAAAGTGAGAAATGAAGGAAGGTGTTGGAGAAAGTGGTGTGTTATTTAGAAGGTGTTTGGTTTGAAAACAAGCTTGGTAAAGATGAAGAGCTCATAGAAAATAAAATTCATAAACTACGAGTGTTTTTTGGTGTACGGATGTACTTGGAGATGATGTGTTGTTGGAAGGAAATCAAGTTGAAGATCTTGGATCTAAAAAAATCCGGTTGCATCATTCATATTTGATGTTATATCTAGTTCTTTATTTTACACACCCTTTGATGGGGGAGTAAGGATAATAAATAAATGGTAAGATCTAGTGAAACTTCAATGGTGGTGGACTGATGTAGAAATTGAGAAAAAAAATTCTCGGGTCATGTGACGGATTGTGGACTTCCATGGAGCACTAGAGATCATCTAGAAAATGGGTCGACCTAGAGTTATGGTAGCACACATATAACCACAAACAGAGCTTCGCATAATGATCAATTGTGAAGTTGTTGTTAGGTCATGTTTGGATACTTTGCAAGAACCAGATAAAGACAGAAGAGATTATTGTTGTCTTTTGGTTGAGTAGTTGTTTCATGAGTTGCTATATACTTCATGTTTGTGGCGGGTCCATGGTGACTTGGACCAGGTGGGCCTTTGAAGGCTTGGGAAGAAGTGGTCAATTTACCAAATTTGGATTGAAAATAGTTTAGATGAAGTTATCCAGTTTAGTCCTTGCATGAGAAATTTTTTGGAGTATTCTTCAAGAGGAAGATTGGCATTGATGGTGGTATGTGATTGGCCGGATTAAGCATGAAGAGGAAAAATTGTTAGAATTAATGCTAAATTTGTTGAGTGGCTCTTGTGAAGTTAATTAGTTTTTCCTTCCAATTAATGTCTTATTCACGAAGAGTGTGATGGAAGTTGAAGATGCATTAGTGGGAGCATTTATGTTGTGCAAATTTATGGCGTCTGAAGCATTTAGTTTTCTAACGTTGCGAGTTATGAGAAAGTTAAAATCCTTGAAATAAGAAGTTAAGACTTCTGCCTTTCTAGATACCCGAGTGTTAGTTGTTCCTATGTGTTAATGGATGGTGCTAATGAGGTTGTAACAGTTATAACGGTTGTAACTTGTACACCATTATGTGATAGTTGTTACTGAGCTAATGTGGGGATAAGGTAAAGGGTTTAGATCTATCATTATACAAAGATCTAGTAACCCGTAGTTTAGGGTCATCCCAACTTTTGGTGATCACATCCAAGAGAGTCTAGGGGGGTTTTATGGGTACTCAAAGAGACTCGCGTAAAAACACCAAGGGAAACATGGGAAACACAGATTGATGGGTTGGTTGGGTAATCCTCATGTAACTTGTAATCCTCATCCTCTTTGTGAAAGTTGTTTTATTTCCTCTCATAGATGTTAGGTCATGTTTGGACCAAACCACGTATATCCTTGTGTCACGATTTTATCTATACATTATATTGTGGTTTTTCTTCTTTGAAAACCATGTCGACCTCACCCCGATCTTTGGGAAATGAGCCCGAACCTAACAATATTTATGTTAGTGAATCTATAACTTTTATGTGTCATTAACCGCTCAATTTTTATATATCTTATTGCACCAGTGCACTAGTGGATCTATAACTTAGCTTATGAATCTAAAAAGATGTGTTGTTATAATTAACTCACTCGTTTTCTTATAATCACTCTATTATCCTTCATCTTTCAATATGGAATGGGTTATCAGGTTTGTTGATTCCTATGAAATTTTCTCCTTATTATATACTATGATTTTGATAGTTTTCATTGAGGTAAAAGAGTGATAAAAGTCATAGAAGGAAGAAAATAAAAGAAATAAATTATGTTTCAACATATTAACAAAATTCATATTTTTTACTATGTTATATTATTTATAAATAAAACATCCTAGTCTTTTAACTTATATGATTTTTTAACATTTCTATAATCTTTGAATCAATTTTTCTAAAGTTTTAAAATTTCTATAATCTTCAAAATATTTGATAGTTTTCATTGAGGTAAAAGAGTGGTATTCTCTGCTTCAGTGTCTAGGGGTGCACAGGATTTGGTGACGGACGAGGTATTTCCTTCAGGGACTGACTCAATCCTCACCGTCAAATTAAGGATTCAAGATTCTTGTGTTATCAAACTCCTTTAAGTGGAGTTACGTAAACGACAAAAACGTATTATTAATACTAACTTTATTTATTCATTCTTCATGAATTGACTGTTGTTAACGAGTACTTGCAAGTTGGTTGAATCTTATACTCCCTCCGTCCCGGTCAAAGCGTCCACTTTACTATTTGGATGTATTCTTTGACTTCAATATTTAACATGTAATATATTTTCATAAATCTATGTTTTATAGTGGAATCCTTAAGTGAAAACTATATATTGTACAACTTAATTTTTAAAAATTATTTTATATTATATGTTTAATATTGAAGTGGAAAAGTGTGTCAAAAAGCAAACAGGACACTTATGACGGGACGGAGGTAGTATAACTTAAAGGTGTTTTGCTTTCTTTTTCTTATTAATATATTCAATCAAAGGTGTTTTGCTTGTTCGATAATCAATTAAAAATGCCAAATTCTTGGCTACAGGCGCTGCGATGCGCTTTGCGTTCTTTTTTTTTTTAGCGCGCCCGGCGCTGTTTTTTTATCATAAAACCTTTAAATTATTGTAACTTTTAATATATAGGTCCAAAATGAAAAAAATTATATCATTTTTCATATAAATTCAAGTTCTTCAAAACAAGATCAATCATGGATATGTTTTGACAGCTTTTAAAAAAACATATTTTTACATGTATATGATGATACACTAAAATGATAATATGATTCATTAATTTTATATTATGATTCATTAAAATTGATATTATAATTCATTAATTAATAAGCGATGAATTCAACATTTTAACTTTTCTAGGTTGGGTTT
Source organism: Limonium bicolor (assembly GCA_023374045.1). Taxonomy (NCBI): domain Eukaryota; kingdom Viridiplantae; phylum Streptophyta; class Magnoliopsida; order Caryophyllales; family Plumbaginaceae; genus Limonium; species Limonium bicolor. The sequence continues at coordinate 264,189,002 of CM041780.1, forward strand.
TGCGTGTTTTTTTTTGGGGGGGGGGGGGGGGGGTAGGGTAATCTATTTGGAAACTGTTCTATACTTTTTATTGTAGCAACTAACTCGACAAGTTTTTAGGGTTTGTGGTAGCGGGATTAGACCCTAAACCTGCCATTGCAAACTCTAAAATTGCCTTCGACGTTTTTAGCTATCCTAGGGTGGGTTTTGGGGTGTTTTGGGGGTAGGGTAATCTATTTGGAAGTTGTTTCATACTTTATATTGTAGCAACTAACTCGACAGTTTTTTAGGGTTTGTGGTAGCGGGTTTATGGTCGTTAAACCCTAAACCCGCCACTGCAAACCCTAAAAATGCCTTCGACGTTTATAGCTATCCTAGGGTGGGTTTTGGGGTGTTTTAGGGGGTAGGGTAATCTTTTTGGAAGTTGTTTCATACTTTATATTGTAGCAACTAACTCGACTGGTTTTTAGGGTTTGTGGTTAGACCCCAAACCCGTCACTGCGAACCCTAAAAATTCCTTCGACGTTTTTAGCTATCCTAGGGTAGGTTTTGGGGTGTTTTGGGGGGTAGGGTAATCTATTTGGAAGTCGTTTCATACTTTATATTGTAGCAACTAACTTAACAGGTAAACCCCCTACCACAAACCCTAAAAATGCCTTCGATGTTTTTGGCTATCCTAGGGTGGGTTTTGGGGTGTTTTGGGGGGTAGGGTAATCCATTTGGAAGTCGTTTCGTACTTTATACGTTTCCACGATCTATATGTAAAGGTGTCCAAGTATTTGTATAAACGTTTCCACCTTTATAATCAAACGTTTCCACTTTATTTTATATGCATTTCCACATATTTATATGGACGTTTCCATGCCACGATTATACATAAACCTTTCGACGACATGATTATGTACAAATATTTTTATAATTATATATGAATGTTTCCACGTCACAGTTATATATAACGTTTCCACGATTTGTATATAAAGTTGTCCACGAGTTCAGATAAACGTTTCTACCTTTATTATAAAACATTTTCACTTTATTTTATATATGTTTCCACATATTTATATGGGAATTTCCACGTCACGATTATAGCTATCCTGGGGTGGGTTTTGGGGTGTTTTGGGGGGTAGGGTAATCTATTTGGAATTTGTTTCGTACTTTATATTGTAGCTACTAACTCGAAAGGCTTTTAGGGTTTGGTGTAGCGGTTTAGGGTCGTTAGACCCTAAACCCGCCACTACAAACCCTAAAAATGCCTTCGACGTTTTTTAGCTATCCTAGGTTGGGTTTTGGGGGGTAGGGAATCTGTTTGGAATTTGTCTCGTACTTTATATTGTTGCAACTAACTCGACACATTTTTAGGGTTTGTGGTAGCGTGTTTAGGGTCGTTAGACCCTAAACCCGCTGCGGCAAACCCTAAAAATGCCTTCGACATTTTTAGCTATCCTAGGGTGGGTTTTGGGGAGGGGTAGGGTAATCTATTTGGAATTTGTTTCGTACTTTATATTATAACAACTAACTCGACAAATGTTTAGGGTTTATGGTAGCGGGTTTAGGGTTATTAGACCCTAAACCCACCACTGCAAACCCTAAAAATGCCTTCGACGTTTTTTAGCTATCCTAGGGTGGGTTTTGGGGTGTTTTGGGGGGTAGGAAATCTGTTTGGAATTTGTCTCGTACTTTATATTGTTGCAACTAACTCGACAGGTTTTTAGGGTTTGTGGTAGTGGGTTTAGGGTCTGCAAACCCTTAAAATAGCTATCCTAGGGTGGGTTTTGGGGTGTTTTGGGGGAGGGGTAGGGTAATCTATTTGGAATTTGTTTCGTACTTTATATTATAACAACTAACTCGACAGGTTTTTAGGGTTTGTGGTAGCAGGTTTAGGGTCATTAGACCCTAAACCCACCACTACAAACCCTAAAAATGTCTTCGACGTTTTTAGCTATCCTATGGTGGGTTTTGTGGTGTTTTGGGGGGTAAGGTAATCTATTTGGAATGTGTTTCGTACTTTATATTGTAGTAGACCTTAAACCCACCACTGCAATCCCTAAAAATGCCTTCGACGTTTTTAGCTATCCTAAGGTGGGTTTTGAGGTGTTTTAGGGGGGTAGGGTAATCTATTTGGAAACCGTTCTATACTTTACATTGTAGCAACTAATGTGGTCACGGGTTTAGGGTCATTAGACCCTAATCCCGCCACTACAAACCCTAAAAATGCCTTCGACGTTTTTAGCTTTCCTTGGGTGGTTTTAGGGTGTGTTGGGTTAGGGTAATCTATTTGGAAGTCGTTTTTATTCTTTAATGTTATGATGTACATATTTTAATGTGAGAATGTACATGTTTTAATGTGAAGATGTACATATTCAAATGTGAGAATGTACATGTTCAATTATCAGAATGTATATATTTTAATGAACATATGTACATGTTCAATTATCAGAATGTATATGTTTTAATGAACATCTGTACATGTTTGTATGACCATCTGTACAAGTTTTCTCTCTTATATGTACATGTTTTAATCTAAGAATGTACATATTTAATGATTCGTACAGGTTTATGTGACCATCTGTATGTTTTTAATGCGAGTATGTAAATATTTTTATGTGAGGATGTACATGTTTTAATGAACATTTGTACAGGTTTGTATGACCATCCGTACAAGTTTTCTTTTACGTTCTATGCAGAATAACCCTTACAACATCCATTTTACTTTTTTTTGTAAAAAAAAAATTACTTGCCACATCAACCGATGTAAAAAAAATGTAGCCAACTTTGTATAATGTTTCCATCACCATTTAAAAAAAGATGATACTAACTTAATATTTTCAAATAAGACAAAGTAGTATTTTGATTTATCTTATATTGAATATTTCTTATTTACCTTAAAAATTTATCATTATTATTATTATTATTATTATTATATTATTATTATTATTATTATTTTCTATTCTTCTAGAATCTTTAAAACATTTAATTGATATTACAAATAATAATTTTCTTGTATGACATATATAGTCATATAGTAAAAAAAAAGAAAATTTCCATTTTTGACAAAATTTATATTTTTATAGATAAATTGTTACAAATTATAAACTAGTAAAAAGTTTACAATTATTTATAAAATAATTTAATAACTGTAAATAACAATTCTCCAAAATAATCTATAACAGGACTAAGCTAATAAAGAAATTAAAAAGTATACAATACTATAAGCTTGCCCAAACCGTCGCTCACTATATTGAAAAATAGTTCCCTTTCCTTAAAAAGAAAAAATAGTTCCATCGTGGTGACGGAAATCTTGAGTGCGTCATACAGCCCGTCTAGGGGTATCTAATGAATTAGCAAAAACTTGAAGTGGTCTTATTTACTTCCGTACCTCGGGTGAATTGATTTCCTGGCACATAGTAGTAAATTAAACACAACCTATATGACGGTTTGTAAAATATCTCTTAGATAATTTATCAACTACATCTATTATTATCTAAATGATTAGATTTTAAGATAATTTTTGTGGCAAAATAAATAATGACATTGGTTATTTATTTGATTAAAATATAATATTGACATATCCGTTATTACTTTTACTGTTCATTAATTATGCATATTTTATAGTATTTATTTGCAGAAGATTTTGAGTTTTGTTCGTCGTGTTATATATTTAGAGTAATTTTATATATAAGAACAATACTTTAGGAGTATAGTTACATTTTAAAAAGATCAAGCTGTAGATATGTAATATATAATTTAACACGACAGTCACTAAATGAAGTTCCAACATGCACTATGGTACACAAATCCCTACCGAGTAAAGTTTTAAGATATTGGAAACAACCCAAATTCTTGGCTACATGCATATGTAGTTAAAGATTACTAATTTTACTCTACACTAATAATGAAAACATGAAGAATAAATAAGAAAAAATTATACAATAAACAATTCTACTGAAAATACTATTTGTATGTACAATATTTATTATATAAGCAATATAGAGTTTTTATATGTGTAATGTATAGTTTTCTTTTAGTATATGTATAGCTATTTTTGGCTATATGTGGGTGTACCCAATTACTTATTGAATCTGCCAACCCAACTGAGACTAACCAAACTTCATTAGATGCTAATGAGTCAAGGATCCTTTTATATGCTTACTTTAGCATATGAAAACTTTTATCTAAGTCAACCTTCATGAGCATCCTAACCTTGTTGGCACAATGCTCTTCACAGAGTGCAGTGCCCAATTCTTTTGCATGGCTGATAATCTAGCTGATGTCAGTTGTCAGCTGAAAGTTAGAAAAAGTAGAGGAGAAAAATAGTTGATATGACAATTGATGTATGTGACATACAGAGACAATAAACTAGCTGATCAAATAAACCCGGTGCAAAAGAATGGGGCCACTTTGTACAAAATATGAGTCATGTAGATCGACGTTTTCACTTTTTGAGATATATTACATCCCTCTCACTTTGACATTCTTGTTTGTTTTTTAATACGTTTTTTCACTTCAAAATTAAACATATAAGATAAAATAAATGTCTACATTTTAACATAATGATTCTATTGTAAAACTTAGATTTATAAAATTATATTATCTTACATGTTTAATATTGAAATGAAATAATATATCCAAATAGTAAATGAGAATATCAAATGGGGACAGAGAGTACTTTATAGGGAGTATATATTTACAATAATATAATCTATATTTTTATGTATAGTATAGGATAAGTAATATATGTTTCAGTGGTAATTTATATTATTGGAAAAAAATAAAAAGTAAATAATGAATCTGTATACAGATACGTAATCTAGCTGCAATGTGACCAAATTTAGATACTCCCTCCGTCCCGCTCACAGTGTCCATTTCACTATTTGAATGTGTCGTTTGACTTCAATATTTAACATGTAAGATTCCTTATGTGAAAAACTATATACGTTTAATATTGAAGTGGAAAAACGTGCCAAAAAACAAACAGAACACTTATGACGGGACGGAAGTAGTATTCCTTAAGCATAGTAAAATCGTGCTGGGCGAGTAAGTTTCTATCAGCTCTAATACTTCAACCTACTGCCATGTTTTGAAATTATTTTGCAGCTAACAATATAAAGAAGTATTGTAAGTCTGACATGCAAGATAGAAGGGGTGAGATAACTCTTAACATATTGTTGTACATAAAATTCGAGCCGAAACAAACCTGTAAATCTATGGACCCTACAGGCACGAGAAATGATGCCAGACTAACCCACCTGTATTATCCTGGAAATGAATTTACGTTATGGGGATATTGAGCGGGCTTAAAAAAACAGCCCATCGACGAGACTTCTGTCTCCAGTCTCTATCGTGGAACTATTAAATTGTGGGTTATGCAAGCCCAAAACGTGCCCAGTATTGCTCCATTCCTTTCGTAAAAAAGAAATCAGCAACAACTACGGTGGAAAATCGGATTAAAAGAATTTAAAAAGCAGCATAAAGCTCTAGCTTTAGAGTGGGTTGGTTTAGGGGTGGCAATTCGGGTTGATGGGTCGGGTTGAAGCTCACCCATACCCAACCCAATTAAAATTGTATTGACCCATACCCGACCCAGAAATAAGCGGGTTACAAACTTTCAACCCATACCCAACCCATATAAAATCATTGCACCCATACCCAACCCGTTTAACCCATTTAAATAGAAATACTCTTGTTTTTTTGCAGAATGATCAGTCGTCCATAAAAGCGTGCACATGACAGTCATTTATTTCAATCATTAGGTGCCGTTTTTTCAAATGTCAACATTTTGTTAAATGAGCCAATAATCTTAACTCATAACCGTTATTTGTGCAGATGAGATAGTGTGAACGGTGTGAAGTTTGTGCGACTAACGATTGACATAGTATTCAGGTTTTTAAACAAACAGTGAATGGTGGATCTAGATGGCCTAGAGAATGTATTTGGATTTATAAAATAATTATTTGTGTGGGCCTAAAGAAGTGATAGTATTTTTGTTTGCTATTATACTAATGGTTATAGAATTAATACATATCCGAGTAAAATATATATTTATTTATCTATAATTAAATTAAGTAAATGGGTCGGGTTGAATTCGGGTTAGGACCCTTAACCCAAACCCAACCCATATATTTAATGGGTAACCCATACCCGACCCAAAAATTAAATGGGTCAATAATCTTAACCCATACCCGCTATTTACGGGTTGGGTTTGGGCCGGGTTATCGGGTTGGCTAAAAATTGCCACCCCTAGGTTCGTTGACAACAATTCGTGGATAGTAGTGGGTTAATCTACTTTTTCATTAAAAGTAGTTGACAAGTGTCACTTTAAGATAGGATGAAAAGCAAACTCAGCTAGTTGACCAACTACTATTTGTTAACCACATACATATTAACCGAAACACAGAAATATCTGCGATTGGAAGCGATGAAAGAACACCCCCTTAAGTAATCATTATTAACGAACAGGGCCTAAGAAGAGTTGGGGACGTTCGATCGTCGCTGCCAAAAGCAGCAAATGCTGTGAAAAGTTTAAGCTTACTGTGGTTAAGCTATTGCAGTTGGACATGTATACAGAGTTTTACTTTTATCCAGTTAAAGCTTAACAAATGTCCCCCTTTTTCAGAAAAAAAGTAGCTTTAGGGACCGTTCGTTAGCGGCATTCAAAAACAGGAATACCTGCGTTTACATTGATGTTACTATGGTTAGTGAATAGGAGTTTGACAACTGTATTTTGGTAAGGATTTTATCCAATTAGTGAGTGACAGTTGTCCTGTCTCTTTTTAAAAAAGTAGATTAATAGTGAATCGTGGCTATCGAACGAAGCCTTAAAAATGAAATGTGGCCATCCAACGGGAAGTAACTCAACTCAGAGACACTCTTTACTCAAACAATTTGTTCCTTAGCATTGGAGGATTTCGAACTCACAAGCTTCAATCAAGGACGAGGGGGGAGTAATGGAACATCTGTTTGAATTTTGATGATAGGATTAGGAGGAGCTCTAATCCTACTGATTAAAAAAAACTATTCTAGAAAGTAAACGAGAGACACAGTGTAGCTAGATGGCCGGTTTTCTTCCTCATCGTATAATATGTACTCATATGTTTGGTTTGAAGTCTATGTACAATACATTGTTCAATAATTCATGTACAGAGAAGGTTGAAGGGACATATCACGAGGGAAGGGACAGCTGCGGTGTCCGAAGGACTCTTTTGCCGCGTTTTTTTGCTGTTTACTGTTGTGAGAGAGGTACAAACCACATCAAGCGAACAAAGCACGCACTATCAATGGATTGTGTTTCATGATGATGAAGTGAAAAGAAAAGTCGAGCAATGTATATATATATATAGGCTCCATTTTCCAAATCACTCTACCAGTTATTAGCTACTTTTGTGCTCTGAAAGCAATTCTAAAAAACGACCAAGTGTTTTATTTAATTTTTAGAAAACTTGAGTTATACTAATAAGCAGATAAAGCTGACTTATATTGGTGGTAATGATAGTGTGTGTATACATAAGGTCCTTTTCTTACAAGTAAAATGCAGTCCATCGCTATCATCACTGTCCTCTTTACTATTAGTGTATTATTTTTCATCCGGCATTGAGATGAATGGATGGACAGTGCAGAATGGGTCAAAGACAGGAAGTTGTGGGGACCAAGACCCCACACACAAACATCTAATTCTATCCCAGCCACCTGCTGCTGCATTGCTTAGTCGGAAACCATCAATGCAAGGTTACTCACTTTCTGGTTCAAAAAAACAAAATATCTGACCATAGCAACCTTCTTAGTCTTATTTATTTCAAAAGATTCATGGGTTTGTGGACAGCTGTTAACTGCCGCTATCAGAATAAAATAGAGTAGAAATAGTGAGATCAACACTGAAATTGATAACAACATATTAAATAACGCTTAGATCTAACATTTGAATAAAATAAAAGGGAACGATTAATATCAAACACAAACGCACCCAAAGTTTTCCTTTCACTTTTTCCAGCTTTTGCATTCATATCGCAGAGTTACACATCATGCAAAGCTCTACTTAATATTATGCCACTTTCTTCCTTTTAACAAAAATGGTTGAAGGCCAACAACAATGACAGTCCTTATACAGTCAGTCAGATGGCACTGTAAGAAAAACAAAAAACAAACACCAATTAGAAAGGCACAAACCTTACACAACTCAGACGCTCCAATTCTGAACCACTGGACCACACCACCAATGATATGATATGCATTTACCCCTATAACACAACTACCGTCTTTACACCACACCTTCTTCTGTTTCCACTATAACCATCTTGCGTGAGATCTTGAAACAGATCTTGAAACACTAATTACCAACCAGATCGCCAAGCCTATTCAACGTAACTATAAAAAAAACTAATTACCAACCAGATAGAAGCAGCCAAACCCCCAAATATAAAAATCACCCCATTACACGGAGCAGAAGAAGAAGATAAGCAAGACATAAATTACCATCGGCAACATCCTCAAGCTTCTAGCAAACGTATGTCTTGACGGACAAAAAATTCAAGTAATAAATGTATTTTCATTCATTTATCTAACAAAGCAAGCAAACCCCATTTTACAAAACAAAGGGGGCATCATCTGGTCTGTGTTTCTCTCTTCTTATACAGGATTTTTTTTTCATCCCAAAACTAATTGAATACTATTATTATATTACATCACATAATATCATATCATGTAAAGAGAGGAAAAGGGGGATAAAAGTAAAGAACGAAAATCCTATTGCTCTTTTGCTACAGCTTTTCACTAGTTACTCTGGTTGTTGTGCCATTGGCATCCAAGCAGTGTAGGCTCCATCACCAGGGCATATTACGAGAAGGGATGTCAAGAACTCCTGCTGTAAGATGTAGAGACGATCTTCTACTTCATCGATTTCAATGTCATGAATTCCTGCCGCTTCCCATCTCTTGGCTGCTGTATTCTCCTCCATTCCTGTAGGAAGCAACATCGATTCCACCTCCAATCGATGTAATTAAAGCAGACAGCCCGTTGCTGGTGCTCCCACCAGCAGCCATACCCAGCCCAAGGAAATCAAGTGTCGGATGCTTTGGTCCAAACCCATTCGAACTCCCCATCATTAATTCCTTCAATCCTGACCCTTCGTCTGAAGGAACGCCCAACCCAAGTCCATATGTTGGAACAGATGTTGGATGATTCTCTGATTCCACTACTCTTTGCCCATTCCATGAGGAACTCTCGTGTCTTCCTAAACACGTTGTCGATGCTGAAGAAGAGGAGGAAACAAGTCCAAGCGCACAGAGCAATGAACCTCCCGTGGCAGTTGCACCCATTTGGGCTGCCTTCTGGAGTAGAGCTGTTGCTGACATTGCAGGTGCAGCAGGGGCGATTGAATGTGAATGTGGTGGTTGCAGTGGTGATAGATATGGTCTCTCGTGGACAGAGGTGGGGAACATGGACGATCCGTGATTGGTCGAGAGACATAGAGAAATGGGTTCAGAGCAAGAGGAGGATGCCAGGTCAGTAGGTGCAAGTTGTGGTGGAGGTGGTGGTGGATTGATGGATGAATGTATTACGTTTGAGAAAACTGGGGGTTGGGATTGGAAGGTTGGAGATGCGGTTGATGAAGTGAATAAGCTGGCAAAGACACTGCTGGTGGTGCAAGCCCCGCTGCTGTTGTGGCTACTAGAGCTGTGGCTGCTATTCCTGGGGCTACAAGTACTATTATTTTTATTATTATTGCTATTGAATCCAACCACTGCTGCTGGTGCTGCTGCAACTGGGGATGGTGATGATTTTTCTATTGCCGGAGGAGAAGAGCTTTCTTGCAGGTTGGTGTAGATTCGGGGCAACTTTGGAACTGAGATACAAAAGGGAAAAACAATGATCAAGAATAAAAGTCATTACATTGGGTAGACAGACAGGCATGGAAAGAATTTTTGGCTTTCCCTCTAACAAAAGAGAACTTTGCAAAGATGGAAAAAGAACAGAAGCGGTAATAATTTAAATGGTCCTTCTCATCATATGATGATGTCTCTCCTTTTTTGTCAAGTGGATCCGATTTGGATCTCTTATTGAACAAGACATATACAATAAGCAAGCCAGCCACGAGGTTGAAGATTCATTAGGGATGGTAGGGATATAAACAAGCGAATCTTCGTTTATTTGATGCAACCCAAAAAGCTTTTAAGTGTGATTTTATATAATCAACGGGACTATCACATGACACAGAATAGTGGGAACAAAAGAAAGGGAACACAAGGAATAAAAAAATCAAGGTCTAATCCAACGAGTCCAGGAAAAAAAATTATATGATAAGTTCATAACATTAGCATTAGACTAATCTAATCCAGACAAAACTGAGATATACACACCACACCAACAAAATTCATCGTATTTATCCGAAGGTACCTGGTGGATTTGGTTGGGCGTGATCATAGTCGCCGAAGACACCACAGCCTTTGATGCGGCCTGTGGCGTAAGAGGAGGTGGGGGCGGGGATGAAGCCCCTGCAACCGCTTCATCATCCTTCGATTTCTTTCTCACTTTGATGATCTGATGGAGGGCGCGGAGATACTACAGGTTGAGCTTTTGCACTTTCCTCGGCCAAAGCATCACAGAAAGCTGTGTGTGATAAAACTATCTCTCCTGGACAATCCAGACAAAAAAACTATAGTAATCAGAACCAAACTCCATATCTAATAGGACAACGAACGAACACGCCAACAAAGAATAAACCGCAAAAAATCAATCAAACACCTGGAGAACACAGTCCCACACTCGCACTTATACTCTCTGGTACCACAGATTTTGCTATGAGCTTTCCAATCGGATTGAACCGCGTATTTTTTGGAGCACTTCTCACACTTCCACTTCTTCTCACCGTGTTTCCGACAGAAGTTTGTTTTTTATCCCAGTAAGGTCACCCAATGCTCTTGAAGGCTCGTGATGGACACAGGAGGGTTCGGGACAAACGTAGACCTTCTTCTTTACCTCCTTGCTTGTTCTCTGTCGTAGCTTCCACGGCAAGTTATGCCCCACGATGATGAAGCTGCAGGTTCTGGTCCCTTTGAAACCCCTTGTTGCAGATCTCGCACACGAATCGGTTTGTTGCCATAAGAGTCTTCGGTGATAGAGCAATCACTTCAGCATCCGGATCTGTTTTGATTCAGAACTTCAATCCATTAAATATTTGATCAATCGAATCATATTTCAATTTTTTGGTACAAATAGATGGGAGTAGGGAATGTGATTATGTACGGATAGTAGAAATTTAATCAAGGAAAGCTGTTACCTGGCATTCCCGGCTGATTTCGCTTCTTTTTCGGTGGTGGATTAAGGGGCGAAGGTTGATCGCCGGTGGAAGAAACGCTGGCCTCACCGGAAGCTGTGTTAGACACGGTTTTAGCGGAGGAATTATCCATATCCACCGGCATGACACTTATTTATCCCAAGGCTATCTGGTTCCAACCAGCTGTATGTTCAGTTTGGATTGTTGGAGCAGCTACAAGAAAGAAAACGCAGCAGCCGCTCGTACAACTCGATTTCTAGGGTTTAAATTACTTACCCCTATCCTCTCTCCCCCTCTGTCATTCCCGCTCACTGGAATAAAATTCTGCTTTTAGAAAACTCGGCATCTATCTATTTATTCTATCTTGTCTGTCTTACTATCTCTCTTTCCTCCGCACTCAGCGCCAGTAGCTACCAGTCAATCAACTTTATTTTATTTTTTCCCTCTACTTCCTCGATCCGTTTCTGTCAACTACCGGCTAGTCCTTGCCGTGATGATTACCCGTTCCGACAGTGAGCAGATAAGTACAGACGACGACGATGATTGATTCAGCAAGCAATCTCAAACTAGACTCCAACTCCAAATAATCGAGACGGACGGGGTAAATAAAGACAGAAAAAATAGTTAGTCGTAGGACAGATCTGTGGCTGGGAGGTCGATGGCACATCAAGCTCCGATTAGCCCCGTCGACGGCAACGAAGCTCGGCTTAGAATCAATTTCCACCAAATACTAGAAAAAGTAGCAGAGTTCCCTCTTTCCCTTCTTCTTTTCTCTATCGCTAACTGGAAGGTTGACACCAGATAGGCTTTTGCGGAATGAAGATGAGGTTGGGGTTGAAGGATTCAATCGTCGAGGCGGCGATGGTGCTAGCTTGAGGAAAGTGAGTTCGATATGAGGGAACGAGATGAGAAGTCGGCAGGGAGAGGAGAAAACGAGGAGAGAGGAAGGCTAGAAAGAAAGGAAGGAAGAAACTCTCGTGACCTCGTGGTACGGTCTTGCTTTATTGGCCGACTAACAACGGAGAGAAAATTTAGAATAATACTCACTGTTTCAGTTATAATGAATTCTCCCTGCTGATAAAATTGAGATGCTACTGCGAGGAGAAAAAGGGGAGTGGAGAAGAGGTGAGAAATGTAAGGTCTAACAGGACGCGTGTCAACGAGACTAAAAGGCGGTTTTATCATCTTTGGCTGACTTTTTTAAATTACGGAGCCGCACATTAGTAAGAATATTAATAATATTGGGCTCAGAATTTCTGGAATCATTGAAGTACGTTTGAGCTTTAAATTATAATTATTATATGATCTGATTAACATGTAGTTTGTGTTATTTCTAAGCCAGGGCAATCTCTTTTAAATAAAACGAATCAATTTTTTAAAAACGTAAATCGTCTAATCTATAACTCTGCTTAAGAATAATTGCTCCTTCAATCAAGTTTTGGGAAAATTATATTCCCCACGATGTTTGGTGAAATTACACATCCCATCCATGAGTTTACAAAAATTACTTTGTCCACCCATATGATTTCTTTTATTTACATTCGACAACTTTTCTAATATTTGATCAACTTAAAAGATGCTTAAATGTTGTTCAAAATTGATGAAACTTTACATGAACGATGCTAAGGTGTTATATTTTGGTCTAGCGTGAAATCCAAAGTTTTTTAACCTCATATGTGATCCGTGGAACCCAATGAAACATGTGACATATCAACGTGTTTTCATTTGGTCTCACAGGTCATATACGAGCTTTGAAAACTTTAGATTTGACATTGGATAAAAATATAACACCGTAGCATCATCCATGTAAGTTTTATCGATTTTGAACAACATTTAAGCATCTTTTAAGTTGATCAAATATTAGAAAAGTTGTCAGATGTAAAATAGAAGAAACCACATGGGTGGGCAAAGTAATTTTTGAAACCTCGTGGGTGGGGTGTGTAATTTCACCAAATGTCATGGGTGGGGATATAATTTTCTCATATGTTTTTAAAGAAATCATCTGTGTTCATAGGTCTAGGGATAATAATTAAGAAAAAATATAAATTATTTTATTTTCTTTTTATATTAAAAATTTGTAAGTAAATTTAAAAATGAATTTAAAGTGAAAATATAAAGGATATAATTGAAAAATAAATAATAAAAAAGTCATAATCATCTTATATTTTTAAAATTATTCCACAAGTAAAAAACGCATCTAGGGAAAACACATATATTCACTGTTGGAAAAAAAAGAATAAACAACGCCCTTTTAAAAATGGTTATATTTGTAAATCGTTTTTTAAGCATATTAAAGAACGATTATAAAGTAAGGCGTTGTATTTATGGTTTAGGCCGAACATTTTAAAAAACGCTTCACTTAGGAAGCGTTCTTTATTGTATCACGCCAAAGACAAAAAAAAAAACACTTGGAAAATAAGCGTTCTTTACAGAGACATAAAAAACGCTTTATATGTGAAGCGTTCTTTATATGTTTCATATAAAGAACGCTTCACATATAAAGCGTTTTTTATGTCTCTGGAACGCTCAGCATAAAGAACGCTTCCGTTTAGAAGCGTTCTTTATGTTTTTTACTCTCAGCATAAAAAACGCTTCTTAAGTGAAGCGTTCTTTATGTTGCCTGAATAATTCACCCCACTTTCCCGAAAAATTTAATCTCTCCCACGCAATCTGTTACAACGTAACCCTCAAGCTACCTCTCTCTCGACTGAGCTCACATACGTACCGGCCAGTACCGTCCGCTAGCTATACTGCGTCATCGCCGCCACTGCCGTTGGCGCCACTGCCGTCGCCGCCACCGCGTTGATTTATTTCTCCCGATATTTGCGCCCGCGCGCATGTGCATCTTCTCTGATGATCATCGATCGACCCTACATGCATGCCTGTCGATCGCCTCTGTTTCGGTAATTCATCAAATCTGCGAACAGGAACATATATATTTCTGCTCTTTTGCTAGCTCTTATTAATTTTGCAACCTGCTATCGAACAGGAACATCGCCTCAGTAATACGTTCTATATTGATATCATCTGCAGTAATTAATTTTACAACCCAAGTGGCGTAACATCAATCCATGCTCTATCGCCTATATTCTTGATTCTGCTGGAGGTAATTTTGCTAACCAAACTGATCGATCAGGAACATATACATGTTGTGGTTGGGATTAATGCATTTAATTATTAGGATTAAGTGCATGTTTGAGATTAATTAATTTGCAAACCAATTAAACTGTCGCCTGAGCTGATTTTTGGTAGTATATACTTGCTGGTTGTGTCCAAATGGACTTGAGATTAATGTGTTATTAGGCAAAAAATATAATGTGTTTGAGCATACAAATATAGCCACGTAGTTATGGTGAAATTTTGCAAAACCAAACTGTACGTCGATCAGGAACATACATGCTCTGTTTGAGATCGAGATTAATGTGTTTATTAGGATTAAGTGTATTTGGGATTAATTTTGCAAACCAAACTGTCGCCTCTTGTACATGCTCTATTGTGGTGAAACCCTATATTTTTAGGGGGGATTCTATCGGATTTCCCAGAAAATTTTGTCAAAGTATTGAATTATTGGATTCGTAATGTAATTATTGTTGTGTACAAACTATCTTCTGCAGGCATTGGTAGTACTTTTCATTGTCACACCTGATACGGGCTGGTTGACTGAAGTCTAGCTTTTTCACATCAGGACTAAGCAGACTACTAGGTTAGTTTATAATTTCTCTAATTACTTCTTAATTGTTCATATAGTGTTTCTCTGAATAGCTATATTAAATATACTCGAACATAGTCACCCGTCTGAGATATACCTACTAGAGGTATATCTTGGATGGTCCCCGTCGGGACTGTCCAATCACGTTTGATCTCACCTTCTAGGTAGTGAACAAGTAATTCATAAAAAATAGTTCATTTAAAAATCCGGTAGCTTTTCCCTTTTGTTCTTCGAGTGTATACATTCATATATACACTAGAAGAACGGAAGGGAAATGCTGCCAAAATTTTTAATGAATTGTTTTTTATAAACTTGTTCGCATGTGAGATTGAACGCGATTGGATGGGTTAAGGTTGTAAAATTTTAAAAGTACTGGACTAATATCTGCCAACATATGAACGATATCGATCAGCTGTAAAGTAATACATCGATCTTACAGAAAGAGATGGAGCGTTCAAAGATGTACAATGACAGACTTGACAATGATTACCTACAAGGGGTCGATAAGTTGTGTAAGATCCTAGTCAACAATCTTCAACCGAGGGATAAGGGATATATTTTGTGTCCATGCATCGACTGCAAAACCGACTTTAAGTATAGAGATATTGAGAAAATTAAGGACCATTTGATTCGTCGTGTGTCTTTAAATGCAAATGGGTAGACAACAGGCGCAGTTACCGTCAAGTGGAACACGACATGAAGTTAGTTGACCTAAATGCATTGACATACACAGAAGAACCGTTAATAGTTGCTTCTAAAGCTAGACAAGTGTTCTACTGTCGTGATCAATGTAATCCCAGATGGTCAGTTGTATTGCAAAGTAAGCGACGGATAGTTGGTGTTGATGGTGTTATGAATGAGGAAGATTATGACTGTGAAATGGACAATGTTCCCCTCCAAATGCCAATGGAAGTTGATAATGTGACCAACTTTCAGTGCACAAGATCAGATCATGGAGAAGGGTTTGGGTGGAAAAATGAACAAAAAGTAAGTCTGGCATAAAATTGAATGCTCAACACATGCGTGTACAATTTATGATTGTTTATGACTCTATTTATGACTCTATTTATGACACTGACTATATATTATGTAATGATATTGTGCAGATTATGGATGCCAACGATCATGAGATGCTCCTACAATGTGATGAGGATATGGAGATGGAGATAGATGCAGAGATGCAATTAGAGGAGCGTACACAGATTGTCGTTGCTGCTGATGCTCCTACGACCTCTCAGGACCCTCCTACGACCTCTCAGGGCCCTCCACGAAAGACACGAGGACCGTCACGTGGTCTAAATGAGAAGAAGAGAGAGTGACATGATTGATCTGGTGTAGGATAGGTATATGTTACACCTATATGTTATTCTGTTTTATTTTTTCATATATATACTGATATTTATACATTTATATGTAGTACTATATATATTACGTATGACTAACATATATACTGTATATATTACAGGTATCTTAGACCCACTGGCGGGAAAAAGCAGAAGTTTGCCAGTGCCGGTCGATTGGTTAAGACCCATTGTTGTATCAACAAAAACTGGAGGAACCAAGATCCGGAAATAAAGGAGATCATGTGGACGAGCTTGAAGAAGAAGTACCAGATCCCAGAAGAAGCATATGATAAAGTGTTGTCACTGCTTGCTTTGCGTATGCGAGCGTTCAAAAATAGGCTGGTGGCTGGTTGGATCAATACGAACAACCCGAAGCAGGTGCCTCCCTATGAGCTGTACGCTGGCATGATCACTGAGGAGGAGTAGAAGGAATTCTATGAAGCACATATCACCCCTGAGTTCAGGGTACGTAATTGTTTTCATAGATTAAATTTAAGTTTATGTTGTTAATATAACAGGATAAAGTTAAAATGAATTGTATTAATTCTTTCCACAGGCAGTTCAGGAAAAAGCCCGACAGAATCGCTTGAAAGATCAGAACCCACACTACATGGGCCAAGCTGGGTATGCGGGGCGTATACCAGGCTGGATTGAAAAGGGGTTATTGAAGCGTGTGCGTGAGGACGACACAATTGAGCCGATTCAGAGTCCGGATAAGGTGAATCGGGCACAAGCATACATTCTTGGCCGCCAATTAGAGAAGGACGGCGAAATGTATTATCCGCGGAAGGAGACTGCAGACTTAGCTGCAAAAATTGTGAGTGTCCTGAGTAATATTTAATAGTTTATAAATTTTTCCTACAATTTATGTATGTTTTATTTATTTGATCTAATTCATAATTTATGTTTTTTTTTGCGTGTACAAGACTGCAGAGGGTGCTGATTCTTTTCTTGGCCAACCTCATAGTCAGGATGATCCGTTGAACAAAGCGCTTGGCAAGAAGGATTACCCTGGGAGAGTTCAAGGATTTGGATCCGCAGTGCGTCAGAGAGATGTTTTCCTCGCTCCCAGCGGATGAGGAGAGAGGAAGAAGTGAGGGAGATCGAAAGGAAGTTGTCACAGCAATTCCAATCTGATTTGCAGCAGCAGATGCAACAAATGGAAGCAAGATTGATGCAACAGCTGAGTCAGGGGCATCAATCTTCTAGCTCATCAGTGTATGCCCCTGCACCAGTTTCCACCCCTGCACCTGCTTCCATCCCAGCACCTGCTTCCACCCCTGCACCTGCTTCCACCCTGTACCGTCTCAGGTTTCTCATTCTTACACTGTACCTGCACCTTCTGATCCATTCCCATATGCCAAGCTTCAGGTATGTGTGAATTTTAGTGCTTTGTCGTTATTTATTTATTTCAATTAATCAAAGTATGCATGTTGCAATGTATGAATCTAATTTTTTTTGTTCGTTTATTAGGAAACCAAAAAGTGTCGTCTTCTGCAGATCAATGAACATGCCACCTTTATGGTTGCATTAGGCATATTCTACAGACTGATTCAGCATCACTATGTCATTCTAAGCGGGTTCCGGCCTGGTACGTCCGTGTGTTCATAGACAGTGTCTGTCAAGGCTGTGATCACATTCCACTACCGATAGAGTGGAATGGTTGGAGCACTGGCATTGAAGTACGTGGCTCACAAGTACCGTGGCCTTGCTATCTGGTGGATTTATCTGATAGTACGGTAAAAAAAAGAACTTAAATTTGTTTACTAATTAACATTCCATATATAAATGCAGTTTTGGGAATAGTTTTCTAACGTATACTAATTTGTCATTTCTTAGACACCTGTTCCTATTGCGAGTCCGTGCGTGCGTCGAAAGGAAAGAGACCATCGGGTCAGCAGGATGATCACTACATCAGTCCACTTCGACACGATTTCATTCTTCCCCAAAATTTGGTGAATACACTGTGAAAGCGTCAGCAGGTCTTATATAACATGATACTCGGGAAGGGTGATGATTTCATTCAGTTCATCCTTAGGGTTCCACCGTCTTTGTTCCACAGCGAACAACCCCAGGAGTTGCTGATCAGTATTAGAGATGTCAAGGAGCTGTTGCTTGGTGATATGCTGAACATCTCGGTGATTCAATCGTACTACTTGTAAGTATCACATTTTTTCTCTCTCAAAGTTAATAGTAAGTTTTATGTATAATTTTAATTTAATGCCTTTGTTATCAAAGGCCCTTGCTATCGAGGCTGGTGTCAAAGGAAATGGCAAATATGATCAACTTCCTATGTCCACAAATCATGTCTTCCGATGAAGCTATGAGAGCGACGGTGTTGCGTGTCAGAGCCATATGCGCGATGCCATAATTGCGGCAGTTAGCAGGAAAAGCCGATTTGTGCTCATACCATATCATCAAATGTAAGCGTGCTTGACCACTTATGTGTTTGACTTTATTGTTTTATAATATTAACTCATATATATTTCGAAGATGAAGTTGATTTGTTGTTGTTTGAACTTGTAGCAATCATTGGTTGTTGTTAGTGGTTTGTACTTACACATCATCCTGTATAGTGATTGACCCTATTGAAGGAATTAGGAACATCGCCATTTCTATTCTGCTGGCAAAGTAAGTAAATGGTGCATATTTTCATTTCACAAATAAAATTTATACTTTTTTTATTACTTGTCACTTAAATGCTTGTTTTAACTAATTTCAGTGGTTTTAGAGATGGTATGGTCAGTGTCCGGCAAATGAATTTTCCTTTGGATATACAGTATATGAAAAAGGTAAAAAAACATTCTATTTACTCATGCGTACGTAAATATATATTTGTATATTAGTGTGTGTATATATAATTAATAATATAATTTTATTGAAAATAGTGTCCCATGCAACCGGATATCAGCAGTTGTGGATATTTTGTGATGCGATACATGTACGAAATCGTGTCCAAAATCGATAAAATCAGAAATGCCAATGAAGTACGTATTATAAGTCTTGTGTTTGAATTGGTAATTTAACTGTTTGTGCATGGTTGGATACGGTTAAATGTGTGTATTAATTGCTTTTATAATTCTTGCGTGCAGCTTGTTGAATTCTTCGCAAATCAAGGAGCTACTTATTCACTTGCCGATCTAGAGTTTGTCAAGGATCACATGTGCGCTTACTGGACGAGATCAATAGCTGATAAAGATCAGCAAAAGTCATGAGTTGCGCGGCAGCTATTTCTTTTCTTTTTTGAAGTTGTCTGAACTGAACCATGCAATTTGCACCTGTAAATGCAATTTGTTGCATTATGTCAAGTACACTTGCATTGTGTTAAAAAATGCTGTTTCTTGCATTATCAAATTTCTACAGATTGCAGTACAACATAAGTACTTAGTATCTTCCATCTGTGTTTGGATTTTAATTGTAATTAATTTTGTCTGCATGTTTGGTACTAATACTGGCAAATCTCTGTTAATTTGGTACTAATACTAGCTGATTTGTTGCAATTGGCCTGGGATCTGATGTGTTTTGCTGTAAATTTAATTCGTAGATTTAATTTCTCTGTTACAGTTTGTTGTGATGGCTTCTACTGTGTTGAAAATGCAACAATGCATTGATCTGATGTGATGATATATCTAGCATTTGTTGGAACAGAGATTTCTGGAAATTTTTTTTTAAAAGGAAGATATAAAGAACGCTTATCCATATAAGCGTTCTTTAAACTCTCCCGCCAACCATCATAAGAAATGCGCTATATGTGATAAGCGTTTGTTTTTGTCTAAGCATAAAGAACGCTTGTTAGGCCTAAAGTGTTTTTTATGTAAGTCCCATCTTTCTCGCATTTATAGAAACTTTACAAATAAGAACTTCTTTAAAGATAGTATAAAGAACGCTTTGAAAGCGTCATTTAAAATGTTTAATCATTTGCGTCGCTCGAATAAACTGCGCTTTATAAACGTTCTATATGCCAAATTTAAGCGTTGTTTATTCTTTTTTTCTCAGCAGTGATTTTAGGTAAACAAACATATAGATACCAACATCTTGAATCTTGGTTTTTAAATATGAGAGATGATGAATCATATGTTAGAAGTTGCATGGTCGAATTTGTGTGGTTAAGGTATAAGCTATGAAGCACGACTTCAACATATCACGAATGATACATCTATTTTGTAAAATGAATTATGAAATATCTTCTATCCATATACAATACATGACTATCTGATATGAGAATATCATGATTATATGATATGAGAACTTCGAAAATAAACTTTTTTTTGCCAAATCAAGGACTATTAAATTAACATATCATTATTATACATTAACTTTACAATCATAATATTGTAAAATGGAACTTGACAACTTACATTATCTCATGATAAGACTAAGTATGTTGTAACGGTAACCAAAAAACATGTTAACTAGCAAGTTGCTACCAGCATTATCTCATCACAAACATTCGAAGTGTCTAAACAATTACCTGAACACAAACTTGCTACTTACAAGTGTAATCGTCACAAAATAAGATACAAAGTGTCTTAATAACACACCTTTATATAACCCCTTGAAAGTTGCAACACTAAATCATCATACATCAATAAACCATAAGTTCAAAAGTCAGTGCTCTTCACTACCCCTTGGCTTTTGTGTTGCCCCTTGCTCTGCTCTATCTCACCATGCAAAATCCTAAAGCATATTTTCTAGGGTATTAATGAGAATGATAGTCTGATTTTTTTTTGCTTTAGATAAAATATTAGCAGAAGGATATGAGGGTGACAGATCATATTGCCGACCTTTACAAATCTTCTTCTCAAGCACTTATGTGGTTAAATATTGTTTCCTCTGGTTGGGTTGCACAAAGACATTGACATAAGGCTCTAAGTAAGTGAAATTTTGGGAGTGATAGGATCACCATGGTCGGTTGATAGGTATATGGAGAACGTCTGCTTATATACGAGGGACCATGGTGATCCTCTCAGTCCTAGAATTGCTATAGGACAAGCTGCCTTTTTTGTTGGATGTTATGCTGTTAAGTTGGTAGGTATATGGAGGACGTCTGCTTATATGTGGGGAGATACTATCTTAGTATGTGGTTTTGCAAAGTTATTATCACGTGAGTTTGTTGGGGACCCTGTTCAATGGGAGGTGACAATGCGGATGGTGATGTTGGTAAAGGTATGATTCAATGTTCAGGTCCGGTGCAAGTTGCTCTACTACGACTTTCACATTCTTTAAATGGTGCCTGATGTGTTTAATGGGGATGATTGCAAGAATTACCCGAATGTGTGCAATCGATGTAGTTTTAGGGTTATAGAAAACCTAATTATCGAGATGCTATTGGTTTAGTTGTTTGTGTGGTAGTTTGATGTTATATTCTTGTGGGAAATGTGTCTTGATATAGGATGTAATTAAGATCTATGTAATCTTGCTACTGATTTGAATATGGCAATGAGTGGTTTTCTAATAACATTAATCATACATCAATAAACCATAAGTTCAAAAGTCATGGTCAAAAGAAAGTGCAAAGTTAAAATTAAGAGAGCGATAAGGTTTAATAATGAAAAATAAAACTTAAAGAAACAACTTTTTTTCTAGTCTCTCAAGACTAAACTTGAAGATCATTTTCTTTATCACTATCACTTTCAACAACTAGTTCAGCAATGTCATGTTGACAATTGCAAACATATCCTTCCAAGCTCTTCTTCTTCATCAATTGATGCGACTGATGAGTGTCCAAATGAGCATGTTCTAGGGTGTATTTCATATGTTTTATCAACACTATTCATGCTCATTTTCTCACTTTAGCTAGTTTTTCTCTAGTGCTGTGTTTTATTGATGTTTCTATACATTTATTGCTTAAACGGGAGGAATAACATAGCTAGAAGCAAAGTAGGCGAAAAGAGGAACATGTAGGCGAAAATAGATCAAAATCAAAGTAAAACAAAGAAGATTGAGTGTTTTGAAGACCAACCTCTCCACAGGACCGAACCAGGTGGGTCGGTCGGACTTATGGGTGGCAAAATAGGTTCACAGATCGTGTTAGGCTAAACCCAAACCCGACCCGTTTATTAAACGGGTTGACCCGACCCAACCTGTTTAATTAATTGTGTCAAAATATGAAACCCAAACTCAACCCGTTTATTAACAGGTTGACCGGGTTATCAAACGGTTTGACCCGTCTGACTCAATTAACTAATTATGTCTAAATTTGAAACTCAAATCCACATATATTTAACTCAAACCTAACATGTTTAGTTATATAAAAGAAAATACTTTGATTAATTAACATTAGATTTGCCATTCTATGATATTATTAACTTTAATTTAATTAAATACTTAATTTTAATATTTATATATCTTATTTATATTAAAATTTGATAATAAAAAAATGAATAATCTATAATTAATAATATATTTATATTTAATATTAATTACATAAACGGGTTAGCGGGTTACATATCTAAACCCAAACCCGACACGGTTATTAAACGAGTCGTGTTCGGGTTGACCCGTTTATTTAATCGTGTCAAATTTTAAAACCCAAACTCGCTAACTTCATGTCGGGTTCGTGTTGGTCAAACGGGTCGTGTTGAAATTGCCACCCCTAGTCGGACTTTATCTAGAAGCTACTATACTCGACCAACCCAGACAATCTCCCCAGTGGGTTGGTCGGAAGCTATTGAACTCGACGACCCATAGGACTACCCAAGGTGGGTCAATTGGACTAAAAGTTGCGCACGTGACGATGTCTTCTCCTAGCAGCCCGACCCACTTACGTCTGTCAGGCTAAAAAAATTTCTTATAATCGTGCTTTTAAAAGGGGAAAAGAAGAGGAAAGAGAGGAATGGGGTAGACCAAAAAGTGACGGGAAAAGAAAAGAAAAAAGGGAAACAAGAGGAAGAAGAAGAGGAGGAGAAGCTCACCTCCATTGAATACCTTCTTCAACCTCCATGGCTATCTCTTCTTCATTTTCTCTTATTTTTGCTCTAATGCTTATGTAGACTCCTTGTAGCTTGGGATGGGGATTTTGACCCAACTCCTCTAACCCTCCATTGTTGAATTTTGAACTTGTTTTAATGCTTCATTTTAGTTCTTGTGCATAAATTTTGATGATTTGGGCACTTGTGGACCTTAAACTTGTTACTCATGAGTCACGAATCTGTTTAGGGTTTTACCCAATTTGTTATCTATGTGTTGGAATTGGTAGGTTTGCTCTGAATCTGTCGATATTAAGCCTTGAGATAGATTATAGGTTGCCGATTAGTCTAGCACTAATATGGGTGATAAGCCTAGACTTATCTTAGTTTTTGTGCCATAATTATATAGATAATGTCTAAGTTTAGATAATGTAGGGTTAGAATTATATGACTTATGTTGTATAACTTATATTATTGTATTTGAACTTAATTTAGTGTATTTTCATGGCAAGAATAAACTCTAACCCTGAAACCTTGGAGAAAGATGCAAGGAACTTACCTCAGGAGACATGTCGTGCCGCATGTCGGGTCCCAAGTACACGGCACAAAATTATCAGAAAACTGAAGACGGTCGGATCATGTTGTCGGGTAATTAACTCACGACACGTCATATATAGATGCCTATGCCTGATATGGTGCCGGACAGAACCTAGCCGACGCATGTCCAAGACGGTTGGAGTTGGCAGTTAAAATACCAAATGTCAGGTATCCAATTCCCGGCATCGCACCCGGCACATGACGGAAAAGAAAAAGAGGTCTATATAAGGAGGATCTGTCTCCTTCCTCATACATCATTCATTATCATTATTCTTTCCGCTTATTCACGAGAGAGAAACACACGAGAGTTCTTCATAGGAGTCAATGAGACTAGAATCAAATTTGATCGGATTTTGATTCTGTTTTCATCATCGCGCTCCGTGTGATTCAATCTACGAAGTCAATCCAATTTCTTCGCCAATCGCTGGAGAAGTATCCACAAAAGTTAAACATCAGAGGAAGAACAATTACGGAATTGAGGGAGATTTTCATCATGTTTTTACTTTCTTTCTTCCTCATTGTATTTCCTTTGAATTCTACCATGACTGAGTAGACTTTAGTTTGTCCTTGGTTTGAGGGAATTGTGCTGCCAATGTAGAGAATACATTGTATATTTTACAAGTTCTATTCAAGAGTTCTATTTTCATGTTAATTGAATTGGTGTAGCCCGCCTCTTTGATTACTTTGAATTTCTATTCTGATTTGATCGATGAAGAGTAGAATAGGTTGATGAACTCTTGAACCCTTTATGATTATTGATCATGATTTAGGATATAATCTTAGGGATAGAATTTACAAGACTTATTTCCGTCATTAGGGGCTTATTCGAACATGATTTCTTGAGTAGTGATGCCTTCTTGCCTCGAGATTCGAGTACTAGAAGTTTGTACTTGTCGGGTGGTATGTTGGGTGACCTACATCCGACATCTTTACGAAAGTTGATGCGCCGGGCGTGACCCATCTGGCTACCCTATCCGGCATGTACATTTTACTGGTTTTTCAACTTGTGGTGTATTGCATGTTTTTCTCTATTTGTTTGGTAGTATATGACCTTGGACCTAGGATAATTTCTCTCACTTTATTCTCCCAAACTTTGGAATTTAGATTCCAAGTTGTTAATTCTTAGTTAGTCTAGCACTTCAAATTTTCCCCCTACTTTAAGTACTATTTCATCACTTTAGGACTGAGAGCTAATTCATATTAAGTCTCTTGGGTTCGATATTTCCTGGTTTTAATATTTACCCTTAAGGTTTTAATTTATATTTTTACCTATTAGATTAGCGTTTAGCAAAATGGCGTTGTTACTTGCTGGTTGAGAAGCATCGGGATGATAGGGTGTTGTCCATCCTTATTCAGGATCGCCCGAACCAGCTAAGCGAACATCATCGATGCACTGGAAACGGTGCTCTAACTGTACCCTGAACTGCTCCACTGAGATACTGAAGGAGCGCACAATCCATGTCATTCAGCTCATCATGCTTACATGGTCGGATACTATGATGAATGATCTCCATAGCCACTATGAGCTGAAGGTCGGTGATAAATGTAACTGAGATCACGTCCCAGCTCTGGTATGGGCCCTATCCATGTATTGGATGCGTGACCCAAACCGACCAATAATAGCCAAGTGTGAGTTAGAGAGGTAGTGTCGGGTGAAGGACTGCTATCTAAGGTTATAGGCGATGTCTAGGTTACGGGCTATGCTCTGAGGTGTGACTATGACACGAATAGAGGAAACATAGTGTAGACACCAAAAATTCTCACCTTTTAGTAAGACGAAAAAACAAAAATAAGCATGTTTTTAGAAAATAAGAGGGTCGTCCCCGTTTTTAATCAAAAGAATTTCTTTTCCAATCTTTAAATCTCACATTCCTTATGGAAGGAGCACGAGCCATCTTTATTGTAACCCCTTTTATATCATACTCTATTTTTTACACTTATTTTTGTCACTTTCGTTTTCAAACCATCCCACTATTTTTAGTAGTCTTACAATTTTATGTGTTCGGTTTTTTATTTTCCCCTTATTTTCATAACATTGCAAGCTCGTATATTTTACCCATGACTACATTAGTTTTCTTCTAAATTTCACTCGTTGCTTTATCATCATCACTTTCATTTTTCTTTTTGTCGTACTTGCGCTATTTTATCTTTTTATGTATTTTATCATGACATTTCATTTATTTATATATCTATATTTATTGCGTTAAGGAAGAAACATTTCATTTTTATTGATTCAAACTCGTTCATTCACAGTATATTCTCATTTAGAACCGTAGCGTTTCAGAAACGTCATCTGGTCAGAATCCGGACTTTAATCTATTTCTTGCATGTCTATATTGTATTATGGCATAGCTCACCCGGTTAGAGTATTTACTTGGGAATCCATGGGTCTAGTGTTCGAATCCTGGTGAGAGCTACCCGTGTTTTGTTCATTTTTCTCTTAGCATGTGTATCAGCTTATTTCTTAAGTCTTGCGTTTGTATGCTGAATGTTGCCTCAGTGTAGCCGGGTGCCACTATTAGGAAGGATAACAAGGACATGGGTTCGATATTGGGGAACTACAAAATTCCAGTTTTGAGTTTTGTCACTCTGAAGCCGACCCAAGCGTGGCCTACTTGGCCCAAAGTCAAAATCTAACCCAGATTAAACCCTAACATGGCATCTGTCCCTAAAAAAAACCTAGCCCCTTCTAATAAAATACTGAAACAGTAATGGACTTGGACACGGTTTTTCTTGCTTGAGCTCTGGAACCTTCTTCATCTTTGTCTGTTTGAAATCCCGAAGAACCGTTCCTTTCCCTTAGTCTCCTGGTCTGCCCTCGAAATTTGTTTTACCACCACCATCAACATCCTACTTACGTTGTTCACCAAAAACACCCGTTGCTCGCCACCGCCTCATTCATCTATGTCGAACCCGCCACCATCCACTCCACGCCATCTTGAAACTGCATTTGCAACCCCTCTCCAGAATCCATCTCAAAATCACAATCTCCACCCTTCCCCCTCTACCCGAAGCCATCGCTCACATCTTTTTCATTCGAAAACCTACTTTGATTCTATAGAGTAAGTGGTATCGATTTCTCTATGCACGGCTCTTGCTTTGCTTCTTCCCCGCTATCGCTTCCTTTACGCTTGGTTTCGCTTTTTTTTAATATATTGTTCCCGATTTAGAGTTCCTTGTGAGCTCACCCTCAATCGTTTTACTCTTTCAATCTTCTAGTTTTGTTGAACCCAGAACCGGAACCTTGAATGTCTGTTTCGAGAGTTTCTGGTCTCGAGGGAGTAGCTTTCCCTTTGTACTTGGTCCACTTTTATTTTAATTTCAGTATTCTCTCTCGGGTGTATGCATGGCTTTTTTTCTTAGCGTCGATTTATAAGTGTGAGCCTATGTAGCCTTCCTCAGTATTTTGTTTGACGAATTGCACTCGTATATGGCCTGATATGGACCTTGAAGTCCATGGACACGACATATTTTATTACAGGTCTAAGTTCTATTTGTTCTGGGCATTCTCGTTTGATTTCTGATATGTTCATGTCTTTGGGGTTATGTTGAGTTGAGCATTGTCTATCGTGGCGTCTATAATGAGGATTCTGTATACTCCTTTTTTCCGTTCTGTAACATAATAGACTGATCCCTTTTCCAGTCATGGTTCTGATTATCTTCATGTTACTACATTCGGGTTCGAAAGTCGAGTGAACTGGTCCATCTCCAGTTTGGACTCGTCTATTGGCATATTGTTGTAAAAAACCTGCACTGATGTCAGACTGGTCCTTTTCCAGTCATGAGTTTGGTTTTTCTCTGACCCAACTTGCGATCCTCATCCGACGATCTACTTCTGTTGCTATATTGTGCCCAAATTACAATGAGCTCAAACGAGACATCCCCTTGAGTCGTTTGCTTGCACTATTTACTGATATCTGTCTATTTTGATGCCACACCTTTGGAGGCATACGTTTGGATAAGAGGTATAGCTGATCACCAAAGAGAGTTGTCTTCTTCCCCGTTTGTTTATCTTCTGGACTAACACCTAGTTTAAGTCTCTGGTGTATTTTGAGATATTTGCAGAAAATTGTGTACGCTCTTCTTTCGGTACTGATTTCTAACCCTTATGATTACTCCTTAAACCCTTATGAACATCGTTGTCCAGTTTGTATGCTTGCTCTTAGATTTTCTTCATACCTCCTGGTTTTGTTTCATCCTGCTCCATGAAATATATGCAAATGAGTTTAACATCTGCCAATATGTGGATATGTATTTGGTTTTACTCTTTGGTTCAGATTCTCGGTTCTTACCACTACAACTTATTTGCTTCTTGAAATACTTGCCACTGAGTCTAACATCTGAAATCTTGTTCATATTTGTAGGAGTATGTAAAAAAAAATTTGTTAGAAACCCTACAACTTAGATCTTTATTTTGTTTGCTCGATAAGTCAGTAGAGTAAGCCTTAATCTGTCATACCTCTTAGTTCAGGCGATATTTCAGAGAGTAAATTTGATCCCCAACCACAAACAAAAAGTGTTTAAGAGCTTAATTTAGCCATCTCAGAAAAGTTCATGCCTTACCTTCACTGTTTGTTGGCAAACTCACAGAAATTAGTGTTCTGTTAGGCCATACTTGTACACATAGAGAACTCGTTTAATAATCTAGATTCAGTTCTGATTTGACCTTGAGTTGTTTAACCCCTTAATGTCCTCATCTGAAAGTTGTTTTACTAATTTGGTTAGGCACAACCTCCTCACTTTAAATTCGTTTAGATCACTCAACATTGTCTTGTAATTAACCATGAGCAAAAATAATTAGAACGGGATTAGTGATTTGGGTTTAGATTTGTCTACCACTTAGGCTGCTAATTGAGTTTGTCTTCTCTGTAAGTTATGACTGCATTTCTTCAATAAGAATGAAGCTGAGATGGTTATTCTTCCCTCATGGTTTCCGTTCGATGACTCACCCATGATTATTTGTTCTGTATTGTATACATGATCACGTTTTACACTTGATTTTACTGCAGTTTCAATTCATTTTCTTGTATTTGATTACTATTATTAAGCCCTAGTTATTTCCCCCTTTACGACCTTTTAAACTGACAGAAAAGCTTTGGATGAATTGTTGCCCCACACCTAACGGGTCTCTAATTCGTTTCGTGAGGCAACAATCTCCTATAACTTAAGAAAACATCTAAACCACCATTGTATATATATGGGAACAAAAAACTTTAAAAACAAGCCCTTAAGGCTATCTTAGGAGGACTTAGCGAAATTTATGCATTATGTTGCATTTTGGAGGATTTGCTGAGGTTTTGATTGAACTTGTGTGCTGGTAGATCCACTAGGGATGTGGCTAGTTTTTAATTAGATTTAGGTGAAGAAATGAGCTTTGGGCAAAGTTAGAAAAGTAGTCGGGTTATTATGCCAAAATTTCGGTTGAAACCGAATGATTTTGAGAAATGTGATAAGTGGAGAATGACCTAGTTTAGCTGGGTGTTGTTAGAGCTTGACTTGGGTAAATTGATCACCCTAGAATAAGAGAGGAAGATTGTGGAGAGAGAATGCAAAATCTGTAGCATATGATGTGTGAGAAAGTCTTGGAATGGCTTGAGATGAGCAAGAGTGTTAAATGTGAAACAAGGAGTGAACTTGGGTTTGAGAAGTGAATTGTCTTGGAGAATTTGGAATGGTCAATAAGTGTTTTGGTAAGGTTGGTAGGAGGTAAAAACTACCAGAGGAAGTTAGAAAATGCATTAGTGTGCAAAATGCAAAGAGAATGGAAATTTGTGAATTTGAGTAAGAATTTGAGTGAGGATTAAACCCATGACTTGAAGAGGTTTAGAGAATGTTTTAAGGTGTTTAAACATGTAGGAAACTTGTGGAAAAGATTAGGGAATGATTAGGGTGGATTAGGAATGGATTTGGGGCTGAAAATCGAAGTTTTAGCAGCTTTTTAGTAGGGTCTGGGACTTAGGGGTCGGACCAAGTCTCGGACCAAGCATAAAAACTCCCCGAGAGTTGATGTAGCAGGTGGTCCGGGACCCTAGTCCAGGACCAGGACCCGGACCTAGGCAGAAAAGTGGCCGAGAGTGAGTTTTACAACTGGTCCAGGACTTTGGGTTCGGACCAAGTCCAGGACCACCCCCAGAATTGTCCCGTGAGTGTTTTTAAAGGGCTTATATGATGAGGGTTTTAATTTTAATGATTTTAGATGATGTTTAGGTCTTGTTTGGTGACATGTAAAGGCCCTAAGAAGTGTAAACAAGTGCTAGAAGTGAGTGTGAAGTAAGAACTCAAATTGACAAGAGTAAAACCGAGAATAACGGGATAACGGGGTAAATACGGGAGTAGTATTTATTTATGTACTGTATGAGCTTGGTATTGATAATAGTGTTTGAAACATTACCAGAGAACCGTGTGTGAACCGAGCAATGTGAGGACACGGTAAAAGTGAAACCAAGGTGTAAGGTATGATTTTCTCATGCCCCGTATGATAACCGTGTTACGTTGATTGTGTGGTTGTGTGCCGGCTTAATCAAGACTAAAGCATGAAAATGATCCATTGCTTGATTATGTATGCCTTGTTGCATATTGTATGAACTAACATACTTGAATGCCGGTGAGGTATAACTTAGTGTATAGACCGACTCATAGCTGAGAGTAACGTTTGGCTAGAAACTCGTAGAACGGGTCGTTCATAAAATAACGGAACGTGCAAACACACAAGCTATCGATTATAGAATAACGATAAACACAACATATGAACTCACTAGAATGTGAAGAAGTTGTACGGGTTGAGTAAATACCCGATAACGGTTAGAAAACCAAGTTTAAAACATTCCACGAAATAAATAAATGTGGAAAGGTAAATGAACCTCCATCTAGAGGATTGAAGATAGTTCAAAGATGTGAACTTGTGAGAAAGTAAAAGAGACCTAAGGGAATTTAACTCCCTTAAGATACGGTCGACCTCCTATATGAGGAATCGACCCGGTATGAGGAAATAACCGAAAATAAAGGTATTCGAATTGTTGGGGCAACCCTTAAACCTAAGAATACCTGAATTAAGAAATGTTCTCAAATTCTTACAAAAACATCGAGAGTGATGCTTCTAGGCTAATATACATAATTATTTTTTAACTTCGAGAGAGGAGTGTATGGGAATGTGAGAAGTCCGAGAGTAGTCGGACCTATGTGAAAGAAGAAGGAACTAAGAGAGAGTTCCAGGAGCTAGTTGAACATTCCCACCATGCTAGATCTAGAGTAGGGTCATAACGGGGAAGTAAGACTATGCTCGAGAGCCATGAGTTTTGGCTTAAGAATGTATTAAGAGAAAACAAGCGTGACGTAGGAGACCTGTAGTGTCTCGAGAAACTACGAGAGCTTGAGTATAAGTAACCTAAGAGAGTGGGTGAGATAATGAATAAGTGACCCAAGTGAGTGGGTGAGATAATTAATAAGTACCCAAGAGTGTGGGTGAGACATTGAACAAGTAACCAAGGCATAGTGAGGTAGAACCCTCAAGGCCTAAGAGTAAATTGATACAAACTAACAACCTTGTTATGTTAGTTAGGGATTGTACCCCATGATTGATTGTCGAATCCTTGTGTAGTGTACATATATAATGTATTACTATATGCATGTTGATTTAATTAAAATGAACTCCATGCTCTCTACAAAAGTAGTCGGTGTACCCCGGTTAGCACGCGGGGTATGCGAATTTCATATGCAGCCATGTGCTGAGCCCTAGGGGCATCGTTT
Source organism: Limonium bicolor (assembly GCA_023374045.1). Lineage (NCBI taxonomy): Eukaryota > Viridiplantae > Streptophyta > Magnoliopsida > Caryophyllales > Plumbaginaceae > Limonium > Limonium bicolor. The sequence continues at coordinate 264,220,550 of CM041780.1, forward strand.
TATTTTCAGGTACACCGAAGATGATTCCGTTCGAGAGTAGGACGGGGACGGTGGTTAGCATGGGTAGTTAGATTTTAATTACTTATGTATTTGAATGAAGTGTAAGACCGAAAGTGTTATCGGCATCCATATGTTGTATACTAGTATAATAGAGGACTGAATGGAGAATTGTATTGTACGAGACTCGGTTAGAAATGAATTAGTAATGTTTTGTATTGAGTACTCGTTTATTCTGGTCCATCAGACCGATGTTGTAGTTGAGATAGGCCTGGTTAGCCACGTGGGTGGCTAACGGCATTGTATCACCTTTGTTGTAATAGAGTTCCACTGCGTGAGTAAGGGTAATTTGTGACAGTTTAAGAGGTAATGAGGAGTTAAACGGTTGGGGTGTTACACATATACACTGAAATCATCCATGAATACTTCAATACTTTTTTCTATAAAATCAGTGAAAATGCCTACATGCAACGTTGGAAAGTAGCAGGTGCATTGTAAAGCCCAAAAGGCATCCGAGTATATGCAAAGGTTACCGTAAGGGCAGGTGAAGGTAGTCTTCTCCTGGTCCTGAGGTGCAATTGGAATCTGAAAATACCCCGAATACCCGTCGAGGAAACAATAAAATTCTTGTCTTGCAAGCCTTTCCAACATTTGATCTATAAAGGGCAAAGGGAAGTGATCCTTTCGGGTGGCGGAATTTAACTTCCTATAATCAATGCACATACGTCATCCCGTGGTTTTTCTTTGGGGGATCAACTCCCTTTTTTTCATTTGGGACTGCTTCTATCCACCCTTCTGGGTACTACCTGGACAGGACTTACCCAAGGGCTATCAGAAATGGGGTATATGATACCAGCATTTAACAATTTGAGAACCTCATTTTTGACAACTTCTTTTAGGTAGGATTCAACCTTCTTTGAGCTTGCCTTATTGGTTTATGGTTTTCCTCCATACAGATACGGTGGGTGCAAAAAACTAGGATCAATACTTTCAAATCTGCCAGACACCAACCTAAGGCTCTCTTATGCTTTCCTAAGACTTCTAACAGTTTGACTTCTTACTCAGGAGAGAGAAGCGAGCAAATAATTACAGGAAGAGAGTTTGTACCTGATAGGAAGGCATATTTTAGATCAGAAGGAAGTTCCTTCAGTTTTACCTATGGTGGTCGCTCGATGGAGGGTACAGCTTTTTGAGGTGGGTATTCAAGCCTCTCCAATGGTGGTTGATAACTTTTCTTTTTGCCCAAGTTGAGATGCTCAACAATTGCATTGATCTCTTTCTGTGGCGATTTTTTGATAGACAATACCAGCACTTGCTCCAAGGCCTCCAACTCATGAGGTTCAACCAAGGAGATGGAGAAAGCCTCTTCATCATTTAGGAATTCGTCTGTGCCATCGTCTGTTAGTAGACCAACACAACACACGGTATGAGCAGAAACACTTTTTCTTACCATCTGTGCCATGTTAAATTCTATCTTCTTGTTCTCGAATCGGAAGGTGACCTTGCCATCATCAACGTCAATGACTGCTCTGGCAGTACTTAAGAATGGTCACCCTAGGATCAGTGGGACCTCAGTATCCTCACTAATATCTAAGACGACGAAATCGGCAGGGAAGATGAATTTGTCAACTCCTACCACCAAATTTTCTACCATTCCCATTGGTTTGATGGAAGATCTATCTGCCAATTGAAGGGAGAAGGAAACGGGCTTCAGTTGACTGCCGCGAATCCTTGTGAAGATGGAGTAAGGCATAATATTAATACTTGCCCCAAGGTCACATAGCCCATGGCCACAATCAACATTTCCAATACAGCAAGCCACTATTGGCAATCCTGGGTCCTTCTGTTTGGGTGGCATTGCTCTTAACATGTTGCCGAGCACTCTTCTGTCAGTGCAACTGTCTCTAAATCTTTCATTTATCTCGTGTTGCTCATCAGTTCCTTAAGGAACTTATCATAGGTAGGCATCTGTTTTAAAGCATCTATCAAAGGAATGTCAATGGTTAAGCGTTGAAATATTCCTAAGAATTTCTTGAATTGCTCATCCATATGCTTTTTCTTGAGCCTATGTGGAAATGGTAATTTTTCTTTTGTTTGATTATTGAGAGAAGTGGAGACGGTAGAAGGAGATTTAGAAGTAGAGGGAAACGAGATAGGAGCTTGTGTCTCCTGTGAGGGCATAGAAGGAATTGTCTCCTCTACATCATCAGATGCCACTTGTTTTTCTTTTTCTTGATCCGTACCCACCTCCTTGTCACTTCTGAGAGTAACGGCGCTTGCATCTTGGCTTCCAAGGATAACTGATTTCGCCTGCTCTCTCGGTTTAATTGAGTTTGGGAGGGAAATTGGCCATGAGGCCTAGGTTGGGTAAGGATTTGTTGCAGTTGAGAGTGCGGGGACTTTTGGTCCTTGTGTAATGTAGAGATTTCTTCTTATGTATCTCTGGATTTATTCATGAGGGCCTTCATCATATCCCTCATCTCGGCCATCTCTGCTGCTGAGTTAGATGGGAGTTGTGGGGTGATTGGTGAGAAGGCACTCTGTTATAGGGAGGTTGGGCGATTGCCTCTGACCTCCTTGATAGCCGGAATTGTTTTGTAAGTTTTGGTGTGATTAGTCACCTCTTTTCCAAGGTTGCCGGTACCCTTGATTGTTGGCGACGTAGTTCACCTCCTCAGATGCCTTAAGTTCTTGTAACTCAGGACACTGCTCAAAATCATGTGATCCGCCACACTGTGTACAAGGCACGTCAGAAGGTGGTAAGGAAAACATATACGAGCGAGTTACCTAAGCGGACGGTCTTGCATTGGCCATGTTTACCTATTGAGGGAGAGAACTCATGGCTATTGCTCCATGACTTTTTGTAGAGCACTTACCTTTGTGGACTGTTGAGCATTGCTCTCCAGCAATTGCTCGTGGCTCTTCATCAATTTTTCAAATTTGTTATCACTTTCTCCAATATGGTACAAACCTGGAGTATTACCTCTTGTTCCTCCCGTAGCCCAGTCATGAATTTCCTCGCATAAGGATTTAATCCTATCCAGAAATTGTTCCCCTGGTTTCTTCAGGATGTCGGCGCCAAGGGAGGACAACACCATCATCTTGTACTGGTTCACGAGCCCTTTGTAGAACAACTGAGAGAGTTGCTCCTTCGTGAGACCATGGTGGGGACACTTCAAAAGTAACCCCTTAAATCTATCCCAAGCTTCACAAATATTCTCTGATCCAGGTTGCTTGAAGTTGTAGATTTCAACGATCATTTCCAAAGTGCGACTTGGCGGTAGGAATTTGTCGTAGAACTTCGTTGCCATGTCGTCCCATGTGGAGATGGTGTTTGGCGTCAGGCTATGATACCTTTCGCTGGCGATCCCAATAAGGTTGTGTGGGAAGAGTGAGAGGCGTGCATATTGCAGAACTGTGTCAGTAGCGGTAAGACTATTGACATGCTGTAGAAATTTTGTCACGTGGAGCAATGCTTCATCGGGGTTGGAACCATCAAACATTCCCAACTCTTTGACACAACGGATTTGATGATACGGCTTCAACTTCTGCCATTCATCATAATCGGCTTGAGGAAGAGAAGGAAGATTGATGGCCGGCTTCTGGCCTTGGTTTGAGGGCCGATTGATGTTGCGTACTGTTGCCATCTTGCTTGAAATACTCTCCTTGTATGTAAGATAGGTTCTTCTTTTGTCTTAAGTTGCGAAGAAGTGTTCTTTCGATCGCTGGATCGTAGTGTGTTACTTCGTCAGAAGAATTGTGTGACCGAATAAGCATTCACTATAAAGAAGACAAGTACCTAAGAGATGACAAAGGGAACTGTTTTAATGTAACATGAAAACAATATGTATTAATTTGTACTTTTATTTAAAAAGAAAATACATTGTCATACATAAAATATATAAGAAACTATAATAAAACATATAGAAGATACTAAAGTATACAACTAGTAGATAGCCCTAAACCTAGTACGCCTAACTTTACTAGTGAAGATCGCATAGGATGGGGGCCTTCGGTGAATCCTATTGGTGAAGATACCCATATGAGGGAATGTTCGCCTAAGTTCATCCACGGGCAGAACCCTCATGCGGGCTGTGGTCCTAAGGCGGTGGTAGGCAAGGGCAGGTCTCATCTTCTTCCTCTTAATAAAGATTTGTACCCTTGTACGGGGGGTAGAGTTCATTTACTACATATATATATGCAGAAAATGAAAAAGGTCGGACTCCCCACTTTGTAACTTTGCCATCCAAATGTTTCTAGGCATCCTGAGTACAAAGTTTAGACAAAGGGTGAGACATTTATAAGAGCAAGGGATTCGTATAAAGAAAAAGAGGAAAAAATGATAAGTTGCACGTGCCGGGTGGAATGCCGGATACGCAGTGTCCGGCTTCAGACTTCCTCCGTTAGCGCCGGATCATGGAACCCGGCATCCTACACGACATGTTCGAAATTACAACAAAACGCAACAACACATAACAGATAAAGAAACGGATAGTAGCGAAATAAAGAGTATGCCGGGCATACTGCCAGATGTATTCCACCCGGCGCGGACTTCCTTCGAATATGCCGGGTTTACTTTGCCCGGCATTAAGTCCGGCATATTCAACAAACCAGAAATTAATGCAAAATCAACGAATAAAGAATATGCAATTACCAATTTAAGACTTCGACTAATTACAAGTCCCCGGCAACGGCGCCATTTTGCTAAACGAATTATTGTAGGGTAAATTAATGTACAAAAGAATCAAGTAATAAAGTAAATAAAAGAATAAATCCTACAACCCTAAGTACGGGTAGCAAAAATTCCGGTCAAAGCAGCAAGGGAGCAAATTAAGACCAAGAATATCGAACCCTAGGGACTTATATAGAAAATTAGTCCTAGCCTTGGTAATTACTAATTCTTACTAAATAAAGGGGGAAAAGTGTATAAGTATTTCTAAACTTAACTAAACTAACTACTCACAACGAACTAACCTTGATTAGGGTTAATTATCAATCCAAGAACTCATATGATCAAGGATCAAAAGTGGCAAGTCTCGAAAAGGATTTTTTTCTCACAAAATGAATATGCCGGGTTTCCTGCCGGACCTCCAATACCCGGCACATTCAAGGTCTTTGAATGTGCCGGACATCTTCCATCCGGCATGAATCATTTCGTGAATACCGCTTCCAGTTTCTGGTTCGACAACAAGAACTCAACATTCTCATTCGCACCGTGCATAATTCATACCGCGAATACAAACAGAATGATGGGGAAATAAGAGATTAATCCTAAACCCTAGCATTTATTGCCCACTTTTCAGAACAACAATTTAAAGATTACCAAAATCCTAATCTATTCTACTCTTGCTTTTGTAAGCCTTAAATAGGACTTAGAGATAAGAGAACAAGCGAGAAGATCCTTATTCTACTTTTAAGGAGATTAGAACTCGGGTTAAGAAACATGAAAATTCCATTAATGATCAATGAGTGTTTACAAGATAATCATCTAACCAAGGCAGCCAAAGAGTTTACCAAACCAACCAGAACATTTGAGAGAAGATACAAGGAGGAACAAGAGTACAACTTGATGAGAATTCCCTCAAACTTGATAATGTCTTCTTTCTTCTGGAAGGAATTGCAGCGCTTCCTTGGCAGCAGTTCGTTGTGATTTCGGGCGATTTGGAATGTAAAATAATGATAGAAGTGTCATCTCCAAGTGCAGGCTCTCGGCCTTTTATAGACTTGAAAAATCTTTAGATGTCGAGTCCTATGCCGGGTAGAAGTCATCCGGCATGTGAATTAAACACGTGCTTTCCAGTAACGGTCGAAACCGCCAGAGCGTGAAAAGTCACTTGTGCCGGACAGGTAATGCCCGGCACTGAGTATTTTGCTAATGGTAAATAACCGTTATCTTTTGGCGAATAGGCGCGTCGTTTGCTTATGCTGGCTACGGAGGAGTACCCCACACCATGCCCGGCCAGATCCCTTTTCTGATGCGTACATATGCCGTGCAGAAGGAACCCAGCTTCACATCTGGCAAGGCTTGGTTTCCGATGTAAAACTTGCTCCTTGCATGGAAAACACTCAAGGCATTATTCTGAACATATAAAATGGCTTTTCATACAAAATAATGTAAATACTATCTATTTTAATCTCACTTTAACTAATAATACTACCAATCTAGCTTATAAAATATGATAAGTCTACGGCTTATCACCCGCCTGCGACTAGGAAGGCTGTTACGTCCCTAGCATCCCGCCTTGTAAAAATCTAGGCTGCAATTAGGGGAGGTTTATCACCCTAATGCCCCGTCTAAAGATATCCATACTGTGACAAGGGAGATCACGACTCCAGTGCCCCACCTCAGATTTTTTATCTTAGAAGAAAGACAAGTGATGTCTAACTAGGAAGAAAACGTTCTTTGAAAGTGTTAGACATTCCATGTCCCCCGAAAATGGTTTATTTTTGAGTTAGAAAGCTGAGTTTTGAAAAAAAAACGTTTAAAGTTGCTCGGAACCCTTTATAAAGAAACATTATTTTGAGAAATATTTTAGGAGAAAACTTTCTATGTGAGAAGAACTTTTTGCATGCATTTGATAAGAGTTTTCCATGATGTGAGAAGAGTTTTCCTTTAAAATTCCACAAAATGGTTTCCTTAAGTTTTAAAATCTTGATGAAAAGTAAAAGAGTTTTGAATTTTGAATAGGTTTTAGAACCAATGAAGAAGTGTTTATGAATTTATGAAGTTTGGGGTGGATTCACAAGTTGAGGGTGAATTGGATGAATTGACTTTGGGTTTGAATTAAAAATGAGTTGGGTTCGAAATGGGTTGAATTGAATTTGGGGTTGGAAGACGGGCCGGGCCAAAGTTGGACCAAGTCGAAGTTGGGTTAGTCAAAGTAGGGTCGGTCAAGGTTGGACTGGGTCAAAGTTGGGTCAAAGTCAAAGCTCGGGTTGGTCAAAGTTGGGCTCATGGGCCGAATTGGTTAAAGTTGGGCTCATAGGCTGAATTGGGTTAAAGTTGAGTCCATGGGCCAATTGAGCTTAAAGGGCCGAAGTGGGCATTGTTTGGGCTTTCGGGCTGAGATGGGCCTTGTTTAGGGTTATGGGCCGAATTGGACCTTGGGCTTGGTTTGGAATTTGGGCCTTGGAATTGGGTTTGATTTTTGGGTGGAGGTTTGGGTTGGTTGAATTAAATTTTGGATTTAAATTGCTTTTGAAATGGATTTGGATTAGTTTAGGAGATGGGCTGATTTTAGAAATGAAGATGGACTGGTGTTTAGAGTCTGGGTAATGGGTTGAGTCTAGGTAGGGAGTGGGTCGGGTTTTATTGAGCCAGCCTTGAAAATGGGCCAGGGTACTTTTATGGGCCGAACCAGGCTTTGGAATGCATGTTTGGATTGGGTTAGAGTATGGGCCAAAGCTGGGTTAGGGCCGGTCTTGAGTATTGGGCCAAGTCGTGTATGTGGGATGGATCGGATTTTGGGCCTTGGGTGCCGGACTTGGGCCTCGGGTTTATGAGATTTAGGCCTCGGGTTTGTAAGATTTGCGCCTCAGGTTTGTAGGTTTTGGGCCTCGGTTTGTAGGCCAGGTCGAATTTTGGAGATGGGCCAGTGTTTGGGTTGAGACAAAGGCTTATGGGCCAAATCAAATTAATGGGGCGAGTCGAATCTTGTGGGCCCAATCAAGTTTATGGGCCAGGTCCGAAATGGGTCGTGGGCCAGGTTTAGGGTTTAATTTTGAATTGGGCCAGTGTTTGGGTTGAGACAAAGGCTTATGGGCCAATTCAGATTAATGGGCCGGGTTTAGGGTTTAATTTTGAATTGGGCCAAGGAAAAATATTTTTATGAAGTCAAAATAGATTAAGAAGGGTTGGAATTCAAAATCTGATGAAGAAATCAGAGAGATAATCTTGATTTTTATGAAAGGATTTTTATTGAAACGAGGGTAAAAGAAAAGGTATCTGAACCTGGACAAAATGGAATAATAAGGTTATTAATCAGTTAATCTTGATTATGGGTGTGTTGAGGGCAAAGGAGGATTCCACCCACATAAAATGAATCGGAGACCCACTAGGCATGGGGTGGTTTCACATCCTAAGTCCTCCTAAGATAGCCTTAAGGGCTTTTTTTTTAAAGTTTTTTGTTCCCATATATATACAATGGTGGTTTAGATGTTTTCTTAAGTTATAGGAGATTGTTGCCTCACGAAACGAATTAGAGACCCGTTAGGTGTGGGGCAACAATTCATCCAAAGCTTTTCTGTCAGTTTAAAAGGTCGTAAAGGGGGGAAATAACTAGGGCTTAATAATAGTAATCAAATACAAGAAAATGAATTGAAACTGCAGTAAAATCAAGTGTAAAATGTGATCATGTATACAACGCAGAACAAATAATCATGGGTGAGTCATCGAACGGAAACCATGAGGGAAGAATAACCATCTCAGCTTCATTCTTATTGAAGAAATGCAGTCATAACTTACAGAGAAGACAAACTCAATTAGCAGCCTAAGTGGTAGACAAATCTAAACCCAAATCACTAATCCCGTTCTAATTATTTTCTGCTCATGGTTAATTACAAGACAATGTTGAGTGATCTAAACGAATTCTTAAAGTGAGGAGGTTGTGCCTAACCAAATTAGTAAAACAACTTTCAGATGAGGACATTAAGGGGTTAAACAACTCAAGGTCAAATCAGAACTGAATCTAGATTATTAAACGAGTTCTCTATGTGTACAAGTATGGCCTAACAGAACACTAATTCTGTGAGTTTGCCAACAAACAGTGAAGGTAAGGCATGAACTTTTCTGAGATGGCTAAATTAAGCTCTTAAACACTTTTTGTTTGTGGTTGGGGATCAAATTTACTCTCTGAAATATCGCCTGAACTAAGAGGTATGACAGATTAAGGCTTACTCTACTGACTTATCGAGCAAACAAAATAAAGATCTAAGTTGTAGGGTTTCTAACAAATTTTTTTTACATACTCCTACAAATATGAACAAGATTTCAGATGTTAGACTCAGTGGCAAGTATTTCAAGAAGCAAATAAGTTGTAGTGGTAAGAACCGAGAATCTGAACCAAAGAGTAAAACCAAATACATATCCACATATTGGCAGATGTTAAACTCATTTGCATATATTTCATGGAGCAGGATGAAACAAAACCAGGAGGCATGAAGAAAATCTAAAGCAAGCATACAAACTGGACAACGATGTTCATAAGGGTTTAAGGAGTAATCATAAGGGTTAGAAATCAGTACCGAAAGAAGAGCGTACACAATTTTCTGCAAATATCTCAAAATACACAGAGACTTAAACTAGGTGTTAGTCCAGAAGATAAACAAACGGGGAAGAAGACAACTCTCTTTGGTGATCAGCTATACCTCTTATCCAAACGTATGCCTCCAAAGGTGTGGCATCAAAATAGACAGATATCAGTAAATAGTGCAAGCAAACGACTCAAGGGGATGTCTCGTTTGAGCTCATTGTAATTTGGGCACAATATAGCAACAGAAGTAGATCGTCGGATGAGGATCGCAAGTTGGGTCAGAGAAAAACCAAACTCATGACTGGAAAAGGACCAGTCTGACATCAGTGCAGGTTTTTTACAACAATATGCCAATAGACGAGTCCAAACTGGAGATGGACCAGTTCACTCGACTTTCGAACCCGAATGTAGTAACATGAAGATAATCAGAACCATGACTGGAAAAGGGATCAGTCTATTATGTTACAGAACGGAAAAAAGGAGTATACAGAATCCTCATTATAGACGCCACGATAGACAATGCTCAACTCAACATAACCCCAAAGACATGAACATATCAGAAATCAAACGAGAATGCCCAGAACAAATAGAACTTAGACCTGTAATAAAATATGTCGTGTCCATGGACTTCAAGGTCCATATCAGGCCATATACGAGTGCAATTCGTCAAACAAAATACTGAGGAAGGCTACATAGGCTCACACTTATAAATCGACGCTAAGAAAAAAAGCCATGCATACACCCGAGAGAGAATACTGAAATTAAAATAAAAGTGGACCAAGTACAAAGGGAAAGCTACTCCCTCGAGACCAGAAACTCTCGAAACAGACATTCAAGGTTCCGGTTCTGGGTTCAACAAAACTAGAAGATTGAAAGAGTAAAACGATTGAGGGTGAGCTCACAAGGAACTCTAAATCGGGAACAATATATTAAAAAAAAAGCGAAACCAAGCGTAAAGGAAGCGATAGCGGGGAAGAAGCAAAGCAAGAGCCGTGCATAGAGAAATCGATACCACTTACTCTATAGAATCAAAGTAGGTTTTCGAATGAAAAAGATGTGAGCGATGGCTTCGGGTAGAGGGAGAAGGGTGGAGATTGTGATTTTGAGATGGATTCTGGAGAGGGGTTGCAAATGCAGTTTCAAGATGGCGTGGAGTGGATGGTGGCGGGTTCGACATAGATGAATGAGGCGGTGGCGAGCAACGGGTGTTTTTGGTGAACAACGTAAGTAGGATGTTGATGGTGGTGGTAAAACAAATTTCGAGGGCAGACCAGGAGACTAGGGAAAGGAACGGTTCTTCGGGATTTCAAACAGACAAAGATGAAGAAGGTTCCAGAGCTCAAGCAAGAAAAACCGTGTCCAAGTCCATTACTGTTTCAGTATTTTATTAGAAGGGGCTAGGGTTTTTTTAGGGACAGATGCCATGTTAGGGTTTAATCTGGGTTAGATTTTGACTTTGGGCCAAGTAGGCCACGCTTGGGTCGGCTTCAGAGTGACAAAACTCAAAACTGGAATTTTGTAGTTCCCCAATATCGAACCCATGTCCTTGTTATCCTTCCTAATAGTGGCACCCGGCTACACTGAGGCAACATTCAGCATACAAACGCAAGACTTAAGAAATAAGCTGATACACATGCTAAGAGAAAAATGAACAAAACACGGGTAGCTCTCACCAGGATTCGAACACTAGACCCATGGATTCCCAAGTAAATACTCTAACGGGTGAGCTATGCCATAATACAATATAGACATGCAAGAAATAGATTAAAGTCCGGATTCTGACCAGATGACGTTTCTGAAACGCTACGGTTCTAAATGAGAATATACTGTGAAATGAACGAGTTTGAATCCAATAAAAATGAAATGTTTCTTCCTTAACGCAATAAATATAGATATATAAATAAATGAAATGTCATGATAAAATACATAAAAAGATAAAATAGCGCAAGTACGACAAAAAAGAAAAATGAAAGTGATGATGATAAAGCAACGAGTGAAATTTAGAAGAAAACTAATGTAGTCATGGGTAAAATATACGAGCTTGCAATGTTATGAAAATAAGGGGAAATAAAAAAACCGAACACATAAAATTGTAAGACTACTAAAAATAGTGGGATGGTTTGAAAACGAAAGTGACAAAAATAAGTGTAAAAAATAGAGTATGATAAAAGGGGTTACAATAAAGATGGCTCGTGCTCCTTCCATAAGGAATGTGAGATTTAAAGATTGGGAAAAGAAATTCTTTGATTAAAAACGGGGACGACCCTCTTATTTTCTAAAAACATGCTTATTTTTGTTTTTTCGTCTTACTAAAAGGTGAGAATTTTTGGTGTCTACACTATGTTTCCTCTATTCGTGTCATAGTCACACCTCAGAGCATAGCCCGTAACCTAGACATCGCCTATAACCTTAGATAGCAGTCCTTCACCCGACACTACCTCTCTAACTCACACTTGGCTATTATTGGTCGGTTTGGGTCACGCATCCAATACATGGATAGGGCCCATACCAGAGCTGGGACGTGATCTCAGTTACATTTATCACCGACCTTCAGCTCATAGTGGCTATGGAGATCATTCATCATAGTATCCGACCATGTAAGCATGATGAGCTGAATGACATGGATTGTGCGCTCCTTCAGTATCTCAGTGGAGCAGTTCAGGGTACAGTTAGAGCACCGTTTCCAGTGCATCGATGATGTTCGCTTAGCTGGTTCGGGCGATCCTGAATAAGGATGGACAACACCCTATCATCCCGATGCTTCTCAACCAGCAAGTAACAACGCCATTTTGCTAAACGCTAATCTAATAGGTAAAAATATAAATTAAAACCTTAAGGGTAAATATTAAAACCAGGAAATATCGAACCCAAGAGACTTAATATGAATTAGCTCTCAGTCCTAAAGTGATGAAATAGTACTTAAAGTAGGGGGGGGAAATTTGAAGTGCTAGACTAACTAAGAATTAACAACTTGGAATCTAAATTCCAAAGTTTGGAGAATAAAGTGAGAGAAATTATCCTAGGTCCAAGGTCATATACTACCAAACAAATAGAGAAAAACATGCAATACACCACAAGTTGAAAAACCAGTAAAATGTACATGCCGGATAGGGTAGCCAGATGGGTCACGCCCGGCGCATCAACTTTCGTAAAGATGTCGGATGTAGGTCACCCAACATACCACCCGACAAGTACAAACTTCTAGTACTCGAATCTCGAGGCAAGAAGGCATCACTACTCAAGAAATCATGTTCGAATAAGCCCCTAATGACGGAAATAAGTCTTGTAAATTCTATCCCTAAGATATATCCTAAATCATGATCAATAATCATAAAGGGTTCAAGAGTTCATCAACCTATTCTACTCTTCATCGATCAAATCAGAATAGAAATTCGAAGTAATCAAAGAGGCGGGCTACACCAATTCAATTAACATGAAAATAGAACTCTTGAATAGAACTTGTAAAATATACAATGTATTCTCTACATTGGCAGCACAATTCCCTCAAACCAAGGACAAACTAAAGTCTACTCAGTCATGGTAGAATTCAAAGGAAATACAATGAGGAAGAAAGAAAGTAAAAACATGATGAAAATCTCCCTCAATTCCGTAATTGTTCTTCCTCTGATGTTTAACTTTTGTGGATACTTCTCCAGCGATTGGCGAAGAAATTGGATTGACTTCGTAGATTGAATCACACGGAGCGCGATGATGAAAACAGAATCAAAATCCGATCAAATTTGATTCTAGTCTCATTGACTCCTATGAAGAACTCTCGTGTGTTTCTCTCTCGTGAATAAGCGGAAAGAATAATGATAATGAATGATGTATGAGGAAGGAGACAGATCCTCCTTATATAGACCTCTTTTTTTCTTTTCCGTCATGTGCCGGGTGCGATGCCGGGAATTGGATACCTGACATTTGGTATTTTAACTGCCAACTCCAACCGTCTTGGACATGCGTCGGCTAGGTTCTGTCCGGCACCATATCAGGCATAGGCATCTATATATGACGTGTCGTGAGTTAATTACCCGACAACATGATCCGACCGTCTTCAGTTTTCTGATAATTTTGTGCCGTGTACTTGGGACCCGACATGCGGCACGACATGTCTCCTGAGGTAAGTTCCTTGCATCTTTCTCCAAGGTTTCAGGGTTAGAGTTTATTCTTGCCATGAAAATACACTAAATTAAGTTCAAATACAATAATATAAGTTATACAACATAAGTCATATAATTCTAACCCTACATTATCTAAACTTAGACATTATCTATATAATTATGGCACAAAAACTAAGATAAGTCTTAGGCTTATCACCCATATTAGTGCTAGACTAACCGGCAACCTATAATCTATCTCAAGGCTTAATATCGACAGATTCAGAGCAAACCTACCAATTCCAACACATAGATAACAAATTGGGTAAAACCCTAAACAGATCGTGACTCATGAGTAACAAGTTTAAGGTCCACAAGTGCCCAAATCATCAAAATTTATGCACAAGAACTAAAATGAAGCATTAAAACAAGTTCAAAATTCAACAATGGAGGGTTAGAGGAGTTGGGTCAAAATCCCCATCCCAAGCTACAAGGAGTCTACATAAGCATTAGAGCAAAAATAAGAGAAAATGAAGAAGAGATAGCCATGGAGGTTGAAGAAGGTATTTAATGGAGGTGAGCTTCTCCTCCTCTTCTTCTTCCTCTTGTTTCCCTTTTTTTCTTTTCTTTTCCCGTCACTTTTTGGTCTACCCATTCCTCTCTTTCCTCTTCTTTTCCCCTTTTAAAAGCACGATTATAAGAATTTTTTAGCCTGACAGACCTAAGTGGGTCGGCTCTGCTAGGAGAAGACATCGTCACGTGCGCAACTTTTAGTCCAATTGACCCACCTTGGGTAGTCCTATGGGTCGTCGAGTTCAATAGCTTCCGACCAACCCACCTGGGGAGATTGTCTGGGTTGGTCGAGTACAGTAGCTTCTAGATAAAGTCCGACTAGGGGTGGCAATTTCAACACGACCCGTTTGACCAACACGAACCCGACATGAAGTTAGAGGTTTGGGTTTTAAAATTTGACACGATTAAATAAACGGGTCAACCCGAACACGACTCGTTTAATAACCGTGTCGGGTTTGGGTTTAAGATATGTAACCCGCTAACCCGTTTATGTAATTAATATTAAATAAATATATGTTATTAATTATAGATTATTCATTTTTTTATTATCAAATTTTAATATAAATAAGATATATAAATATTAAAATTAAGTATTTAATTAAATTAAAGTTAATAATATCATAGAATGGCAAATCTAATGTTAATTAATCAAAGTATTTTCTTTTATATAACTAAACATGTTAGGTTTGAGTTAAATATATGTGGATTTGAGTTTCAAATTTAGACATAATTAGTTAATTGAGTCAGACGGGTCAACCCGTTTGATAACCCGGTCAACCTGTTTAATAAACGGGTTGGTTTGGGTTTCATATTTTGACACAATTAATTAAACGGGTTGGGTCGGGTCAACCCGTTTAATAAACGGGTCGGGTTTGGGTTTAGCCTAACACGATCTGTGAACCTATTTTGCCACCCATAAGTCCGACCGACCCACCTGGTTCGGTCCTGTGGAGAGGTTGGTCTTCAAAACACTCAATCTTCTTTGTTTTTACTTTGATTTTGATCTATTTTCGCCTACATGTTCCTCTTTTCGCCTACTTTGCTTCTAGCTATGTTATTCCTCCCGTTTAAGCAATAAATGTATAGAAACATCAATAAAACACAGCACTAGAGAAAAACTAGCTAAAGTGAGAAAATGAGCATGAATAGTGTTGATAAAACATATGAAATACACCCCTAGAACATGCTCATTTGGACACTCATCAGTCGCATCAATTGATGAAGAAGAAGAGCTTGGAAGGATATGTTTGCAATTGTCAACATGACATTGCTGAACTAGTTGTTGAAAGTGATAGTGATAAAGAAAATGATCTTCAAGTTTAGTCTTGATAGACTAGAAAAAAAGTTGTTCTTTAAGTTTTATTTTTCATTATTAAACCTTATCGCTCTCTTAATTTTAACTTTGCACTTTCTTTTGACCATGACTTTTGAACTTATGGTTTATTGATGTATGATTAATGTTATTAGAAAACCACTCATTGCCATATTCAAATCAGTAGCAAGATTACATAGATCTTAATTACATCCTATATCAAGACACATTTCCCACAAGAATATAACATCAAACTACCACACAAACAACTAAACCAATAGCATCTCGATAATTAGGTTTTCTATAACCCTAAAACTACATCGATTGCACACATTCGGGTAATTCTTGCAATCATCCCCATTAAACACATCAGGCACCATTTAAAGAATGTGAAAGTCGTAGAGCAACTTGCACCGGACCTGAACATTGAATCATACCTTTACCAACATCACCATCCGCATTGTCACCTCCCATTGAACAGGGTCCCCAACAACCTCACGTGATAATAACTTTGCAAAACCACATACTAAGATAGTATCTCCCCACATATAAGCAGACGTCCTCCATATACCTACCAACTTAACAGCATAACATCCAACAAAAAAGGCAGCTTGTCCTATAGCAATTCTAGGACTGAGAGGATCACCATGGTCCCTCGTATATAAGCAGACGTTCTCCATATACCTATCAACCGACCATGGTGATCCTATCACTCCCAAAATTTCACTTACTTAGAGCCTTATGTCAATGTCTTTGTGCAACCCAACCAGAGGAAACAATATTTAACCACATAAGTGCTTGAGAAGAAGATTTGTAAAGGTCGGCAATATGATCTGTCACCCTCATATCCTTCTGCTGAATCTTTTATGTAAAGCAAAAAAAAATCAGACTATCATTCTCATTAATACCCTAGAAAATATGCTTTAGGATTTTGCATGGTGAGATAGAGCAGAGCAAGGGGCAACACAAAAGCCAAGGGGTAGTGAAGAGCACTGACTTTTGAACTCATGGTTTATTGATGTATGATGATTTAGTGTTGCAACTTTCAAGGGGTTATATAAAGGTGTTTATTAAGACACTTTATATCTTATTTTGTGACGATTACACTTGTAAGTAGCAAGTTTGTGTTCAGGTAATTGTTTAGACACTTCGAATGTTTGTGATGAGATAATGCTTGGTAGCAACTTGCTAGTTAACATGTTTTGGTTACCGTTACAACATACTTAGTCTTATCATGAGATAATGTAAGTTGTCAAGTTCCATTTTACAATATTATGATTGTAAAGTTAATGTATAATAATGATATGTTAATTTAATAGTCCTTGATTTGGCAAAAAAAAGTTTATTTTTGAAGTTCTCATATCATATAATCATGATATTCTCATATCAGATAGTCATGTATTGTATATGGATAGAAGATATTTCATAATTCATTTTACAAAATAGATGTATCATTCGTGATATGTTGAAGTCGTGCTTCATAGCTTATACCTTAACCACACAAATTCGACCATGCAACTTCTAACATAATGATTCATCATCTCTCATATTTAAAAACCAAGATTCAAGATGTTGGTATTCATATATGTATGTTTACCTAAAATCACTGCTGAAAAAAAAGAATAAACAACGCTTAAATTTGGCATATAGAACGTTTATAAAGCGCAGTTTATTCGAGCGACGCAAATGATTAAACATTTTAAATGACGCTTTCAAAGCGTTCTTTATACTATCTTTAAAGAATGCTTATTTGTAAAGTGTTCTTTATAATGCGAGAAAGATGGGAACATAAAAAACACTTTAGCCTAACAAGCGTTCTTTATGCTTAGACAAAAACAACGCTTATCACATATACGCGTTTCTTATGATGGTTGGCGGGAGAGTTTAAAGAACGCTTATATGGATAAGCGTTCTTTATATCTTCCTTTTTTAAAAAAAAATCCAGAAATCTCTGTTCCAACAAATGCTATAGATATATCATCACATCAGATCAATGCATTGTTGCATTTTCAACACAGTAGAAGCCATCACAACAAACTGTAACAGAGAAATTAAATCTACGAATTAAATTTACAGCAAAACACATCAGATCCCAGGCCAATTGCAACAAATCAGCTAGTATTAGTACTGTAACACCCCTAAAACCGGCCTAAGAGTTAAGGGTATTACACGCCGCGTATTTCTACCAATAACGCAAGGCTCTAAAACATTCAAATGCAATAAAGGCCCAAAACAGAGTTTACATAAACATTGTAAACCAAAGTATTCAATGCAGCGGAAGTAAAACGAATTCCAAATACATATCCAAGTCAGAGACTCAAAACAGAGTAAGGCCCGAAGGCTACAACGTCATAACAGAAGTTTAAACAATCAAATGAGCTAAGCACTACCGCTCCAGAACTCAAGATGATCCTCGCTGATTAATCTGCAAAAATGTTAGAAGTAGGGGAATGAGCACACAACTATGCCCAGTAAGCAGCGACCGTCATCAGTAAGGTCGCTCAAAACAATTGAAATCAGAAGAAGGAGAAGACAAACGTTATATCCACAATTCTTAAAAGTTAGAAGCTTTCAGAGCAGAAACAGAGTGGAACTCAAGGAGTTCCCATATCAGAAACAGTCAGAGCACTTAAACAGAAAGGGGACAAGACACAATGCACACACTCAGAAGGGTTGAAGACCCATAGACCATACCAGGTCTCTCGGCAACGCAGAAATGACTCGAAAGAGCCAAAGGGTTCGTCAACCCCACAGAACAGAAAGGGAATGACCCACACTCAGAACGACGTCTACATGGTATACCACGGAATAGCTCGACCCAGCCATTCACGGCTCAGAAACAAAGTGTAATGTCCCAAACAGAAGGATTGCTTAAACAGAAGCAAAGTTGCATTTAAATATGCCAAAACACTCATAAATCAGTAGTACAGATCATAAGGAATCCAATGCCGCAGACGGCATTCAATTCGGAGTTCAAACGAAGAAGTTACGCTGAAAACAGAGGGGTGTCCGAGCTTGTGTCCAGACGTCGAAGTTCGGATGCAAGTCGAGACTCGGAAACCAAAGATTGTCAAATGTCCGAACTTGTGTCCGGACATCAATGTTCGGACACAAGTCGAATTGAAATCAGATAGAGGAATTCAGAATGTCCGAACATCCATGTTCGGACTGATGTTCGGACGGGGTACGGAAAAGAGTTACGCGGAAGGTCCGACCTTGTGTCCGGACGTCGAAGTTCGGACACAGGTCGAACTAAAATCAGAGAAAAACCTGAGGGTGTGTCCGAACATCCACATTCGGACCGATGTTCGGACATACCCCGAACTTTGAAAATCAGAAGAGCAAAACGCACTATCCGAACTTCAAAGCTCGGACGGAAGTTCGGACAGTGCGAAAACTGCATTTTCCAGAACACGAACAGAGCAGAAACTTGTGCAAAAACATCATCACGAATTGCCAAATTGATACACACACCAAATCACAGAGAAAAACAGAGAACCATGGGGTTTTAGCCATTCCAAAATCGCAACAAAACGCAAATAGAATCACACACAAAATCAGATAACACTCTTGCAATACCCCATGGCTGAACTCCCAAACCGAATCAAGCAACCACCTACCTCAGTTCAGAGTGCAGAAAATCCACAGAACGCAGCAACAACAGCAACGAACAATTGCTCAACCAGACCGAACCGAACAGCCACTGAATTCCCATAAACGATAATCCAAAATCAGAAAAACGGAAGAGACAAACCGAGACAATACAACCCTTAATCTGCAACACGAACCTGAACCCAATGTGCAGAGAATCCAACAATTCGCAACAGCTCACAGCCCGTGCAGACCACAGATCGACAGCAACCCCGTTGTCTCTGAATTCAGCAATTCGAAGTTTCAAAAATCAGAAAACATAAGAGGGAAGAACGCAACACCGACCGACACAATCAGAGAATCCAAACCTGAGTAACGGAGGCGGAACACACAGCAGCGAAGACCTCCAATCTGATTGCAGCAGAACATTCACCGTTTCAGCAAAGTGAGAAATTGAGAGAGAGAGAGAGAGGGCAGAGAAAACTGTCGTTCAAACCACGATGAGAGGCGCTCCTCACGACTGAACTGACGTGAATGAATTGATCGGGAATTAGAAGTGATTAAGAAGGAAATAAATAAGTAATTCCTTTACTTATTATCAAATAATCTGATTACCTTAAATAGCAGGGGTAATGACCTCCTCGCCCTTGGCAATTAAAAGAATACCACCGGTGTCCTAGCTGATAGCAAGGGATTAATCCAACTTAGAATATCGTAGTAACTGATATATAATAAGGTTGCAATTATACGGGTTATAACATCACCTCCCCCTTAAAAGAATTTCGTCCTCGAAATTGACTCACCTCACCGCTCAAAAAGGGAGGGAAACTTGGCGCGCAGCTCTTCCTCGAGCTCCCACGTCGCTTCACTTTCTGACTGATCAGACCATTGAACCTTAACCATAGGCATGGTCTTACTACGGAGCTGACGAACATCTCTAGCCAGAATACGGGTAGGCACCGCCTCGAAACTGCAGTCCTCCCTCAACTGAAGCTGGCTGTAGTCGATCACATGAGACGGATCATGCAGATACTTCCTCAACATAGACACATGGAAGACGTTATGCACAACTGACAAAGATGGAGGCAAGGCTAGTCGGTAGGCCACAGGGCCAATCCTCTCCAAAATCTCAAACGGTCCAACGAACCTTGGGCTAAGCTTCCCACGCTTCCCAAACCGGACCACACCTCTGACTGGCGACACTCGCAGATAGACATGATCACCAACATCAAACTCAAGCGGCCTGCGCCTCTGGTCTGCATAACATTTCTGTCTACTCTGAGCAACGAGCAAACGCTCTCGAATCACCCTGATCTTCTCTACTGCACCCTGCACCAGCTCAAGTCCAACCAACGCTCTCTTCTTCAGGTCATCCCAACAGATGGGTGACCTGCACCTCCTACCATACAACGCTTCAAACGGAGCCATACCAATGCTCGCCTGAAAGCTGTTGTTGTAGGCGAACTCAATCAGAGTCACATGCTGCTCCCAGCTACCTCCAAAATCCAGGACACATGCGCGAAGCATGTCCTCCAAAACCTGATTAGTCCTCTCTGTCTGGCCATCCGACTGAGGATGGTAAGCTGAACTGAAGGCTAAATTCGTACCCAAGGCCTTATGCAAACTGCGCCAAAATCTCGAAACAAAACGTGGGTCACGATCAGACACAATAGTAGTAGGCACACCGTGAAGCCTAATCTCATCGAGATACAGACGAGCTAAACGTTCCAAACTGAATGTCTTCTTCACCGGCAGAAAATGAGCAGACTTCGTCAGACGATCAACTATCACCCATACGGCATCACAACCCGAAGGAGTCCTGGGCAAACCCATGATGAAATCCATCCCACACTCTCCCACTTCCACTCAGGAATGGGAAGGGGCTGAAGCAAACCCGCTGGCCTCTGGTGCTCAGCCTTAATCTGCTGACAGGTCTGGCACTTCGAAACAAACTCGGAGATGTCACGCTTCATCCCAGACCACCAGAATGACTCTCTGAGATCTCGATACATCTTCACCCCTCCTGGGTGAACTGAATATGGCGCTCCATGGCCTCCTGAAGGATCTCCTACGCAAACTATCGTCAGGCACACACACCTCTGAAACGCAGACACCCATCACTGGAGACACTGAAGTCTGAATTCTGCTCTGAAGACAGCCCCTCTCTGATCCGACACAAAGCTGAATCTGCCTCCTGACCAACCCGGATCCTGTCGACCAACGAAGACTGAACCTGAAGCGCTGCTATCACACTGGCACTGGCTGGTCTGACTACCCAAACACCCATACGCTGCAGCTCTAAGGCGGACCTCTGACTCCAGTCAGCACAAGCTACACCCGAGCACCTCTCCGGCTCAAAGCATCTACAACATTCGCTCTACCCGGGTGGTAGAGGATCTCTAAATCGTAGTCATGAAGTAGCTCCAACCACCTCCCTGTCTCAAGTTCAGCTCCTTCTGAGTGAACAAATACTTGAGACTCTTGTGGTCAGTGTAAACCTTACACGACGCCCATACAGATAATGCCTCCAAATCTTCAGCGCGAAAACCACAGCTGCCAACTCCAGATCGTGGGTAGGGTAGTTCTTCTCATAAGGCTTAAGCTGTCGGAGCCATAAGCCACTACCTTACCCTGCTGCATCAAAACATCCTAGTCCCTTATGGGACGCATCACAGAAGACCTCGAATCCCTCGGTCCCAGATGGCAAAGTCAGAATCGGTGTCGTCGTCAACCTCTTCTTAATCTCTAGGAAGCTCTGCTCGCAAGCCTCGCTCCACTCATACTTGATCTCCTTCCTCAACAGACGGGTCAGCGGGGATACAATCTTAGAGAACCCCTCAACGAACTTCCTGTAGTACCCAGCTAACCCAAGGAAACTGCGAATCTCAGCAACATTCGTGGGCCTCGCCCACTCCATCACAGCTCTAATCTTCTCAGGATCCACTGAGATGCCGTCCTTCGAGACCACATGTCCCAAGAATACCACGCGATCAAGCCAGAAGTCACACTTCTTCAGCTTAGCATACAGCTCACGATCCTTCAACGTCTGCAAAACAATCCTCAGATGCTCCTCATGCTCCTCTGCGCTCTTGGAGTACACCAAGATATCATCTATGAAGACCACTACAAACTGATCCAGATAGGGTTTGAAAACCCGGTTCATCATATCCATGAATACTGATGGAGCATTAGTCAAACCAAAGGCAT
Organism: Limonium bicolor; assembly: GCA_023374045.1. NCBI lineage: Eukaryota > Viridiplantae > Streptophyta > Magnoliopsida > Caryophyllales > Plumbaginaceae > Limonium > Limonium bicolor. The sequence goes on from CM041780.1 coordinate 264,242,578, forward strand.
GACTAGGAACTCGTAATGACCATAACGAGTCCTAAAAGGCGGACTTAGGCACATCTCGGCCTTAATCCTCAACTGATGGTAGCCTGAACGAAGATCTATCTTCGAGAACACTGTGGCGCCCGCCAACTGGTCAAACAAATCATCTATGCGCGGAAGGGGATAGCGATTCTTGATGGTCACCTTGTTCAGCTCTCTATAGTCGATGCACAACGGAAGGTCCCATCCTTCTTCTTCACAAACAGCACTGGCGCTCCCCAAGGCGAAACGCTAGGGCGAATGAAGCCCTTATCTAGCAACTCCTGAAGCTGACCTTCAGCTCCTTCAACTCCGCCGGACTCATACGGTAAGGGGCCCTAGAGATGGGCTGAGTCTCTGGCGCTAAATCGATCGTGAACTCCACCTCTCTCACTGGTGGAAGTCCGGGCACGTCATCCTGGAAGACCTCAGGAAACTCTCTGACAATCGGGATGCTCTCCAAGCTAGATCCCTCACGCACCTCTGGCAGATAGCACAAGAATCCCTGGCAGCCCTTCCTCAAGAAACTGGCTGCCTGCATCGCACACAATCACAGGCGCACATGGACTGCATTCCCAGAGAAAGCAAACGAGTCCCGTCTGGCAACAAACACTACTCTCCTCGCTGCACAATCTATATGGGCATGGTGCTCTGCTAGCCAATCCATGCCCAAACACATCAAAACAGGTCATCCGCATCGGGATGAGGTCAGCACAAAAGGTCTTGTCCCTAACTACTATGGGACAAGCCTTACACACAGAATCAGCACACAAGGGGCAACCCCACCTAATGGACTACTCACACAAGTCTACCTCACTAGGCACAGCAGTCATCCAAGATCACCCAACAAATCACAGACAAAGGAGTGCGTAGCTCCAGAGTCAAACAGACAAAATACATCTCGAGAATGGATCTGGAGAATACCTGAGACGACGCGATCACCAGCTCGATCACGCTCTCCGCCATAGCATAACTCGGGCCTGAGTCTGAGGCTTCTTCTGATCGGACCTCGCCCCTGAATCTGAACCGGTGCCTCTATCTCCTGAGCCTCTACCGGATGCCTGAGGGCACTGAGCGATCCGGTGCTCCATCGACCCGCACTTAAAGCAGGCACCAGTCTTCTTGTAGCACTCCCTACCAGGATGGGAGTGACCACAAGACCCACTTCGCCCCAGCTGACGAAGATGAAGAAGCTCCCCGACGATCTCCATAGGACTGCTTCTTCGAGAGGGGCAGCCTCCTTCCTCTGAGGCTCCTCAGCACGCCTCTTCCCCTTATGGTCCTTGCCCGCCTGTCTGCCCCTGATGTCAGCCTCTACCAGCAGGGCGACATCCGCCACATCTCTGAAGGTCCGGTGACGAAGGGGTGTCACCGCGGACCTGATGTCTGGTCTCAGTCCGCTCTCGAACTTACGAGCCTTCCTATGCTCATCTGGCTCCGGAGCATACTTCGAAAGGTCACAAACTTCCTCACGTACTCCTCCACAGACATCTCTCCCCTGACGCAGCCGGTTGTACTCATTGATCTTCTGGTCCTTGTAGACGTCCGGATAGAACTGCTTGTTGAACTCCAAGCAGAACTGATCCCAGGTCCAAGGCTGGGGATGCCTACCCATCACCATACGCCACCACTCCTTCGCCTCCCCCTTAAAGAGGAACGTGGCGAAGTCTACCTTCTGGTCGTCCTCCGACCCCATCACTCTCAGCAGGTCCTCGACCTCAGTAATCCAATGGCTCGCCTCCTGAGGGTCGCCACAGCCGTCGAAGGAAGGCGGCTTTAGCTTCATGAACTCCTGGAGTGCTCGGACTCGGCCTCCCACAGCATTCGCCCCAGCTGGGCCTGCTCCACCAGCTCCTCCACCAGCTCCCCCAGCAGCTGCAGCCATAGTCTGCATCAGCTGAGTCACAAACTGCTGCACTGCCTCTGCAGCCTCTCCCTGAGGGGTCACTGGTGTCCTACGAGGAGGCATTCTGAGATTCACAATTCCAAAACTTGTCAGAACTACTCATACTTCAACCACTGTCACAACTGACCTCACACAAGCAAACACACCACAGACCCAAAGAAAGCCAAACCTGGCTCTGATACCACTAAATGTAACACCCCTAAAACCGGCCTAAGAGTTAAGGGTATTACACGCCGCGTATTATTCTACCAATAACGCAAGGCTCTAAAACATCAAATGCAATAAAGGCCCAAAACAGAGTTTACATAAACATTGTAAACCAAAGTATTCAATGCAGCGGAATAAAACGAATTCCAAATACATATCCAAGTCAGAGACTCAAAACAGAGTAAGGCCCAAGGCTACAACTCATAACAGAAGTTTAAACAATCAAATGAGCTAAGCACTACGCTCCAGAACTCAAGATGATCCTCGCTGATCAATCTGCAAAAATGTTAGAAGTAGGGGAATGAGCACACAACTATGCCCAGTAAGCAGCGACCGTCATCAGTAAGGTCGCTCAAAACAATTGAAATCAGAAGAAGGAGAAGAAAAGTATATCCACAATTCTAATTCAGAAGCTTTCAGACAGAAACAGAGTGGAACTCAAGGGTTCCCAATCAGAAACAGTCAGGCACTTAAACAGAAAGGGGACAAGACACAATGCACACACTCAGAAGGGTCGAAGACCCATAGACCATACCAGGTCTCTCGGCAACGCAGAAATGACTCGAAAGAGCCAAAGGGTTCGTCAACCCCACAGAACAGAAAGGGAATGACCCACACTCAGAACGACGTCTACATGGTATACCACGGAATAGCTCGACCCAGCCATTCACGGCTCAGAAAAAAGTGCAATGTCCCAAAACAGAAGGATTGCTTAAACAGAAGCAAGTTGCATTTAAATATGCCAAAACACTCATAAATCAGTAGTACAGATCATAAGGAATCCAACGCCGCAGACGGCACTAAATCGGAGTTCAAACGAAGATTATCTGTTGAAAACAAGAGATGTCCGAACTTGTGTCCGGACATCAATGTTCGGACACAAGTCGAACTAAAATCAGATAGAGGATTTCAGAATGTCCGAACATCCATGTTCGGACTGACGTTCGACGGGTTATGGAAAATGGTTACGCGGAGTCCGACCTTGTGTCCGGACGTCGAAGTTCGGACACAGGTCGAACTTAATCAGAAGAAAACCTGAGGGGGTGTCCGAACATCCATGTTCGGACAGATGTTCGGACATACCCCAACTTGAAAATCAGAAGCCACCACAACTGTCCGAACTTCAAAGCTCGGACAAAATTCGATCAGTGCAAAAATGCATTCCAGAAGACGAACAGAGCAGAAAAAAAACAATTCATCCTCGAATTGCCAATTAAGCACACACACCAAATCACATTAAACAAGAATCCATGGGGTCTTAACCATTCCAAAACGCAACAAAACGCAAATAGAATCACACACAAAATCAGATAACACTCTTGCAATACCCCATGGCCGAACTTCCAAACCGAATCAAGCAGCCACCTACCTCAGTTCAGAGTGCAGAAAATCCACAGAACGCAGCAACAACAGCAACGAACAATTGCTCAACCAGACCGAACCGAACAGCCACTGAATTCCCATAAACGATAATCCAAAATCAGAAAAATGGAAGAGACAAACCGAGACAACACAACCCTTAATCTGCAACACGAACCTGAACCCAATGTGCAGAGAATTCAACAATTCGCAACAGCTCACAGCCCGTGCAGACCACGGATCGACAGCAACCCCGTTGTCTCTGAATTCAGCAATTCGAAGTTTCAAAAATCAGAAAACAGAAGAGGGAAGAACGCAACACCGACCGACACAATCAGAGAATCCAAACCTGAGTAACGAAGGCGGAACACAGCAGCGAAGACCTCCAATCTGATTGCAGCAAGAACATTCACCGTTTCAGCAGTGAGAAATTGAGAGAGAGAGAGAGAGAGAGAGAGAGAGAGAGCAGAGAAAACTGTCGTTCAAACCACGATGAGAGGCGCTTCTCACGACTGAACTGACGTGAATGAATTGATCGGGAATTAGAAGTGATTAAGAAGGAAATAAATAAGTAATTCCTTTACTTATTATCAAATAATCTGATTACCTTAAATAGCAGGGGTAATGACCTCCTCGCCCTTGGCAATTAAAAGAATACCACCGGTGTCCCAGCTGATAGCAAGGGATTAATCCAACTTAGAATATCGTAGTAACTGATATATAATAAGGTTGCAATTATACGGGTTATAACAGAACATGTGTTTGTGTGGTGTGTTCGGGTCACAATATTCGAACCATCTGTGACTTAAGTTACCCGTTCGAATAACAGAACGGTAATGAGTGTGTGTAACAAGCTTAACATGAGAATGAACCATTCTCTAGGCTTCTTATGTTATTTAACCTTCATGGTTTGTTATTGTGGAAAGTGTATCCACTGTGTATGTGATGTTGTGCTATGCAATAATGTTGCTATGCCATATGTTATGTTATGTTTAAAATGAATGCCATGTCATCATGACAATTAGTTGCGCGTATCCCGGTAGCCGATGGGCTGCACGTTAACCATACCAGCCAAGGGTTGCTGACCCCCTCGGGGGCTCCATATTTTTACTGCAGGATGAGGATCGAGGAATCAGAGTGGCTGTAGGTTCTAGGCTGCAGATTTACTTTTGGTTATTTTGGATGTTGAGCCCGGGATGCGCCTGTGCTCCCGTGGTATTATATTTTGGTACTGTTCGTGCTACAGATGACAGTGGAGTTGTATGTACAGTATACAGTGACAGTTGTATTAAATACTCGGTATGTTGGTTATGTGTATATATGGTTGTTATTACCTAATGCTCGGGAGTCTGATCATCAGACTGGTACACCTGTATTTATTCTGCCTTGTTAACCACGTGGGTGGTTGACGGCGTTGTAGCACCGAATCGTTTAGTTATTGTTTAGTTATTTTTCCGCTGCGATTTCGTCTAATGTTATGTGCGTAGTAGGGGTGTTACAAAAAGTGGTATCAGAGCGAAGTATCGCTCTGATGACTAGAATACCGAGCTTAGGAATATACCGAGTTAGGAAACCTAACCACAGTTACCTAAGTGAGCAGTTATGGAAAGGTTAACCACTAACCATGTGTGGAGATACCTTATTGTCGGGAAACGTTACAACCGTTAGAACCGATAAGTGTGTAAGCACAATGCTAATAAATGTTCGTGTGAATTCAGATGTCAGGTAGACCACGAGGTCGAGGCCGCGGGCGCGGCATTGGTGATACTGGGAACCAGGGAGAGAACCCTACGGCACAAGTCATGGCCGATGCTGTAGCGGCCGCCGTAGCCCAAATGGTCCCACAACTAGTAGCTGCAATTCAGCAGGGGCAACAGCCCGAAGTTCAACCACCACCGCCACCGCCACGAGAGACCAACTGGTCAAGGCATTGGCAGACTTGAGACCCCCGTCGTTTCATGGGGAGACCGACCCACGTAAGCTGGAGGCGTACATCTCCGAGTTGGACCGCCTACGAGACCTTGGATGTGCCTGCTGGGGCCAAGGTCCGTCTTGCCGCTTACTACCTGAAGGGATCGGCACAAAGTTGGTGGAAGCTTGTGAGAGAGGACCGGATGGCGGATCCTCAGTTTGGTTGGAGGGAGTACATGGCTCTGCTGCGAGCCAAGTATTACCCTGTGCATGTTCAAGAGGCTAAGCGCCTGGAGCTGGATAGCCTGAGGCAGGGGGACAAGATGTCGGTCGATGAGTACTACACTGCATTCACCGGTCTTATCCACCTGTTACCGGACCTGGGATACTCGAACCGGGTGCTGGTAAACCGTTTCTACAACGGTCTCAGCCACCGTCTTCGCTATGGGATGGGGCCAGCTGAGTATGCTACCTTGCAGGTAATTAGAATACAGTGTGATGTGAATAAGTGTAATCCATAAGTCAGTATTAATGTGAGTTGTGAGTATGTTTTGCGGGGCATGACTGACATCCTAAATCCAGGAGTGCTATCATGCCGCTGCTAAGGTTGAGATTACCGTCTGTCTGAGGGATGAGGAGAACGCGCACAAGCGCAAGGCCACGAGCGAGGGCCAGAGTCCGCAGGGGTACGGGGAGGAAAGAAGAAGAAGCCTTATCCCCAGCCCCAGAAGAGTCAGCACCAGGGTGACAAGGGCCAAGCCCAGACCACCACATAGGAGCCACTGAAGCTCACATGCATACGCGCGAAACCCTACGCTCTTACCCGCCTAAGGGTAATTGTTTAATCATGTGTGTCAAGTTGAAGTGTATATGTTAAGTTTGAAGTAAGTTTGATTGTGTACTGTGATAGCAGCTAGCACGGGTTCTACCGGAGCGCCACTACTACTGTAAGTGTGTAACGAAGACCACCCCGGCAAGGACTGCAAAGGAAATAACGTGCAGTGTCGTTACTGCGAGAAGTGGGGTCACCGTGACAACGAGTGTTACCGGAACCCCAACAGCAGAGTCAACAAGCCCAAGGGGCAGTGGAAGGGTAAGGCCACAGCGACCATCGATGGCCCGAAGACGGCTAACCAGCCACCCACAGATCAGAGGAGCACAGATTCCCAGAAGGGGAAGGGGTCGGGACCTAGCAAGGCCACCCTGCATGTGGTGGACCGGTCTGAGGCGCTAGGGCCCTCTACTAGACCAGGTACCGCCTAACTGTTGAGTGAAATAAGTGATTGCATACCGCATTTCATGCATGTATGTGTTAGTGAGTCCAAATGTACTACCATGTGAGTAAGAGCTAAGGTATAATGTGAAATTCACCTAAATAGGTAATTTGGAAATCTAGGAACCTTCAATATATGTTATCCAATCCCACCCACACCAAACCCTGAAGAAACCACCATCAACATCACCACCGACTTTCCAATGGAGCAATGTCAGGTTATCCAGCCAGGTATGATACTCTTAAATGGATACCTGACACCGGAAGCACAAATCCACTCATCAGACGATGCATGAACTGGGAGCACACCCGGAGGTTTCTACACACCTGAATATCCGAACGGATCGAGAATGAAATTGAAGATGATGTGCATGGGTAAGGACTGGAATCCTTACACCAAGACATATCAAGAAGTGCGAGCTGAAGACGGAGCAATTGTACCAAGTATACCTGAGAAGTTCCTTGCGGTTGTTAACCACGCTGTGGGAATTGCCCAGCAAGTTGAAACGGATTCAATTCCAAGTGTTAAAGCAGGTTTATGTATTGTGAACTTCTACCAGAAAGGTGGACGATTAGGTTTACACCAAGATAAGGATGAGTCACCCGAGTCTCTAAGTAAGGGAGTACCCGTGGTGTCTTGGTCCATTGGTGATACCGCAGTGTTTATATATGGCGAGCAGAAGCGTGCTGATCTCGCAAGAAGTTAGTACTAAAATCAGGAGATGTGTTAATCATGGGTGGGCAGTCAGGATGCTATATCATGGCATCAGGAAGATCAAACTGAATACCGCACCGTCGGCAGTGATCAACGCCACACACATGAAACTCGGACGTTTGAATTTGACCTTCAGACAGTTTTAAAGCCTTGTATAATTATGTAATGTGTTAAGCTAGTGTATGTTAAGGATGTTATATATGTGTTAGCTATGTCAACAGTGTAAACCCTCGTATGATGTAAGAAGAGTGTGTTAATGAATAAAGTGGAGTTGTTGAAGTATATCAACCGTGTTGTTACCCAATACTTATTAGTTTGCCAATGAATTAGGCTGTGCACTCGGAACGGGAGGTATACTGAGTGTCTGCAATGAGGCAGAAGCCGGCAAGAGCGGCACAATCCTCACCGGTACCTTTCCAGTCAATGGCGTGGACGCTTCGATCTTGTTCGACTCCGGAGCCTCACATACATTTATTTCGCTATCCTTTGCGAAGAGGCTGGGGTTAGACGGTGATGAGATGCCAGACTTCCTAGTCACTCTCCCGTCGAAAGAGCAGATCAGGTGTACCCGCTACCACCGAGATGTTGTTGTACGAATTCGTGATGAAGAGTTTCCAATCGACTTAATAGAGTTCGACGAACTTGGTTTTGTTGTGATTGTCGGGATGAACTGGTTGGAGCGGTACAAGGGCAGAATCCTGTGTGCCGAGCATCGTCTGCTTCTTCGGAGTCCGTCTGGGGTTACCATATCTTACCGCCAGAGGCCTAGGGAGCCTTCGACTCAAATCATCACCGCCATGGCTATGTATCGCGAACTATGACGAGGGAAGGATGTATACCTCTGCTATGTCTAGGACATAGAGAGAGACCCAGAGTTTAGCCCAGATGTGCCGGTAGTGTCGGAGTTTCCTGATGTATTTCCTAAGGAACTGGCGGGCATGCCGCCAGCATGGGAAGTAGAGTTTGAGATTGATTTGGTTCCGGGCACCAGACCAATTGCGAAGGCGCCCTATCGTATGGCTCCAGCAGAGATGACTGAGCTCAAGGAGCAGCTGAGAGACCTACTCGACAAGGGGTTTATCCGCCCTAGCGTTTCACCATGGGGAGCGCCGGTCCTCTTCGTGAAGAAGGACGGTAGCCTCCGCCTTTGTATTGATTATAGTGAGCTGAATGCAGTTACGGTGAAGAACCGTTACCCTTTACCACGCATCGACGACTTATTTGATCAGTTGAGGGGAGCATCAGTATTCTCCAAGATAGATCTACGATCCGGGTACCATCAGATTGCTATTCGTGACAGTGACATTGAGAAGACAGCATTCAGAACAAGGTATGGACATTATGAGTTTACGGTTATGCCGTTTGGTTTATCCAATGCACCAGCTAAGTTCATGGACGTAATGAACCGCTTGTTCCAAGATCAGTTGGACAAGTCAGTGGTAGTCTTCATCGACGATATTCTTGTGTACTCGAAATCGAGAGGTGAGCATGAAAGCCACCTAAGAAATGTGTTACAAACATTGAGGAAGAATCAGTTGTATGCTAAATTTTCAAAGTGTGAGTTTTGGCTGAACCAAGTATCCTTTCTTGGTCATGTGATTTCTGAGGCCGGGATCACTGTTGATCCGGCAAAGATTGATGCAGTGCGCACCTGGCCTAAGCCGAAGACAGTTACCTATATCAGGAGCTTCCTCGGTCTAGCAGGTTATTATAGGAGGTTTGTGAAGGACTTCTCTAGTGTCTCAAAGCCGATGACTTCCTTGATGAAGAAGGATGCACCATTCGAGTGGACAGTCGACTGTGAGAGTTCTTTCCAGAGTCTCAAGGATGCTCTGACATCTACACCAGTCCTGACTATACCAGACGGTCCAGATGGTTTTGAGGTCTATTGTGACACATCAGGCAGAGGTATGGGTTGTGAGTTGATGCAACACAGGAAGGTCGTAGCTTACGCCTCCCGACAGCTGAAGAAGCATGAAGAGAACTACCCTACCCACGATTTAGAAATGGGTGCCATTGTCTTCGCATTGAAGATATGGCGACATTATTTGTATGGGGTAAGTGTGACAATTTATTCTAACCACAAAAGTTTGAAGTACTTGTTCACTCAGAAGGAGTTGAACATGAGACAAAGAAGGTGGGTCGAGTTCTTAAACGACTACGACATCAATTTACAGTATAAAGAGGGTAAGGCAAATGTGGTAGCTGATGCATTGAGTAGCCGAGCACACTCTCTCCGTTCGCTAGTCTCTCATACTGGCTTGGTTGAAGAGGTGCGGAGTGCTCAGATGACGGATCAGTATATGTTGGAGATCAGGCAGAAGCTTATTGATGGCACATTCGAGGATCAGAAGTACGACTTTTGACTCCACGATGATGACCTGATTAGGCTCAATGGCCGACTGTGTATTCCGAGGAGTAGCGCTGAGCTGAAGGAGTGCATACTGAGTGAATCCCACTGTTCTATGACTTCGATTCACCCCGGAGCTTCAAAGATGTATAAGGGTATGAAACGTTATTTTTGGTGGACTGGAATGAAAAAGGATGTAAATGATTATGTATTGAGGTGTCTCACTTGCCAGAAGGGAAAGTTTGAGCACCGACGGCCTGGTGGTATGGTACAGCCAATGCCAGTGCCTGAGTGGAAGTTCCATGACATTTCTATGGACTTCGTAGTAGGGCTTCTGCCTACAAGGGGATGTCAGAATATGATTTGGGTTGTTGTTGACCGACTGACCAAGGTGGCTCGATTCATACCGATGAAAGACACCTGGAAAGTGGCAAAACTAGCAGAACTCTTCGACAGAGAGATTGTAAGACATCATGGGGTACCGAAAACAATTGTGTCTGACAGGGATACCAGATTCCTCTCAAGGTATTGGAAATCCACACGGGAAGCGCTTGGTACCAAGCTGAAGATAAGTACAGCGTTCCACCCACAGACAGATGGTCAGAGTGAGCGCACCATCCAGACACTTGAGGATATGTTACGTGCATGTGCACTTGACTTTCAGACCAGCTGGATTGATAAGTTACATCTGATCGAGTTTAGTTACAACAACAGTTACCATGCTTCGATCAAGATGTCTCCCTTCCAGGCTTTGTACGGTAGACCATGCCGCACGCCATTATGCTGGGATGAGTCGAGTGAGACGGTCATTATAGGACCAGAGTATCTGGAACAAGTTCAGGCAGAAGTTCGCCAGATCCGGGCTAACATGAAGGCAGCTCAGGATAGACAGAAGTCGTACGCGGATGTGCGCAGACGTGACCAGGAGTTCGCCGTGGGCGATCAGGTATTTCTTAGAGTATCCCCCATGAAGGGAGTATTTCGTTTTGGCCAGAAAGGCAAGTTGAGCCCAAAGTATGTGGGGCCTTATGTTGTGACGGAGCAGATCGGCCCGATAGCTTACAGACTTGATTTACCCGCCGAGCTGGGCAAGGTACATGATGTATTTCATGTGTCCCAGTTGAAGAAATATATGTCTCATCTGTCTCATGTGCTTCAGCCTGAAAGGCTAACCTTAGAGCCGACCATGCGATGAGTGGAGACTCCGGTACGGATTCTGGATACTAAGACTCGAGACACTCGCCATAAGTCAGTGAGACTGGTGAAGGTTCTTTGGTCTAACCAGGATGTCGAGGAGGCCACTTGGGAGCTGGAAGATAAGATGAAGGCAAAGTACCCGTCATTGTTTACTACTTAGTGTTTATGTGTATAGGGTACGGGGCGTACCCCTATTTTAAGGGGGGTAGAGCCGTTTCGGTTATGTGTGTACGACGTGTATTTAAATACATCGTCAATGTTATGTTGTATGGACCTTGTGTCCGATATGTTATGTTGTATGGACCTTGTGTCCGATGTTATGTAAGTATGACCGTTGTATTTGAATGACGTTGTTGTATGGACCTTGTGTCCGATGTTATGTAAGTGTGTTGTCAATGTAGTTATGGAAATATTGTTTATATGTATTCTCGTGTTCTAATATTTAGGATATGTGGAAGTGTGAACTTTGAGGACAAAGTTCTTTTAGGGGGGTAGATTGAAATACCCCAAACCTTAGTATGTTGTTTAAACATTTAAATATGGTATATTAAGACTAAAAAGAGTCTTAGAAACATTAGTAAACAATTTAAACCATAGAAAACACAAATAAATACCTTAAGGTCAATTAAGGCTAAAATGTGCTCTAAGCTTGGGATAAGCTTGGGTAAGACCTAGTGAGCTTATCAAGACCTTATTTATATACTAATGAACATATTAAACCAATTACCAAAGAAAACCAAGCTTGAAAACAAGTTAAAACATAAAATATGCTTTAAGGAGTCTTAAAGCACATTTTTGAAAAATTGTCTTGTAAATGAGTTTTGAATGGCTAAATGTCCATCATTACTCTTTAATTAACATGTGTACTACTTAGTATCACATTTGGAAGTCTATATCAATGGGAAATCAAAAATTTCACATCTATGTGCCTTGTTTTAGTGAATACTAACAAAATAAGCAAGTTTATAACATATGTCATTATAAGTGTGACAATTGGTCAACAAAGACTAAAATACCCCTTGTTATAATATGGGGGCCGGTTTTCTTGGTGACTCACCATACTTAAACAAAAAGTAAGCTAACTAAAGTAGTAAAGTAGAAAGTACTATTTGCTTTTACTACTTAAATATCTAAAACTTACAAACTTATCTCATTCTCTCATTTCCCTCTTCATTTCCCACGCCTCCAAGCTCTCTTCTATCTCTTCTCCATTCTCCATTCACGGTTTGGCAATAGTACCACACACAATTCCATCTTTGACCACTTGTATCTCCTAGCTCACTTTGCCAAATCAAATTCTAAGACCACCATTCTCTTCCTCTCATCAAGCTCTTCATTCTATCCTTTCAAATTCCAAGAGCTCCATTTCGGTGCCAAGAGGAATCTCCATGGGAGGAGCTTGAGCTCATCTTTTCACATATTATTGTTCTCCTTTGCTTCAAGGTAAGAAAACTCAAAGAAAAATGATGTTTCCCTCATGTTTTTGTGTTGTCCGAAAATCACCCTTAATGGTGTCCTTATGTTGCTTTGTTCTAGCTTCATTTTAACCTTTCATGGACTAGGTGGAGTCCTCTCTTGATATATATTCAAACTCTCTTCAAGTTCTAAGGTAAAACAACTATCTTAATGTTTTTAAAACAATGTATAATCTAGGGTTTACAATGAGATGAAGCATAAAGCTTGTATACTCATTTGATCATTTGTATAATGTTTAGAAGTTGACAAGAAACTAAAGGCCTTGCCGATTTAGTCAAGGAAACAAGAAAGAAGTTGTGAGGAAAAGAGGTAAATGTGCTAACCTAATGTGGTTTAAAGTCTTAGGAGAAATGAGCTTATGTTGCTTATTAAAATGATCTAAGAAGCCAATGGTGAATGACTTAGTAAAATGTTCTCAAAGGCTTAGTAAAAGGCATATGTATTATTGAGTGTATTTGCAGGTCAAAGGCAAATATAATGTGGGAAATTCAGTGTTTATGATTTATGCATCTAAAGGGCCTAAGAGCTATGTTATTTAAGGGCCTAAGTGCCAAGCAATTTAAATTATGCACTATATTGTGATGTAGTGCTAAATGAGTGAAGTTTTGTGTATAAGAATGTGTTTGATGGATTTTAGTGTTCTTGATTGTTTAATGGTGAAAACAATGTGTTTTGGCTTGGTAATGTTCTAGGAGAACCTATGTCAAAATTTAGATAATGTATAAGAAGTTCTAAGGGTTTAAAATGAGTTTGGTAAGTTAGGAAATGTTTAGAATGGTTAAGTGTTCTACTAGTGAAAGAAGCATGCATTAAGGTATTCTAAAATGTAAAAAGGACTTAGGCAATGTTTAAGAGGATTTAGAATGCAAAAGAATGTTTTGGGACAGTTCAAGATCATGGTGAGATTGTGTTTAGAACTTGTGCAATGTTGGTGAATAAGGGAGAAGTAATGTATTGCATGAAGAAGCTATAAACTTGTAAAGATGTTTAAGGATTGGTTAGGAAGTAAAGATGCTTGGGAGATGATGTAGTAGTGGTGAGGAAACATTATTGGCATAGTGGTTATCATAGGTATGAAACACCTTAGAACCTAAGGAGAAACATTATAAGTGTTAGGAATTTTGGTAAGAAATGAGTAAGTGTATAAGGAGAAAGAAGATGAGTTTTATGGATGTTGTATGAGAGAATAAGTGTTGCCAAATGGGGTGGGAAAACATTAGAGGCTTGAGGAAAGGTTTAGAGAGGATTTGACAATTTTGGGCATGTTCTTGGTGGCGTCCGACCCAGGGGGCCGACCCAAGTTTGGGTCGGACGGCCTTGTAGACGCCAGTAAATGGTTGGAACGGTCCGACCCAGAGGACTTGGGTCGGACATGGGTCGGACGGTGAGTTTTAAAAGACGGTTAAAATTCTGGAATGGTCCGACCTTAGAGGACTTGGGTCGGACATGGGTCGGACAAGTAGAATTTTTCAAAACCGAAAATTACTGGAAGGGTCCGACCCAGGTTGGTGGGGTAGGACGGTGGGTCGGACTGACCAAAACTTAACAAAAACAACATAAAAAGTATGGCTTAAGTATTAACCCTAGGGGGTATATGTAGGTAATCAAGGATAAGTTTGGGCATTAAAACATGTCATATAAACATGTTAAACACTTAGTAAATTTGGAGTTAAGTAAGTTAATTAACCGACATTCTTAATTATGTATAGGAGCGGCCTACGGGAAAATCAATCGAAGCAAGGACCAAGGTATGGTTTTCTTGCAGTCTGTTGCCTACCGGTTTACACCGGCTCGTGTGTTGTTTGTTTTTATGTGTGTTTATGACGTTATAAGACTTAATCATGTAATGAGTTTACAGTTGTTCATATTATTGTGATGTTGTGATGCGACACATTTCCCTTGTGTGTGTCTAACATGACTTACCACTTGTTGTGAACTGTTTGTTAAGTTCCACTGGTTGAACTTCTAACAAGTGCTAACTGGGAAGTGAGGATCCGGTTGTCGGTCATGCATGTAAGTTTAAGAGTAGATATCTGAATCAGATTCGACTCTTATGTTGTTAGATTGTTCTCCTTATTTGGCGTTCGATCTCCCGCTAGCTTCCTCCAAAGCTTACCTATTCTGACTTATGATCGGTTTAGTGGGAACATGTGTTTATGTGGTGTGTTCGGGTCACAATATCCGAACCATCTGTGACTTAAGTTACCCGTTCTAATAACAGAACGGTAATGAGTGTGTGTAAACAAGCTTAACATGAGAATGAACCATTCTCTAGACTTCTTATGTTGTTTAACCTTCATGGTTTGTTATGTGGAAAGTGTTCCACTGTGTATGTGATGTGTGCTATGCAATATGTTGCTTGCCATATGTTATGTTATATTTAAATGAATGCCATGTCATCATGACAATTAGTTGCGCGTATCCCGGTAGCCGATGGGCTGCGCGTAACCATACCAGCCAAGGGTTGCTGACCCCCTCGGGGGCTCCATATTTTTTACTGCAGGATGAGGATCGAGGAAGCAGAGTGGCTGTAGGTCTAGGCTGCAGATGTACTTTTGGTTATTTTGGATGTTGAGCCCGGGATGTGCCTTGCTCCCGTGGCATTATATTTTGGTACTGTTCGTGCTACAGATGACAGTGGAGTTGTATGTACAGTATACAGTGACAGTTGTAGTAAATACTCAGTATGTTGGTTATGTGTATAATAGGTTGTTATTACCTAATGCTAGGAGTCTGATCATACCGGTACACCTGTATTTATTCTGCCTTGTTAACCACGTGGGTGGTGACGGCGTTGTAGCACCGAATCGTTTAGTTATTGTTTAGTTATTTTTCCGCTGCGATTTCGTCTAATGTTAAGTGCGTAGTAGGGGTGTTACAAGATTGATCTTTCTGATTGTCATTTTGCTTGTTTTCCTTCTACTTATGTTTGATCCTGGAGTTTGATGTTTACAGTTATGTTCTTTATTTGCTTGAGGACAAGCAAAAGCTCAGTGTGGGATAGTCGATAAGTGCGGAATTTATCTATTTTTCCTATTGTAGACACCAAAAAATCTCACCCCATAAAGCAAATTTCGAACTAATAAGAGGGGTTGTGCCCTTTCTTTTCTCAAAAACATATTAGCGTGCGTGCAAAAACGAAAAACATCATTTTATAATCTTTTTCAAAGCATTTCATAAAAACACGATTTTTTTCGAAAATGATTTTCCAAATGACAATCCGGTTTAAACCTATCCCTTTTGTCTCATTGTCCTATTCGCTTATGATAAGTGCAAAACATATAGACTTTTTAAGGTTTAATCACCTTATTAGTTGCAGCATTTTTAGTAATGTTCACACACTTATCTAGGGTTTTCCTATAATTATGTTGTTATATTAACTGATGTATTTATGTGTTAAATTGTAGGAAAATACCTAAAAACATACCTATGTTTTATAAGGGATTAAATAAGGTCACGTGGAGAGGAATACTCATGCATATTTGCATGCAACCGCCTGGTCTTGGGGCGGACACCACACCACCAACCGCGAGGCGGACAAGAGACAGAAGAAGACCGCCTCATTAGGGGCGGACAACATAGAGAGTACCGCCACTTAAGAGGCGGACAACTCTAATGCGACCGCGAGGCGGTTGAGACAGAGGAGAGACCGCCACATAAAAGGCGGACAAGAATAGAGAGTACCGCTACTTATCTAGTGGACACGTGTAAATGTGTAGGAAATTAACGGTTATCTTCTACCCAACTCGCTCTTCAACTTGAGCCGGCGCCTACAGAAATCACGCACGCGATTCAGCCCTGTCCCCTGCGCAATCAATAGCTTGCAATCAATGGGGAGCTGCAATCAACGAGCTCAATCAGTGAGCTGATGAGCTGCTGCTCTATTCTTCTCCTCTATAATACGAGCTTCATTCCTCCTTATCCGGTGTCCCTTCGGAGGCTCCTTCCGTGGTTCCTCTGGAGTTTCCAATTTCACGCACCATCTCATTTCTTCCTTCCGCCTTCTCCCATTTTATTTATTTTACAGTCCACCAAATCCACCTCTAGCCTACGTATACAAAATAGCAGAGTGAGCCGGAGTGATTACGGATGATTTCTATTACTCTTGTTTCTGTCTATCTATTTAATATGTTAGGCTAGTTTACGTATACTCTGGGAATAATTATTATGTTTCTGTATTAAATTATTGCAATATGTTTTACTGGTTTAGTTTTAATAAAGTTTGTTACGGTTAAAGGTTTTCTCGCCATCTTTTTAATAAACCTCATGAATTTTATAAAATGCTTTACTAAGTCTGTTTTTGATTTCATCGGTGGAAACAGATGGGTTGATTAAGCCGTAAAACTGGGGAAACTTACTCTCATCGTTTAAGTTAGTACTCAGTTGCAAATGTAATCCCTCAACACTCCTCTGCCGTCGCAGGCTTTTGCTTGAGTTTCATCGACCTTGCTTTACAGGTGAACGAGTTCTTATGAAGTTTTCATCGGACCTTAAGAAAATATCAGGAATCTTGCCAAATAATTATAATTAAACCAGTAGACCTAGCATGAAGGAGCAGATAATAGTAATCTGAACCAGAGTCCCGTTTAGTTAATTTGCTTACTTAGTTAATTTTATTAACTGTTTTATTTATATTTAACAAGTCAATTAATCCCCCCTCTTTGTGACACGCTTAGTACTTATAATATGTACATTAGTCCCGTGGTTCGATAACCGGTCGCTTACATTTTCACTATACTACTGCGACCGGGATTTGTTTGCAGCCCGACGTTTATTTTGGGTTTTAATTTCTTTTCTTTAATTTTAATTACACCACTTAAATCACTGAGATTATTAACGTCTGCAAAATGGCGCCGTTGCCGGGGACTAGATTTATTCTAGTTCCTAAGCTCCGGATTATTCACCTGTTTTAATTATAAATATTTTGTTCTCTTAAATATGTTAATAATATTTCTATATATTTTCGTTTATTTAATATTAATTATTTTCTATATTTTGTTAATATTAATCCTCTAATAATCTGTTAATATTAAATTGGACATATGACTTTGGATACCTGACTTCGGACATCTAACTTCGGACATCTAACTTTTAACATCTAATTCTAACCTCTAACATTTAATTTCCATTGTCTCTAACATTTAATTTCATTGTCTCTAACATTTAATTTCCATTGTCTCTAACATTTAATTTCCATTGTCTCTAACATTTAATTCAATTGTCTCTAACATTTAATTTTATGTAATTAACTACTAACTTATAATTTATGTTATCTAATTACTAACTTATATCTATATGTCATTTTTTATTTCTAACATATATTATATGATTTTTAGTGTTTTATTTGTAGTTAAAATATGGAAGAAATCGAAAAAAAAAAACGAAGCGAACCGCCTCTAGTCCGCACTTAACCGCGGACTCCACACACGGTTCCGCCTCTCCTGGTCCGCCAGATATCAAGCGGACTGCACACAGGCAACCGCCTGGCGGTCTCACAGCACACAACCGCCCCGTTTGCAAGCGGACTCCACACTCTTGTCCGCCACTTAACTTGCGGACGCCACACACACAACCGCGAGGCGGTCGTGCTTCAGAATAGAAAAAAAAAGAGGGCTGGACGCTGCGTTTTCCATTCCAGTTCTTCCCAATTCCAGTTCGAGCTCGAGCCAGCCCGAGAGAAGAACAAAGCCTTGCGCAAATCGCCTCCCCCTTCAAATCAACACAAGTTCCTCATTTCTTCATCAAATTTTACAAGGTTGGTACCAAAACGCTCGTTTTTCAATTCCTTACGTTTCTATAGCTTCAAATTTGTAAATGGTGAACTACATTAGGAGAAATTGAGGTCTGAAGTTTCGAATCCCTAATTCCTTAATTCGAAATTTCGAATTCTAATTGCTAGATTTGTCTCGAATTTGTCCTATATTAATCATAATCTACATATACAAGGTTAAATCTTCACTTATTACACTTAGATTGGGTGTTTTTGTTGAACTCTAAATTGATATGTGCTAGTTACGAAAATTCATTGTTAAAACTAGCATTTTTCAGTTTTATTTAGCCTTGATTTAAAACGAGTATAGATTATGATTATAAGTTATTATTTATAGATTTGATTGGTGACGGTACTAAAAACCTTGGAATCTGACTGAATTTTTTGTGGAGAAACGAAGAATTTTAGGGGAGACTCTGTCAGAATTTCGACAGAATTTATATAATTATTCTGTTTATGTTTCATTCTTTGTTCAACTTGTTTCCTATTATTTTTAATTTACGGAGTTGTTTATATTAATGTTCTATTTGATATTAATTTCTATGTTTCTTTATCAACGTTTTGTTGTTATTCTCTATTTTATTTTATGCTGTTTTTGTTTATTAATTTTTATGCTGTTGATTTCTATTGATTCTCATGTTGTTATTACTTTGTTTGATATTTAATATTTTATTGTTATGCTGTTAATGTTTGTTTGCTTTTAATTTTAAATATATATTAGTATGTCTCGTACACGTGGTGGCGACTGCTCTGGAGCATCATCTTCTTCTGCACCTCGTCTTCAGGACGATGGTTTTGTCTCAGTAGAGGCTCGTGCCTGGTTCGATCAGGGCAAGGACTTTGTTATAGAGAGGAATTTGAGCCTGCGGTGCTAGAGGCTGCAGGGGTGGATACTCTTTGCCAGGGCTAGGACTTTCAGAGGTCCTAAGGTTAGGCAGGGAGTCTTTGCTCCGGACTTAGCTCGAGAGTTTTATGCTAATGCCCGGGCAGGCGATATGAGCATTACTTCTTATATACGCCATCACCCCGTGGAGATCACACCCTCGACTTTCACTTCTTCTCCTGCACATCCCGGATGGTCCTGGTGATATCCGAGGATTCACAGAGGAGTACTTACAGAGGTCGAGTCCAGGTGGCTTCAGGCTGTAGGTCGGAGGACCCGACGTAGAGGGGAGGAGGAGAAGGATGTCTCCCGTTCGCTAGCTTCCCCACGCTGACTCAGAGGCTTCTCCTGGAGATCCTCA
The DNA here is from genome assembly GCA_023374045.1 of Limonium bicolor. Classification (NCBI taxonomy): domain Eukaryota; kingdom Viridiplantae; phylum Streptophyta; class Magnoliopsida; order Caryophyllales; family Plumbaginaceae; genus Limonium; species Limonium bicolor. The sequence continues at coordinate 264,262,001 of CM041780.1, forward strand.
GTCATCAGATTCGCCCATCTGGGGCGCATGATGCTTCTGATGAGGATTGTGCCTTACTGGACTATTTCCTAGGTCCATTTCCACCCGCTCAGCGCCTCTCCTTCAGCCACGTCATGTTCGGCCAGCTCCATAAGGTGGTCTCTTACATGAGGACGAAGAAGAAGAAGATCACTCCCATTTTTCCCTTCTTCCTCAGTCTCCACATTATCGGTTCTGTCCCATTCCCAGCAGAGTTCAGGGAGACTTTAGATCTTCGTCCAGCGAAGCGCTCAGTGTCACTGCTGACTGTGCGGAGCTGGGCTTTTTGCGCTCAGATGACGGTACTTGGGTTAGGAGTGCCACTGCTCGGTCTTCCACTGCATCTTCCACAGCAGCGGGGACCTCTTACTGGAGCTACACACTCAGCCGATCCTGACCCACCGTCCGCACAGGGAGAGGAGCCTTATAGGCCGACTACTGATATGATGCAGACCCCTGCTCTGTACCTTACTCGACAGATCTACAGGCTCAGTTCCAGACCTTCCATCAGAGGTTTGAGAGCTTTGAGCAGAGGGTGATACAGCGCTTGGACCGGAGTGATGAGATGCATGCACAGACAGCGCAGCAGAATGCGCAGACCGCTCAGCTCCTAGAGCGTTCCTCGCTCAGTCAGGCCAGGGACCTGCACAGCCTCCACCACCACCACAGTGATTTTATTTTATTGTTATTTTAATTTCATTTTATATTTCTCTGACTTTTTGTAGACTATTACTGTTTAAACCTTGTGCTAACATTTGATATATTCAGGAAGGTAACAGTGTGGTTTACTTTATTTTTTATTTTATGAATTTTTATTTATGTTTTTTATTTTATGATTTCTTTTGGTTCAATTGGAGTTCTGCTTGGCTATATATGATTTTCTTTCAGAACAAATTCGATGTCAAATATATAGCTGAACTCCCTTTGGAAGCAACCTCAGTTGCTTTGGCATTTCAATATCTTCGGTTGAACACTTGCGCAACTCAAGTGTGAGGAACGTCTCACCCCTGTCAAAGCTCTAAGTGTGAGGAAGGATACCTTCCTCAATCTACGATACAAGGGGAGTTTCAATTACTCATTTATTATATTAATGCTTCAACCTTTATTTAATCCTTTAGGAGGTCTGTCATAATTTGAAAGGTCATTTTCTTGATTTTAATTCTGAACAATGGAGGACATTGCTCCTCTTAAGTGTGAGGAAGGAGAGACCTTTCCCTGAAATCATGACAGTAGTTCGATAATGCCCACTCACTTTTTGCTACTCTAAACTGCCTAAATTTTAAAAAAATTGATAAAAATGAGGTAAAATAATTGTAGGAGTGTATGATGAATTATGTCAAGTGACAACTGAAAGGTAGTTTTATTTTAAGGAATTTGTATAAAATATTTTCCTTCAAAATACTCTATTTTTCACTCAAATATGATAGATCTGCTAGTTGTAAAAATCAATTAGGTTTAGCTTGGGATTATGGAAATATGTGGAAAGTCAAGGAAAGAGAAGGATAAAGACAAGGTACTCCACTGTTTATGAATTTTTCTAAACCAAAAACAGGCCTCGTCTATCTGGTTATTAAGTTCTTTGGGGTGCTTTAACACCTATCTACCTAAGGTCTCGTGACCTGGGATAGAAGACCCAACACCGTTACAAAGATAGAGAGAAAAGTCTGGGGTACAGAAAAATAATGCAATTCAAAAAAATATATATATAAAAATAAATATGTGCTTTGTATATACAATTTGCACATTCAAAAAAAATGTGTAAATATAAATTGCAATTTATATTTTTAAACATGAGTATGTGGTGTTGAAAGGTATTGCGGAATAAGGCATTACTTCACACCCCTTGTCATCCCGGTTAGAGAATGAAATTGGTTGAAAATCCCAGATTAATCTAACTTGTTTTCTACAGTCTAGTTTTTCTATGCTTTTATTAAATTATTCTTCTTCACTGTTTATAAAAACCTACTTCTAAGAGCAGAATTATTCTTTCGATTGTCACTTGTCTAAATTCCCTTCTACACTTTTTAATCTTGTTTTATTATTAAGGCTTAGAGATAATTAATTCCTTATTTGCTTGAGGACAAGCAAAAGTCAAGTGTGAGGAAGTTTGATAAGTGCAAAACATATAGACTTTTTAAGGTTTAATCACCTTATTAGTTGCAGCATTTTTAGTAATGTTTCACACTTATCTAGGGTTTTCCTATAATTATGTTGTTATATTAACTGATGTATTATATGTGTTTAAATTGTAGGAAAAATACCTAAACATACCTATGTTATAAAGGGATTAAATAAGGTCACGTGGAGAGGAATACGCATGCATATTTGCATGCAACCGCCTGGTCTTGGGGCGGACACCACACCACCAACCGCGAGGCGGACAAGAGACAGAAGACCGCCTCATTAGGGGCGGACAACATAGAGAGTACCGCCACTTAAGAGGCGGACAACTCTAATGCGACCGTGAGGCGGTTGAGACAGAGGAGACCGCCACATAAACAGGCGGACAAGAATAGAGAGTACCGCTACTTATCTAGTGGACACGTGTAAATGTGTAGGAAATTAACGGGTTATCTTCTACCCAACTCGCTCTTCAACTTGAGCCGGCTCCTACCAGAAATCACGCACGCGATTCAGCCCTGTCCCCTGCGCAATCAATAGCTGCAATCAATGGGGAGCTGCAATCAACGAGCTCAATCAGTGAGCTGATGAGCTGCTGCTCTATTCTTCTTCCTCTATAAATACGAGCTTCATTCCTCCTTATCCGGTGTCCTTCCGGAGGCTCCTTCCGTGGTTCCTCTGGAGTTCCAATTCACGCACCATCTCATTTCTCTCCTTCCGCCTTCTCCATTTTATTTATTTTACAGTCCACCAAATCCACCTCTAGCCTACGTATACAAAATAGCAGAGTGAGCCGGAGTGATTACGGATGATTTCTATTACTCTTGTTTCTGTCTATCTATTTAATATGTTAGGCTAGTTTACGTATACTCTGGGAATAATTATTATGTTTCTGTATTAATTATGCAATATGTTTTACTGGTTTAGTTTTAATAAAGTTTGTTACGGTTAAAGGTTTTTCTCGTCATCTTTTAATAAAACCTCATGAATTTATTAAATGCTTTACTAAGTCTGTTTTTGATTTCATCGGTTGGAAACAGATGGGTGATTAAGCCGTAAAACTGGGGGAAACTTACTCTCATCGTTTAAGTTAGTACTCAGTTGCAAATGTAATCCCTCAACACTCCTCTGCCGTTCGCAGGCTTTTGCTTGAGTTTTCATCGGACCTGCTTTACAGGTGAACGAGTTCTTATGAGTTTTCATCGGACCTTAAGAAAATTCAGGAATCTTGCCAAATAAATAATTAAACCAGTAGACCTAGCATGAAGGAGCAGATAATATTAATCTGAACCAGAGTCCCGTTAGTTAGTTAATTGCTTACTTAGTTAATTTTATTAACTGTTTTTATTTATATTTAACAAGTCAATTAATCCCCCCTCTTTGTGACACGCTAGGTTCTATAATATGTACATTAGTCCCGTGGTTCGATAAACGGTCGCTTACATTTTCACTATACTACGCGACCGGGATTTGTTTGCAGCCCGACGTTTATTTTGGGTTTTAATTTCTTTTCTTTAATTTTAATTACAACCACTTAAACCACTCGATTATAACGTCTGCACTTACCCATCAGTTTTCTTTTATTTTGTTACTTATTTATTGCTACTTTTAATTGTCTTCTAGCATTTATTTTTTTATTTTATCATCATCATTTGCATTGTTATTTATATCATTTTATGCAGCCTTTACTATTATTATTTTTATTTGTGTACTTCATTTTGTTACTTATTTGATTAAGCTTACTCATATATTATTTTATTCTATTTCCTGTTCATTCAATCTTATTTTCCGCTATTCGTACATATTTAATTCGTTTCCATTTTGTTACATTCACTTGTATTTTCATCACCATCGTATTAGTACTATTTTATGATTTCATGTACATATTTCATTCGTTATATCTCATTGTGATTTATGTTTGTTGCATACTTTCTTTTAAATTGTAGCACTTTTTGAAGAGTTATCCAGTCTGGGCTACAACTCTTGTATTATTTTGCTCATATATGTATTGAACTTTGACTTAGTCTAGTTGGTTAGCATACTCTTTACATAGTCCAGTGGTCTTGGGTTCGACTCTGGCTGAGGCGTTTTTCTTTCTTTCATTTCTGCTTGGCTCGCAACGAGACTTTTGTTTCATTCTTCCGTTATTAACCAAAGCTCATCGTGGCTTAGTTGGTTAGAATGTGCTGGAGGGATACTAGAGGTGTTGAGTCCGATACTGGGCATCAGCAAGTTTTTTGCTTGCTCTCTTTTTCTTTTTTTTGAATCAGGCTGACCAAAATATGACCCAACCTTGTTTCTGGGCCATTTTGTCTCTATACACCAAATAAAGCCCATTCAGTAACTAGCCCATAGAACCATAAACATTCCCCATAGGAACCCTACTTCTCATTATAAAACAATGATAAAACCCTACAGTAAAAAAAGGCGACACGCCTCATCTTCCATGTTTGTCTCCTGAATTACCTCTCTCTGTTCCATCGAGCCGCCACCACCTTCTTTATCTCTGAGTTCTTCACCCAGTTACCACTCATTCTTCAGCTTCTTCAAGAACAGAATCGTAAAAGAAACCCTAACCTCAATCCTTCTTCTCTCACTGCTCTCTTCACATTATTCCATCCTCATTCACGGAGATTTTGCAATACCAGCCTGCGAACAAGGAGATACAACTCTTCCTTCTTCATCCCCTCTAAACTGGCGTACAAGGAGATCCACACCCACCCTTCATTTTCTCCACTTTCGACAATTTTGCAACCCAGACTAGCAAACAAGGAATGTATCTGCATCTCTGTTCATTTCTCCTTCCGTTCTCGGTAACTTTGCAAACCCACTGGATCCCTCTTCGAAAATCCCTAATCAGAGAGCCCATCCACCTATAATTCGATCTTGTTCCCCTCGCTTCGGTTCCGATTTAGAGACAATGAAAAGGATGAAGACGGGACTGAGAGAGTAGTCCGTTATTCCGGAATGATCCACCGAATCCTTGCCAAGAGGGTGCTAGAGCTAACGGGAATTCGTTCTCCGACGCCAGACTCGACACTTCTCTGCCTCTCCCAAATTCATCGTTGAATTTTATGGTGGCAAAGAATTTCTGTCCATGTGGTTTACTGAAACCATTTCGATACCCCAAATTCATGCTACCGGTCTAGCTGCGCTTCCATGTTACTCTTTCGGTTTTATCTAACCAATTGTTTGTCGCTCATTGGCATTTATCGTGGTATGATCGATTTAATTGGAGCCTTTCGGTCCAACTTCTGATGTGTTGTTAATCCTTTGACAACCGAAAAGAGACACGCCTGTTGTTCCCGTGAGCTGATGTTCGTTAATTGCTACTTGGAGCTGCTTAATTTGGCCTAATTTGTGCGTTTGTTTTGTTGTGTCTTGGCTGAGGTGTCCCACTGTAAAATCGGGTCAGATTGAGGTTGTTTGGCTGAGAGTGAATCTCCAGCGTCGAGACTGGATTAAATTTGTGACCGTGGGTTTGCGAAGCCTCACATGGAACTGCAGCTCAGCCTGGTTCTGAGTTTTATTGAAATCGGTTATGTTGAAATCAGACTTTCTTCAACCTTCCCTTATCATTTCTGAGTTAGAAAATCAACTTCATCTTGCTTATATATCTTGATGCCATAGAACAATTCAAATCTGCTTGATTTATCTCTTGACCAAGGTACCACATAGAACGAGACTTGGATTGGTCCAGGCATGCATAGGCTACATTTACATTTGGGTTGATTTGCCTCGCTTATAATGGATTTTGGATCCTGCTCACGGACTTGGGGATTTGCTTGCGGATGTTGGGACTCCATATCAGCTCATGTGTAGCTAAAATTTACAAGTCATCCTTCTATCCCATTTGTTTTCTGGCTCATGTATTATGATGGTCATTTGCTTCATGCGTTCATCTCGATTCATATGCTCTTATGGTTTCCGGTTTTGTGATCTGTATTTTATTGTGTTTTGGGTTTATTGTTTATTAGTCCTGAGTTTGCGAACTTTTAACTGAAAAGAATGAAGAGAATGAAAATGAAGAGAATGAAAATGAAGAGCATGTATATAGGCCGAAAGTTCCCTTTGCTTGATGGTGATGATGTATCAGTTCCGTTAGTTGTAGTTAGCTTACTTCATTAAAAATGTTTGAATTAAATTAGTTTAGCAAATTTCTTACGTCCATTTGCTCTTATCCTAACATTTAGTAATAGCATTAGGTTGACTTCATTGTTCACGATCTAATTTTGCTTGAATGGAGCTCTTGATGTTTTTCTTGGCACTTCGTTTATATAAGCTGTTTGACATTGTTATTTTGTTGATTTGCGAATAAATGAGTTGGGCCTGATTGGGCTGCTGTAAAGTCTTAGCCCAAATTCAACATCATCTTGGGCCCAATTCACAAGTACCCCTAGTTATTAGACTCTAGGACCAAGCCTTAGGATAGAGGGTGAACCCTAAGATTTAGGTGAGCCATGGTCCCACCTAATAAACTGGGTAATCCCTAGACCCAAACCACATCTTTTTATAATAACATGTATTAATAAAAACACTTTCTCAAAATTCATCCCAATTTGATTTATCATTTCTTCCAAATTTTACAAAGCCCATCAGACCCAAAAATCAAAAGCTCAAAACAACTCAAACAAGGCCCAATTTTCAGCCAATCTCAAATAAGGCCCAATTTTCAGCCAATCTCAAACAAGGCCCACTTTAGCCCAAGCCCAATTTTGACCCATACTTGCTTTGGCCCAAGCCCATTTCATCCCAAACCCATTTTGGACCCAAAGTCCACTCGGCCCACCAAGGCCTAACTCGGCCCATCAACCAAGGCCCAATCGGTCCAAACCTTGACCAAGGCCCAATCCGGTCCAAACCTTGACCAAGGCCCAATCTGGTCCAACTTTGACCAGTCAATGATTGACCTACCTGAGTCCAACTTTGACCAACCCGAACTTTGACCTTGTTCCAACTTTGACTAGGTCCAACTTTGACTTGGTCCAACTTTGACCAACCTGAACTTTGACCTTGACCCCGTGTTGACCTTGACCTGAACTTTGACTTTAACCTCAACTTTGACCCGGTCTAACTTTGACCCGACACGTTTTCCAACCCCAACCCGAATTCAATTCAACCCAATTCAAACCCAACTCATTTCAATTCGTTTCAATTCAGTCCAATTCAATTCAATCCAATTCCATTCAATTCAGATTCAATTAATCCAATTTGAACTCAACTTGTAAATTCCTTCCAAAATCCAAAAACCTAAAAAGAATTTCAAACCATCACTTTATTCAAAAAGAAACCATTTTATGGAAATTTAAAGGAAAAACTCTTCTCACATCATAGAAAACTCTTCTCAAAATGCAGAAAGTTCTTCTCACATATACGAAAAGTTTTCTCCTAAAACATTTCTCAAAATCAGTGTTTTTTCATCAAGAATTCTGAACAACTTCAAAAGTTTTCCAACTCAGTTTTCAAACTCAAAACTAAACCATTTTTTGGGAACATGGGATGTCTAACACCTTCAAAGAACGTTTTCTCCCTAGTTAGGCACCACTTGTCTCCCTTCCAAAATAAAAATCCGAGTCGGGGCACTGGGGTCATAACCTCCCTTGTCGCAGTCTGGATCTCTTTAGGCGGGGCATTAGGGTGACAAATCTCCCCTAATTGCAGCCTAGATTTTTACAAGGCGGGGTGCTAGGGAAGTAACGACCTTCATAGTTGCAGCCGAGATTTTAGAATCGTTTAACTCCCTTCCGCTCGATTTCAGTATTTTTGGTTTTTAACGTTTTTAAACCCGGGAGTTAGAGACGTTATTAGGGTTTGACCGAGAGTATCCCATTCATGATACTTCTCTCTAAATCCTATTTTTCGACATAAATTCATTGCCCATCTTTCGAGCCTCGGCACTTACCATCAATTAAGTATCGTGTTCGAGGGGGTACATAGGGTAATCCCTCGGGATTATCCGCCCTTTTACAACAAAAAATGATTTTTCGGTTTTAAATAAATAAAAAAAAACTTTGAGCGAGACGATGTTGACATCATTCCTCCAAACAATTCAGCTCATCATCTCCTTACTTCAAATCCCAACATCCCAAACCCTCAACCATATTAGAACCACAAACCCGAAAAACCCTGGATCTCTTCCAAAACTCCGAATTGTCTCACATTTAAACCATCTTTCAGACTCAAATCACTTCACCATCAAATCTTTTTTCCAAAAAACTCCAAACTAGAATCATCTCTCAAATCCCAACTTCTCTCAAACTTCTAAATCTCATAGGCCCGAGTGCCTCACAGACTCCAAACTTCACAAATTCACCACAAACGTCTCACAGGCCCCAACGCCTCACTGACTCAAACATTTCAACCTCTTCCACCATTTTAAGATTCAAACGTCTCACAGACCCGAGTGTCTCACAGACCTTGATACCCATACCTCCCACTACATAAACATCCCAAACGTCTCATAGACCCGAGCGTCTTATAGACTAACACCTCAAAACCCTAAAATATAAAAAAAAAACCCGAAAGCCGTGAAATACGTAAGGTCTGATCTCAATAGAAAGTTGAGTACGTAGGCTGCCCATCTAGGGTGCGACCCCATTCCAAACAAAAAACTCTTTTCCCTTCTGAGGTGGCTATTATATCTCTCAAAACACTAAAACCCTCTCCAGCTCTCACAAACTTCAAACTATCAGACTCTAAGTCTAGGCATAAAAGCTCGCCTCATCCACCATCTTTCTCTCTTCCTGTCCTAATCCTATCCTTATGGCCCTTTGAAATGAATCTCTCTAAAAAGGTTTTGAAAGAAGGCAATCCTGACAATTGGAGACCGAGGTTTCCTCGGGCACCAATCCGAAGTCGTGGTCGTTGCCACTTCTAAGGGGTGTAACCCAGTGCGAACCCACACAGAATCTTTGGTATGACCAGATAAGTCCAATCCATATGCAAATCATAGAGTCAATTAACGGTTCTTAGAACCCTTCTCCTCCCTTCTTAGTTCCTTGGTCAAACTAGGTGGCGACTCTAGTCAATTTCCGCCCTTAGGGCATAAGTCCGCGTGGAGCCCATTGAGAGCGGGTGTAGTGCACACTTGCACTCCCCTTTATGCTTTCTGGGAAAGACGACGATGTAGTAGGTATTTGAGGGATGCCAGAATAACGGTTTTCACCCTCCACAAAATGGCATTTCTAGGATCTCGGCTTTTTAGTCAGACCATATTTAGATAGACCCCCCTCATACCGAAATATCACCCTCCACAGAATGGCGACTCGGCTGGGAAAACTTGAGTAAGTTTCTCTCATAAACTTGATCAAGGAAGACTGAACTCCATTCAAAATTGTCGGATTTCCCCACTTCTTTCAAAACCTTTAAGAGATTCATTCCAAGGCTCTAGGATTATTCTACTCCACACTTAGAGTGTGTATCTTATGAGGACAGCTAGGACATATTAGATCATCAACAAACATGATAACAATTGGGTTAATAATTGATTAGAAAGAGACACTTAGGATTGAATGAAGCTAACTTCCCTTTAGGTTAATAAACAACCAATTTGGAATCACTTTCAAGATAAAACTCTTAGCAAATAGGATGATACTGACTTCATTGCTTTTATATTTATGATGTGATTGTGGGGTGCATTGAGAGGGTAGCTTAGGACATGCATTCCTCTGTGTCACCCGATTTCCACGAGTCACATCCGACGATTTATCCACGAGTCACGGGATCCTGACCGGTCCACGGTTGATTCCCCATGAGCTGGGTCATTTATATAAATGGCTAAACCCACGGGGCAAGATGGTCATCGACCTACGCCCTGCAGGCTCATGATCCAAAAATACCCTCCATTATCCGAGTCTAAGCCAGCATATAGTGAACCATGAGCCTTCAGTGTCCAGCTGCCTAATCCGGTGTCTAAGACGGGTTTTATGGGTAGTCACCCCCTTGTATGCCGCCTGTCTGACCACCCTTCTACCTTACCCTGAAGATTGCATGGGCTTAGTTCTCCATTGTTCCTCTACACCACGGGTTTCTTTAAAGCCCAATGTCACGCTACACGTCCATAGAGGATCCCTTATTTACCGGATACCCATACATGGCACAACGTAGTCAGTGAATAATTTGGACTTTAGACACACCTGACCGTGCAGATGACGAGAGACCTGTTCCCATGCAGTACTTCCCCGAGTTTCCCGAAAAGTGGGGTGTTGTCGGATCATCACTGGCTGTGGCGTATGTTTCCTTATCACTTCGGGTGTCCTGACCTTTCAAACTTACTCACTCGATGAGGGGCCTTCTTTATAACGTGCCCCGCAAGGGGCATAGCAGAGAAAAACCCCGAGAGATGACAGTGAAGGAACGATGGTTCCCTCGGTGAGACGGAGTCATAATTGACCTGGAAAGTGATTATCCCAACACTAACACTTACAGCTCCACATCAAATATAGTCACGATTTACTTTATGCTATACATGTGTGCAAACCACTTTTTCAAACCAATCCGTTTTAAAATGTTCGGAATTCTCGTTTGCATGTCCCTAAAAGCTTTTTTATGAGCTTGTTTAATTTAGAGTTCCACAAAATATTTACTCATAAATGGAGTTTTCAAAATTTGTCAATTCATCTTTAAAAACTTTATTTCACTAAAATGTTGTTTCCGAAACAATTTCCAAAAATTGATTTCGAAAAACCTACTTTCTACAATGAATTTCAAACAACATTCTTCACCAACATTATTTCAAAATTGTTTTGAAAACACTTTTCAAGTTGTTTTTCACAAACGTATTTCAAAATAAATGATTTAGTCCCCATGTTGTGACCCGCTATTTTTGAAGTTCTGCCCACCTTCAAGAGCAGTGGTCATTACCGTGGTGTGTACTAGTCATTTCGTGTTTTCAAAAGTGGGGGATTTTCACATAAGATTTTGTGCTTGATCATTCATCTTTCCTTTCTCAAAAATATCCCTCATTCCCCGCGACGGAGCAAACGAGGTAGCATGAAGATCAACTATGCAGATCGAGCCGGAAATCAAAGGCCCACTAACCCGTGGAGCTAGCCGAGCGACATGAATACCAACACCAACCTTCAAATACAAAATCAGATGTACCAACCCGAGTCAAATGACATGAAGACTAGTGACACCGGTTCGAGTTCAAACTGTTGAAAATCAGAAGAACACCAACCCGTTTTGTTTGATCACAATTTTTCTTCGCTGCAAAAGCCTGGAAATGAGCCAGTAGTCGGTCAAGCGCCGAAGACAAGCGAGCAACCGTCAAGCACCGTAGACAAGCGTGCTGCCGGTCAAGAGCCCGAAGATGAGCGAGCAGCGGTCAAGAACCTAAAGACGAGCTAGCAGCCGCTTAAGAACCTGAAGACAAGTGAGCAGCCAACCCGAAGTCCGAGCGTGAGCTGTCATTCATAAGCCCGAAGACGGACCAGAAGAGTTCGGAAGAAGTTCAGCTCAAAATTCCCCCTTTTAATGACTTTTTAGAATTGATGATGTATAGGTTTCCCCATGTGATTCTCTTCTCTCTTGTCCATTTCTGAATAGATAACATGTATAGATTTATACATTCCCTTCGAGTTTATTTAGATCAATGTGTATAGGGTTCCCTACTCCCTATTTTATTTGCGAATAACCGAGCGTCAAAATTCATATTGAGAAAATCCACCACTTTGAAAACACGTGTTTTCAAATTGTTTTCTAAAAATTGGTTTCTTTTGGCATGCACGTATAATAAAAAGAACGAATAAGGGACGACCCCTCACATCTATATACCATTCATCAACTTTGCTTTATGGGGTGAAAATTCACGGTATCTATAGGAGGCATCCCCTAAGTAAACAACTCCAACAAATGCAACCGAGCGTAAAACAAAAAACATGCATTGCATTCACGACAAAAGGGTCACATGCATTTACAGTCAGTTCAAAATCATCAGCCATACATGAATCTCGTCCACACTCACGAGCATCACGCACTCACATGTTTTATCGTCACTTGCCATACACCAGCCTTCATCCCAATATCTCAACCTCCAAACTAATCTTCAGAGGGATAGTGGAGAACACCGGGGAGTTCGAGCCTTTCCCAAATCCAAAATCACCATGGGCACCAGTGACCAGAATGATTGAGAAGAAAGAAAAAAAGAAGAAGAGTGCAGTCGTTTCCATATCGTGGGGCTACCATGCGGGAGTTGTCACTCCCTAAAAGTCCTAAAATCCAGGAGCAAGTTACCAACCCGACAGCTCCCGACAACTACACCTTCTTCTGGGCCGACGTTGAAAGGATGAGCTTCATGGACCATCAACTAGAACCGACTCAAGCGAGACTAGGTGTAGCCTTACCACGCATGCATTGCATAAAAACAAAAAAAAAACAAATTCGGTCAAAACATTCAGTCAACCATCTCCATTCAGCACTTTCAGCATTTCATGCATCCTATACATAGTAATCTCATATTATCACAACACATTGCATGGTAGATCATTGCATTTGCATACTCCCGTATCGAAAAGACGTCTTTGGCGAAAATCTTGATTGATTGTTTGATTAGAGCGCGTGAACCGCTAAACTCTCGACCTGTCAACGAATATAAGGGTCTAATCAAAATCCGCACCACAAATCAAGCGAGTGGTGTGCGAAGAGCGGTATTTTCCCTTGAATTTCAAGTGAACATTTTGGACATTCCATTGAGCAATGAGGGAAGGTAGAGAGAGTCAATTGAGGTAAAACACGAGCGACATGTGCATTCCTTCAGCACATGGAGAGGCACAATTCAGAGTGAGATCGATGTCGATAAACAAGATACGAACTGTGATTCATGTAAAGATCTGAGAAGTAGTAAGAAAACAATCCTTGACTAATGGGAATGACGAGGCACTTAGGAACAAAAATCTCCACAACCAAAAAGCTTTGATTGCCCTGTACATAATCCCTTAGTTAGCCCCGCCGAGCCTTTCACGATAAACCTTTTTCTGCGAACTCCACAACATGCCAACTCACATACACATACTTACTCACCCTTGCAATAGAGGATCTCGAAGGAGCCAGAGCCATGGTCTCTCCCCCACCATCTTTCACAAAAGCAACAAAAAAATGTTTGAAGAAATCAGTGAGTCAATGCAACTCTAAAGCCAAAAACCAAAAAAGAACACTGAAAATGTTCAAGAAGATCGATGAGTCAATGCAACTCCAAAGCTGAAAGCCAAATACAAAGTAGAGAATTCTTGAGAAAGTTGACGAGTCAAATGCAATTTCAAAAACACAAAAATGAGAAGAAAGTGAAAACCGTACACCAAAAGAGGCAAGAATGAGGAAGCCAGATCCAAAGGACCAATGATGTCCCGCAGAAACCAATAAAAGGTTATCAAAACCCTGTTTAATCATTCCACCCGTGGCAAAGGCGAAACACGTCCTCTATTGCACAAGAGCTCCACAATTCAAATAAATCCTACAGTTCCGTGTGACATACATCATACCCTTCAGCCACGTTACAACCCAATAAAAGACCTCTGACTTGTAAGTCAATGAGCGTTAATTGAAACTATCGGATCTGAAACATGAATCATAAGCTTCGTACTTGTTATCAACATGTCCCGTCATACCAAAGGGACCATGAGCGAATGAGAGCAACCTTACTTCACAAGGTCTTACGAGTGCGAGTGACACTTCGATCTAAGCACCAAAACATAAGCAGCCTACCCCATTGCAGGTGAGGAGTTTGTAAGGATCGAAAGTCCAGAACCTCGAAAGAAATTCTAAGGAAAATACAACACTAAGCATCAAGAGTATCATCACGACATTTGCACACATGACCATACTCACAAGAGATTGACCCACATTCCTCCATGAGAGGAAAGTGATTCACACATTCTAGTTCAACAATCACTCAAGATCGAACCGAAGGCATCTTATATTCGTAAACCTCATATTAATAGAGATAGGGCCATACCTTCTCTCCAAAAAATTGCATACACATTTTGCATCGTATCTAGCATTTAATATTTGCATGCATCATAATCATTTCATCTTCAACATCCGACTGGTAAGAACGCTGCCTAGTCTTGCTGAAAATTAGCTTCAGTTTCAGTTGTTGAAGCATAACTTTTGATCAAAAGATGTCAACTGGAGCCATCCCACGGCCATATCCAGAACCAAGTTGGAGCCATCAAGGAGCCGATCTCAAATATTGAAACCATCTTCAGAGCTACATGGGAGCCATCCCAACAGTTCGAGAACAATACGGGAGCCACCTCAAATCCCTGTCGGAGCTATTTCATCACCAATACCTTGCTCACAGAGTTTCGAACTACGTATGGTCTGATCTCAATACGAAATTGAGTACATAGGCAGCCCGCCCAGGATGCGACCACCTTAAAGGAAAAATCCCCCTTTGTTCCTCACTATCACCAAATAGAGCCATCTCGTAGCCCTTCCCGGAGCCACCCCGAGCTATCCTGGAGCCATCATGAGAGAACCCTGAAGTCATAACCGGACCGAAGCCATCCATCCATGACCAAGAAGTTATCAACCACAACAAAAAAATATCTACCACATCAAATACGTCAAACACAACACAATCCACCAATCACATCAACCCACCATTCGACTCAAAATCCAAAACAAATCGAAACCCACCAACCATCCTGAAAATCTCAATCCAAATCAAAACCCCTCATGCATCCCAGAGTCGTTGCTCACAAGGGAGTCACATATCAAACAAGAGCCATCTGACCGCACTGGAGCCATCCAATCACATCGGAGCCATCTGATCATACCAAAGTCATCCGGTCATATCAAACCATCAAGTCCTCAAAGTCACTCATTCACAAAACCATCCTTTCAAAAACCGACCACAAAATCACAAAACCAAAATAAAAACTCAAGAGCCATACCGGAGCCATCTCGAAACTCTGGAGCCAAGAGTCCTACCAAATCCTGAACTATAGTGCACATCGGGCAAGACTGTCAAAGCAAAACTGAAACATGAGTCCCACACTGACCAAGTCAAGGGACACATCATCAGACAACATTCAACTATTTCATCCCTCACGAAAATAACCAAAAACATCCAATCCCGAATCAATCCACAATCAAAATCATCCTTCAATCAACCACTCAAAACAATGAGTTTCGTACAACTCGATCAAAGTATTATAGGCCCGTCATAAGTCCTATAGCTAGATGTCAAGAGGTCTAGTTGAGGCCCATTATAAGTCCTCGTACTTTCAGTTGCATTCTAGGCCCGTCATAAGTCCTAGAGCTAAACCGAGTTCTAGTTGAGGCCCGTCATTAGTCCTCATGCATAACAAATATACTGATTGTATTCTAGGCCCGTCATTAGTCCTAGAGCTAGACATCAAGAGGTCTAGTTGAGGCCCATCATTAGTCCTCATACATTTCGAAGATGCATTCTAGGCCCGTCATAAGTCCTAGAGCTAGACACCGAGTCCTAGTTGAGGCCCGTCATTAGTCCTCATGCATAACCAATATACCGATTGTATTCTAGGCCCGTCATTAGTCCTAGAGCTAGACATCCAAGAGGTCTAGTTGAGGCCCATTAGTCCCCATACATTTCAAGATGCATCTAGGCCCGTCATAAGTCCTAGAAGCTAGACCACCAAAGTTCTAGTTTTAGGCCTGTCTTAGTCCTCATTCATAACCAATATAACCGATTGTATTCTAGGCCCGTCATTAGTCCTAGAGCTAGACAGCAAGAGGTCTAGTAGGCCCGTCAATTAGCCCTCATACATTTCGACAGGTGAGGGTGCGATCATAGCCTATCATAAGTCCTAGAGCTAACACTCGAGTTCTAGTTGAGGCCCCTTCATGAGTCCTCATGTATAACCATTATACCGATTGTATTCTAGGCCCCGTCATTAGTCCTAGAGCTAGACACCCGAGATCTAGTTGAGGCCCGTCATTGGTCCTCATACATTTCGAAGATGCATTCTAGGCCCCGCCCTAAATCCTAGAGCTAGACATCGAGTTCTAGTTGAGGCCCGTCATTAGTCCCCATGCATAGGGTTGTTTGATCGTATTCTAGGCCCGTCTTAGTCCTAGAGCTAGACACCGAGATCTAGTTGAGGCCCGTCATTAGTCCTCATACCATCAATCACCCAACTCAATTTGGGGCCCGTCATAAGTCCCTGTACACCCGCATTCATAAGAACAAATCATAAACCGTAGTGAGAATTTTTTGGCGTCCCGTCAACCTTGATCCAATTCTGCAAGGGCTTGCACAATTGAATCAAGGGAGCCATCTGTAGACACCAAAAATTCTCACCCTATAAAGCAAATTCCAATAATAAGAGGGGTCGTCGCCATTCTTTTCTCAAAAACAGTTAGCGTGCGTGCTAAACGAAAACAAAACATCATTTTATATCTTTTCAAAGCATTTCATAAAACACGATTTTTCAAAAATGATTTTCCAAATGACATCCGGTTTAAACCTATCCCTTTTGTCTCATTGTCTATTCACTTACCCATCAGTTTTCTTTTATTTTGTTACTTCTTCATCTTATTATTGCTACTTTTAATTGTCTTCTAGCATTTATTTTTTATTTTATCATCATCATTTGCATTGTGATTTATATCATTTTATGCAGCCTTTACTATTATTATTTTTATTTGTATACTTCATTTTGTTACTTATTTGATTAAGCTTACTCATATATTATTTTATTCTATTTCCTGTTCATTCAGTCTTATTTTCCGCTATTCGTACATATTTAATTCGTTTACCATTTTGTTACATTCACTTGTATTTTCATCACCATCGTACTAGTACTATTTTATTATTTCATGTACATATTTCATTCATTATATCTCGTTGTGATTTATGTTTGTTGCATACTTTCTTTTGAAATTGTAGCACTTTTTGAAGAGTTATCCAGTCTGGGCTACAAACTCTTTTATTATTTTGCTCATATATGTATTGAACTTTGACTTAGTCTAGTTGGTTAGCATACTCTCTACATAGTCCAGTGGTCTTGGGTTCGACTCTGAGCTAAGGCATTTTTCTTTCTTTCATTTCTGCTACTGCTTGCTCGCAACGAGACTTTTGTTTCATTATCCACCGTTATTACCAAAGCTCATGTGGCTTAGTTGGTTAGAATGTGCTGGAGAATACTAGAGGTGTTGAGTTTGATTCTGGGCATCAGCAAGTTTTTTGCTTGCTCTCTTTTTCCTTTTTTTTATCAGGCTGACCAAAATATGACCCAACCTTGTTTTGGCCCATTTTTTCTCTATACACCAATAAAGCCCATTCAGTAACTAGCCATAGAACCATCAACATTCCCTATAGGAACCCTACTTCTCATTATAAAACAATGATAAAACCCTACAGTGAAATAAGGCGACACGCTCATCTTCCATGTTTGTCTCCTGAATTTCCTTTCTCTGTTCCATCGAGCCGCCACCACCTTCTTTATCTCTGAGTTCTTCACCAGTTACCACTCATTCTTCAGCTTCTTCAAGAACAGAATCGTAAAAGAAACCCTAACCTCAATCCTTCTTCTCTCACTGCTCTCTTCACATTATTCCATCCTCATTCACGGAGATTTTGCAATACCAGCCTGTGAACAGGAGATACAACTCTGCATTCTTCATCCCCTCTAAACTGGCGTACAAGAAGATCCACACCCGCCCTTCATTTTCTCCACTTTCGACAATTTTTGCAACCCAGACTAGCAACAAGGAATGTATCTGCATCTCTGTTCATTTCTCCTTCCATTCTCGGTAACTTTGCAAACCCACTGGATCCCTCTTCGAAAATCCCTAATCAGAGATCCCATCCACCTATAATTCGATCTTGTTCCCCTCGCTTCGGTTCTGATTTAGAGACATCGAAAAGGATGAAGACGCGACTGATAGAGTAGTCCGTTATTCCAGAATGATCCACCGAATCCTTGCCAAGAGGGTGCTAGAGCTAATGGGAATTCGTTCTCCAACGCCAGACTCGACACTTCTCTGCCTCTCCCAAATTCATCGTTGAATTTTATGGTGGCAAAGAATTTCTGTCCATGTGGTTTACTGAAACCATTTCAATACCCCAAATTCATGCTACCGGTCTGGCTGCGCTTCCAGGTTACTCTTTCGGTTTTATCTAACCATTGTTTGTCGCTCATTGGCATTTATCGTGGTTATGATCGATTTAATCCTTTGACAGCCTAAAAGAGACACGCATGTTTGTGCCCATGAGCTGATGTTCGTTAATTGCTACTTGGAGCTGCTTAATTTGGCTAATTTGTGCGTTGTTTTTTGTTGTGTCTTGGCTGAGGTGTCCCACTGTAAAATCGGGTCACATTGAGGTTGTTTGGCTAAGAGTGAATCTTTAGCGTCAAGACTGGATTAAATTTGTAACCGTGGGTTTGCGAAGCCTCACATGGAACTGCAGCTCAGCCTGGTTCTGAGTTTTTTGAAATCGGTTATATTGAAATCAGACTTTCTTCAACCTTCCCTTATCATTTCTGAGTTAGAAAATCAACTTCATCTTGCTTATATATCTTGATGCCATAGAACAATTCAAATCTGCTTGATTTATCTCTTGACCAAGGTACCACATAGAACGAGACTTGGATTGGTCCAGGCATGCATAGGCTACATTTACATTTGGGTTGATTTGCCTCGCTTATAATGGATTTTGGATCCTGCTCACGGACTTGGGGATTTGCTTGCGGATGTTGGGACTCCATATCATCTCATGTGTAGCTAAAATTTACAAGTCATCCTTTCTATCCCATTTGTTTTCTGGCTCATGTATTATGATGGTCATTTGCTTCATGCGTTCATCTCGATTCATATGCTCTTATGGTTCCGGTTTTGTGATCTGTATTTTATTGTGTTTCTAGGTTTATTGTTTATTAGACCTGAGTTTGTGAACTTTT